>OX442350.1:10388784-10891284 GCA_949357725.1 Hyperoplus immaculatus | reverse complement strand
TGTGTGTGTGTGTGTGTGTGTGTGTGTGTGTGTGTGTGTGTGCGTGCGTGTGTGCGTGTGTGCGCCTTCTTTGTTTTTTCCGCGCTACTAATGAGTTGACCTCAGCCCCACACAGCCAGGAAAAAAATATCTTTAAAGTGCTAAGCACTGCTTATTATTTAAGTGTCACCACCACTGTCCAGGGTATCAGTGGGATACGTTTGTGGCTTTTTTATTCATCTTTCTGCCGCCCCAGTGCTGAGTCTGCAGGCCATTAGTTCTGGAGAAGCACAGAGGGACCAGCTGCAGAGTCGGTGAGCTACTGTACGACTTAGACAGCACAATGTCTCACTTTCTTAAGAATATTACTTTACGGGGGCTGAAAGAGGAGCTCATAATGAGGGAATAACCAAACTTGGAGGAAGAAGCCACACTGCTGTGTGAGGATTATTTTCATAGCGTGACGCAAAGGAAAGTATAACCTGGTATTTCACTGGTTAAATCCACATATAGTAAAGACAAGTACAAAACCAAAGCTTCTGGGCAAGGTCATCATTTCTATCCAGGTGGCACCCGCAGGATATTTATATGTAATGGTCTCAGCTGGCAACTGCTGTTTGTCTGTGTGTGTGTGTGTGCGTGTGGTATGTACACGTGAAAGAGAGACAAATGAAGCAAGTGTAGATGTAAGAGAGCAGGCAAGGAAAGAAAGAAAGAAAGAGAGAGAGAATCGGAGTCATTTATAATGTGGCAGCCATGCTCCTTCCATCTCCCAGGGTGTGTGGCTCCTCGGCGGCGTGTGTAGCCTTGAGGGAAACACCAAGACAAGGACAGAGCTGGGGTTGCTGCTGACGCTTTGGCGGGGGAGATACATCTTGTAACACAGCATGCTAAATGACAAAATGATATTCCATCAGAGGGCCGATCCGTGTGTGTGCTTATGTGTGTGTGTGTGTGTGTGTTTGTGTGTGTGTGTGTGTGTGTGTGTGTGTGTGTGTGTGTGTGTGTGTGTGTGTGTGTGTGTGTGTGTGTGTGTGTGTGTGTGTGTGTGTGTGTGTTTGTGTGTGTGTCTGTGCATCTCAGAGAGAAACTCCCAGGATACCTCAATGTGTATATGCTTTCATGGAGGAGCCCTGTAGCATGCTGTTTGTAGAGGAGGCTTTGAAACAGGGGTGGCGTGCTGATGCTGTTGTACTCCACTGGCAGAGTGGAAACAATGCAGGGTGTCTGCACTGCAGTGACTGACTGATTTATATCCCAACATCTGGATAAGTGGGGGAAAAAAATTGCTTTAAGTAAAATCTTCAGTGTATATACGAACTGTATGTGCACCACTCAACCCAATTGAGCTTTTGGCTTGCATATGAAATGTGCATCAGCCTACATCAAAGTAATCCCCAGAATATCCACACAAAGTGAAAGTACACCACACATGGCACATGAAGCCAAACAAACCAGCCAGCTTTGATAGATTTTTTTTCTTAAACTTTCACCCACTCGGAGATTCCACAGCCGCTACATAAGCCGCCATCAGTCATGCCGCCTTCTCACCCCTGAAAGGTCGAAAAAGCAACCATCACGGTGGTACCAGGAAGATCCACAAAGCAACCAGGGCAAAGGTACTCGAGGGGCGGACAAAGCCCAAATAAAGCTTTTAATGCGCTAGCTATTGATCCATTCACTGAAATAAACTCAGGAGTATTGGCAGGCCCAGAATCCCACTTTGAAGGGACTCCATAATGAAGCTGGTCAATGCTAAGCTGTCCGCAATCAATCCCCCACATAACAGTTAATTACAAGTGAGGCTACCATCAAGCAAAGAGGGGAGAGAGAGGCGGGCTGAAGGCACAGGGAGGGAGAGGTGGAGCGGTGGAAGATGAGCTTTGTTAAGGCGAGGGGGTGGAGGAAGAATATTGAGCGGTTCAGGGCATGCGATATGAAAATGAAATGCACCAAGTGGAGCGTGTGTGTGTGTGTGTGTGTGTGTGTGTGTGTGTGTGTGTGTGTGTGTGTGTGTGCAAATGTGTTTTTTCAACTATGCTTCTCATATAGACTCTATAACGAGCATTCCTTGTTAGGCTTTCCTGTTCTGAGCATGTCGGATTCTCTTCGCTAATAACGCTAACACTAAACCACTGTGAATGTTCCCGCTCCTTGCACCACCCAGTCACACATCTATTAATGAATTGAGACTGTGGCTTTTTATAGACTACACTGTGCCCGGTGAAGGGGTTCTGTTCCTTTCTTGTCATTTGAGTGATAGGTGTACAGCGCGCAGTGTGCAGCATTTGAATACCACTGACTGTAGTTTTCTTTTTCTATTAAAAAATCTTAATGGCTTACTGAGCTCACTGCACAGTACATGACTTATGTGATACAGTTTTGCAAGCTTCAAAATTCTTTAAAGAGTAATGTAGCAATGTAGTAATGTAATCTGTTGCGGAGCTGCAGTAAATGATACCTAGCTGATGTATTCTGGCGGGATCAGTGGACTGCAAGCCTATTCTATACGTCGTTTAAATTCCATTTTACAGATCCGGTCTTTTCTTTTACTATTCCATCTCTGCTCTGTATTGAGCCTTGTGAAAAAGAAGTGCCATCAAAATGTGCCTGAATGCCTAATGTAAACATGTCTGTGACACCTCCGTATGCTCCGTTCAGACAATGTAAACAACTTGTGTCACTGACAGCACGGCTGAGAAGTATCTGTGAAACCAGGGTCCAAACACTGAGATCTCTTAATGGCTGGCGTCTTCTGCCCCTGCTTGTGCCCGCGTGCGTGTTGTGTGTGTCTGCAAGGCTAATGGATTTACTGGAGATGGCGTCGGGTATTTATTACCATGTGTAATTGAATGCAATGATTATCGTTGTTGTGTAATGCGATTTTAATGTGGCAGCGATGGTTGTGTAAAGCCTAATGACTTTGCCTCCAAGGGGGTATGGCTCCCAATTTAAAAAAAAAATAATAAATAAAAATGGGGGTGAAAAATTAATCAGTGTGTAAGATTTTTATTCCTCTCTCTTCCTCCTTTAATTTTGTATGATGAAAAAAAAATTAAATGTGCTACTCATTTAATCAAAGTGTCATCTGAATAACGAGCTTGGCCTTTTTGGGGCCTTTTGTTTACAAGGGTGATCGTTAAGTCAAAGGTCTGGGCACATCTCTATTTGTGTTTGTATTCCGGAGGAGCAACGTTCCCTCATCACGCCATAGCCAAGAATCCTAATTGCTAACATATTTTTGCATGAAGTGGATTAGCATCTGATTTTTAATCCTGACAGTTATAAATGCATGATTAATCTCAACTGTATGTGCCTGAAGACAGAAGGATCAATAACCATGAACAGAATTATTATAATCATCCCCAGTTCTAAATATACTCAGGGGCGTAGCACCAAATTCTGGGCCCCTATACAAAAAGTCCTGATGGGCCCCCTGAAAGGCGGTCTTACAATACACATGGCTCTCTGAGCCAGACAACTCCACAATATTTCATCTGATGAATGACCAAATCACTACTTTTACCAGCGTTTCCCCCAGAAAATGTCTTAGTCAAGGTGGTCACTGGCCAGGGTCTCAGGAGGCGCGTCGCCGCGGCGAAATTTTGGGGGTATTTTGCTCAAAGATGCCAATGCGCACCATAAAAATAAACAACTGTTTATCGAATACAAAAATACAACAGACACTGACCTTACAGTTGTGCAATTTTGTTTGCTATGTGCAGGTAACATTTTACAGATGTAAATATTTTTCAGTACAGTACAAAACACAATTAAAGAAAACTTCTACTGTTTTGGTGCAATAATGTGCAGACACACTAAATACAAATAATAGACCATACACTTGTGTATGCACATCAAGTGCAAATTCAACTTTTTAAAGTTTCTTTATGGATGGGGGGCTGTGATTATTGTGGGCAATAGGCCTACTGTGATGCGACAGCCTATAATTAATTAATGGTTATTATTAGCCTACTTGCTTGATTTCTTTTTAAATACAAAGGTTATTGGTCGTTTTGGAACATGTATTTCCCAATTTAAAACATAAAAATAAAGCAGCATTGAACATTCAGAAAATAAATCTTGTTGGCCTACACTAGCATGCTGTTCTACAAATAACTCAATAGTTGAAATAATAAATACAATGTGTTTTCCCCTTAAATTGTCTAAATGCATTTCAAAGACAGTAACAGTGTGGCACTTATTTAAACTTACTGAAACTTCCAGGGGCCATCACTCTCATGTATTCATCAGACTTTTCTTTGCGCTGTCTGAGCGGATAGATAGGTTGTGTTGCCACAGTGATGTGGAGTCTTAAACTGTTCTAGTTTTGCCAGCACTTATTTCTGTACAGCTAAATATCCCCATAAAAACCTCGCTGCGTCTATTTTCGCCACCAGCTCAATTCAATGTCGGCTTGCTCCTGCTTACTCTCGCACACACATGCCTTTGTCATGCACAGGCCCCTGATCTTCTTGCAAGGGTCAGGGGCCTATCATGAGCCAGTCAATTATTTATTTTCTTGGAATGGCATTGTTCAGGGCCTTCGAAGATAGGGGCCCCACATTTAGCTTGTTAAAAAAAACTTTTTTATTTTTCTTGGGCCCCCCTCTGCCCTGAACATACTATACCATTAATGAGAGTCTAGCTTTAGATTTCTTATATTTGTTATGACCAAAAACCACCAGCTAACAAACACAAAAAAGCTCCCAAAAGACATACAACAACCCATCCGTTGTTTTTACACTTCTGCTTATTGACCTCTCGGTTCAGTTTGCACAGTGCTGCAGGAAAATTAAACCATTGCCAAATAAGAGGCTCTTGTAAGCAGCTGCTGCTGAAATTGAACTCACAAATACACGTGTCAGTGTGAACACACTCATTCGCGGGCACACACAAATACACTATAAAACACCTTTGCCCGCTGCACACAGCCTGCTCACTCTCACTTCATTGTAAATCTTTTGTATTGCACACGCACCCTTGTGCAAACTTGCAAATGTTAGTACACACAGACTAACACACACACATACACACATGCTCATACACAACCAGCACACTCACATTACACAAAGCTGGGGCTTTGCTTGACATTATTAGTTTTGCATTTGGGCGCTCTGCCTAGAGTAATAGTATGGATTTTTGCCTTGGCTACCTATAATTGGATGAGTTAAATTTCTCCATTCATTACATGTGCATCTGACCTCTGGACCCCAGCAGCTCCTGTGTTTTATTAGCACTCTCATCCCCTGATAATAGGGAACCCTTCCCCACCAACACTCTCCTTCTCTCACACGTTGTCTCCTTAAGAAATTAACCCTTTGTGTGTGAGAGATAGAAACACAGGCAGAAAGCAACATGGTGACAAAAACAAATCTGCAAAACCTTTAAATTATGAAAAAGGTAGATACATTTCAGTTTTACCGCAGAGCCCAGATGACTCGACATTCTATTTAATTTTGTATTTCACAATTATATGGAAGCGGGTGACCTATTTTTTTCAAAAACAAAGAGTGAAAAACATATTGTCCACACACCTTGGTTGCTTGTAATATCAACCATAATCTCTTTCTATCTGAAGATGGGTGAAACAAATGGAAGACCTTTACAGATCTTATCCTTCGTGATCCGGTAGGAGATATGTGAATTCCAGGTTGAGGTTCTGCAATCATTCCTGTCACAGCCATGGGCTTTGTATGCATACCCTGGTCATGTATATTTCATGGCAACATCTATATTTAATACAGCCATGTATACTATATGTGGGCTTGATATATGGATACTGACAACAGTCCTTGGCATTATGCACAATTACTCTTTGCCCCTGTAGTAAATCCTCAGGTTGAGTGTGATAAACAAAAAAGCAGGGAATCTGTCTAGAAGAGGGGGGAGGTGGCTGAGCATGACACAAGGTCAAAGCTATTGTGGACTTCATCTGTGGCTTTGTACAAATAACACGGATTGAGAATCCATTTGTCACTGAATGTTTCATGGGGATAATGGTATGCAGCCAGCAGAGGTCCACACATCCAGCAGCAGTGGCTCAGAAATCAAGAGAGGAGAAGACTGTGTGCATGTCCACAGGTCCAGGCTCTCACATTTGGATCTTCCGACTCTCTAAACGATCAGGTGACACATTATTGATCGCGACCATCTTTCAAGGCCAAGAACCTAAAGCCTTGCGTGGCACATTCAATGACTTGCTGTAGACAGTAATGTTGTTGGCTATGGCTCTCTGAGGGCATGATGCACAAGTATCCGCCTGACTGCTGGCTTTTGGATAAGAGTTTCTGACAGCTGCAGAAAAACGCTAATGGCTGCTCTCTTGTAGCAGCCAATGTGTAATCAGCTCAGCACTCTGCTGTTAAAAACTTTTCAACGGTAATGTATGCAAACATGATTTCTTTTATTCCCCACCAGGTCCCAACAGGCAGACCTTAAAGTTGCAAACTGTCTTACATCACAAATTACTCTGCTGGCACTTAATGCATTTTATATCACTCATAATCCTGGTGTTCCACACTAATTAGTTGGAGTTGCCAGCGTGCATATTTTTCCTCATTATTTGGTAGCATCAAACTCTTTTTCCTTCCCGTTTCCAGCACTCTTGGGTGGAATGCAGTTTTCATGGGTCTTTTTTTTTTATTTTTTTTTTACTAAATAATTTTTTAGAAAAATCTGCCACCAGTGATGAAACATATTCTACACTGGTGGCACATACTGTATCTCTCCTACCAGACCCTCAGCATGTAGTCAGGCTTGATGATCAAAGGATCGTTTTAAGGAATTTCAAATGTAACTTCACACTAACAAGGCAAGGCAGGTGATTATAACAAGGCTACTGAACTCGAGGACTGAATTTCCCTATTTAAAAAATGCAAATAACAACACTGTGAAACTCGTAAAACTCCACCTTAAAACCAAATCAACGTCGTACTGTTGCTATCTCCATACAGAGAGGCTAATCAAGACATGCGTGAATGACATCATCAAGTCACAACCTTTTTTGGAGCTGTTTTTTTGTAAAGAATTTGGACTCAACATTGTAGAGTTTTGTTTGTGGCTGTTTGGCTGTGAACTAGGAATGGTCCCCATATACCAGTAAAATACCCTCAAGGTACGCCCACACCAAACGCAAGCCTACGCGCGTAATCAATCACATCACCAATGTTTGTCTACCTGCTGTTTACTTCAAGGAGAGAAGTGCTAACATACATACGACATTACAGCACTATGCCATCTAACACATTGCGATCAGAACACTACATGTATTACTGTTTAATTGTCTTCACTTTGTCTTCTATATGATCATATCATGCAGCTTTATAGAATTCAGCAATGGAAGCTTGGAGATGGATCATTTACAATAAAAGCCACTGATATTATTAATCAACTTGACCGTTACTATTTTATTGTTTTTTAGACCACCAGGGCCGGCGGTAGCCAGGGGCCAGGGTGGGCCGTGCCCTTTCGCTGTCCAAGAAAATGTCAAATTCAGACAATTAATTAATACTAAAGAATATACCATTACAGTTTTTCTCTATTGCTTAAACACATTTCACGATACTGCCCTCCCTTTTTACAAAACTCTAAAGACAAAACACTTTTCTAAAGCTATGTACACACAACCTCACAGTCTCTTTTCAAAACCAACCCATCACACCAAAACAGTTGCTCATATGCTCAAAAGCAAACTCTGACACCAAAATACCCCTCAAGGCCTGCAAAAATGTAAACACTACTGAGCATCATCAACCACATTACCCAAGAAATTGAAAACACAATTTTCAGAGTGTGAGACTTTTTACAGTTTCACAACTGCCAGGATGCATTTGAGCAACCCTTATTTATTCTCAAATATGTATTGGGAATTTACTATAGATTTGTGCGTTTCATGGGAATAGTTACATAATGCAGAAAATGCAGTTATATCACAACTCAATGCAAAAATGAGTACTGTAAACTCCATGGAGGATCCATTACACACAATAGATACTACAGTACAGTCACAATTGAAAACACAATGTTCAGGGTGTGATTTATTTTATTACAGTATGTTGTACATGTAAATTGACACAGTATGTTGTACAGTATGTTGACACTGAAATCATTGGGCGGCATCACGTCGTTGGGCTGGGTCGGGCCACAGGACCTCATCAACATCACAGGCAATATTGTCCATAGCCAAACAACGTGGGAAGAATGCCCTGGAATGCCGCACCCAGCCTTGGAACGCCTCCACAGCTACATCATCACAGGCCAGGTCCATAGCCCTGAGAAGGTTCTCTCTGGTGTAAGGTTGGCGCTCATAGACCTTCCACCGCCATGATGAGAAGAACTCTTCTATTGGGTTTAGGGATGGAGAGTAGGGTGGCAGACACAAGAATTCATGGCAGCCCAGAGAGTGATGTTTCCTCCACGTTGGCCGGGCACATAAATGATAGCTCTCCGTCCTATGATGTTACGGCCTCTCCTCCTCCTTCTTGTGAGGTTGAAGCCAGCCTCATCCACAAAAATAAATTCATGGGATCTGGCCATGGACTCCAACTCGAAGATCCTCCTGAAAATGCGTTGTCTTGCTCGCCCTCCTTCTCCTCTCCCTCCTCGGCCCTGCTCCTCTCCCTCCTCTGACACAAACTCCTCTTCTTCTGCCTTGATCATCCATTTTTGTTTGGAACCTTCAGCAAACTGCACTGACTTATATAGGTTTGGTCACATCATTTGCAACAAGTGCTTTCAATTACGAGTCGTTGTGTTTACTGAATGACACCAGGTATGTTCATTGTGTTCAAGTTTTGCTGACTGTGGGTGGCATTTTGCATCACATGAGCTTTACAATGCATATTGGAGCAGAGATATATGCAAAATGTGTTTTAGCAAGGCAAAATGTGTTTAGAGTTTTGAGAAAAAGGGGATGGTTTAGGAAAATGTGTTTAGGCAATTGGTCATTTGGTTTAGAGTACTGGGTTTTGTGTTTTAGCAATAGAGAAAAACTGTAACATGAATTGCTTCTAATTGTATTATTGGGTGGGCAGGACAGCCTGCCTCCAAGTTACCCACCCGCTTATAGTGGTCACTGGTCAGCAGAGCCGGCCCGAGGCATAAGCGAAATGAGCGGTTGCTTAGGGTCCCGACTGCCAGGGGGCCCCCCCAATTTGTTTTTTTTTTTTTGTTTGTGTGTTTGATATCAACATCATAGTATGTAAATGATCATACAATAAAAGGAATACAATGTTTTGGTAGATAGTTAATAGCTTAATAATTGAATCAGTTCATCTGGGAGGTAATCCGAGGTTAACTGATCACGTCAGTAGATAGTAGTAGCACAGTGTGTATTGAGTTTATTTAAAAATATTTGAAAATGGGGCTGCCCTAAGTTGCCCATGCACTGTGTATAGTCTATAGCCTATTTCAGCCTCGTCTGTGGAAAAAATATAACTGGACAACAGAGTTCTTCTGCTTCGTTCCTCTCACTGCATTTAAATGAATTCATTATATTACAGAAAAATATGTCCCGTAAAAGAAAAAGAGCACCATCTTAACTTTATGAAAAATATCAACTCAATTGAGCTCATGAGCATGTACAATATTTCCAAAAGACAAATTCAATGCTTGGCTCCTTCTGTCACCTATGCCACCTGGCCAAACATGGCATCAAGTGAATTCCCGGATTCTGAAAGTTACTGCAATGGACGGACACATGCAGTGTGACAGGTGTGTGTACTATTCTCCAAGTAATTCTGATGAGGCATAGGCTGTGTCTCATTTAAGGGGCCGCAGCCTGCGAAGGCTGCATTTGAAGACCCATTGCGTCATAGCGGCGCGCAAAGGCTTATCCCATTTGGAAGGCTCCTTCCTATGCGGCCGAGAAATGCAGCCTTCGTTTCACGGTTTTGAAGGGTCCAACAGATGTATCCTTCGTGGCCCAACATATCCCAAGATTCATTGCGTTTTTTTTCAGAGATGGCATAAAATAAAATAAAAAATAACAAAACAGCAACGTGTTGCTCTTTCTTCTTAACTTTTATCTTCCTTTCTTTTTTTCTTGTCTTTTCTTTAATTTCTTCGTGTACTTTTTTTTCTTTTCGTCTGGTAGACGACTTGTTTTTCTTTTTTCCTCCGTTGACAAGGCTGTTTCCGTTGGCAGCAATCAGGGTTGCTAGGCAGCACAGGAGCAGCGAGTCGTCACGCAAGGTAACGGCTTGTTACGCAAACCGGAAATGCTCGTAAACGGAGACCTGCGTGGACCGTCTCATTTAACAACGCTCATTCGGCCTTTGATTCGGCCTTCAGGGCTATGGCCTCCATAGACCACGTCCTTAGAAGGATGCGGCCCCTCGATTGAGACACAGCTATAGTGATAACTGTAGGGCACTTGGTCAACACCACTTGGCTATATGTTCCCCATGAAGGCCCTAACTACAACCCTTAAGGGCACGTTTGAAAGCTACAGGGATCAGTTGGTAGCCCTCAAAAGAGCACATTAAATGTGAGTTAGTGTTTGAGTTCATAAATTCCAGGGTGACATGTTTGAGAGACAGAAACAAACAGTTATGGAATGTTATGGATCTACCTTCACGAACAGGCTTGATGGATACACACTGACTGTAGTGTACAGAGCTGATTCAGATACTGACCTTGGAGATGCTGTAGATGTCAGGATGTCTCGTACATTCTCATTGACATTCAGCTTATACCTCCAACTGCACACACATGATATGTGATGAGAATGGAGAAACGCACAATATCAATATCTGAAATATGCCCGTGTGTAGCTGTGTGTGTGTTCATGGCGGCTTATTGGATGGTGTTTGAATTATTGGCCAGGTGTGCTACATTGCAGTAAACACAGGAACAGTTGGAATGGTATTCTCTATATTGCTGCAACTCTCATAGAATAAACAATTTAATGGGCTGAAAAACGTACAGTACATTCACTGAACAGCTCCTTATTAAAAAATAATGTCCGTGGACAAATGCCTTATACTGTAGCTAACAATATTATACTAGAGGAGAAGATTATCCAAATCATGATCAAACAATTATCTAGTCACCCCAATTCAGAAACAGATATTTCAATATTGTTTGATTTGTTAAGGTTTTGAGATTTCTGTCTCCGGGACATTTGTTATCACCGCGAAAGAATTAATACTATTTTATATTCATGGCAGTATTGTAAATGTTGAATAATAGAAATATGTATGCCTTGAAGAAAGGTATTTCTCATAGCAGAGCTGTTTGCAATCATGCTAATTCTGTATAGTTCGAAGACTATAGCAACTCTTCGGTGGTCTGATGAAGCAGGACTTGTTTGACTGACGCGCCAGTATCTCTGTAGGGACACTAACTGTTTCCCAAATCCGTACTACATCCTCATTATTGGCGGGTTTTTTATTGCATTTACAATGTGACAAAATAAAACACTCTAAAACCAGACAGTATACATACTAAAATCACTTGGTTTTTGTTGAGTGTGCTTTGGTGGACAATGCAATCACAGAAGGAAATAACAGAGCTGCTCAACGGTGGCAAACAGTAATTGTGAATTGCAATCGTGGTCACACAGTGCCAGGAACCCCTCAGAGAAGTAAAGAGAACACGTGCTTTCTTTTTGTGAAGTTTAATTGGGTCGGTCTGAAGTGACTTTTTGACTGATGTTATGGGTCATTTCCTGGTAGGAAATAACAATGTATATGGATATAGTATATTGAAAGACAAAAACAGTTCACTATATAAGATAAGTATACAATATCATATTCTGTATTAAATGAGTGCCCAGTATGAAAGTGGTGACCGACTGAAAAATATCATTCAAAAAACACAGACATGTTTTCCCTGAAGCAATGTTGGGTTTCATTGGCTCACAAACAGTTCCAAATAGTCCAAATGAAAACTGTTATTGACTGCAGCTGCTCTGTGTATTATTTTGTGTAGTGTTTTAAAAGCACAAATAATATGCCATCTGCATAGATACATATTGTTATGGGTATGTGAGATAATATGTTTATAAGTTTTGGGTGAACAAAACACCCTTTTAAGCTTTACTAGAACGATTCAACCACTACATCTAGTGTATATTTTTGAACATTATATGCTAATGGGTTTTTTCACATTTACTTTACTTTATTAGTTCCAAAATCATCAATTAAGAATTCACAGTCATTGCATATTACACCATTTGCACATTTGAACCAAATCCGACAATGAACAAGCCACAGGGACTGGGTTCGTAGCAGCTTCTTAAATTATCGCTCATTGCTGATGCCGGTCTTTTAGCCATTGCATGACAAATGATTGAAGGGCATCCCTTTCTGCTCCATGGTGGGGGGGACCTGAGGTAGTCAGCAACCAACATCTGATAGAAACTATCTAGGTGCTTTGACAAGTCTAAATTTACTGCATGACCTGTGTGATTCAGCACAAACCAGAATTGGAATCCAAATGTCTTGACATTTAATTGCCACCTGTAGGTCAGTGGCTTAGCAATCCAAAAGCCAGCGGTAGATGGGCTCATCAGAAGGACTGACAGGTTCCCAGCTTCTCTCTCACTGCGGGCTCCCCGTCTCCCTCCTGGCACCTGATGTCAGTATGAGGTGCCACGCAGGCGGTGATGACCTGGTCAATAATCAGTAATAAAGATGGTGTGCTGAGAATGATTGTGGAGTGATTGGTCTGTCGATAGTGTATTGAGCAGACACACCGAAGCCCATACAGATTCACATTGTGGAAGCAACTGAAAGGCAGCAAAACATGGTTTGAAATGTGGCAGTTATATTAGGGCAATAAAAACACTAAAACCCTGCCGGATGGAGGCTATAGATTATTGTAATATTTGCTCTGTACTTAAGGGCCCATATTATGGCTAACATTATTTATTCAGATGCACGGATGCAGACATACTGTGGGTCATATGAGGGGTCAGATCATGGGGTTATCATGGGGTTTGATAAGAATTGGGCATGAAATGCCAAGACAAGAGTTTCCATGGCCACTGAGGCCACCAATGTCAATAATAAAAACGTTTGTTTTATTGCTGTTATATTGTTGTATTTATGACAGCCTGTTTTGTGTCACATTATATATGCTTGTTTGCTAGCAGCTTACCTGTGGTTTATTGTATCTGACAGTATGTCCAAAAAAGACACATTCAATTAATTCATTTTATGGTTTACATTGTCAGGGCATTACAATCCTAGAAAAGATAGTTCAGATGCAAAAGCAGAATGTTTGAAAAGTTGACAAAACGTTATGCCCCAGACCAAACCTGTCTTACAAAAACACGTACAGACCAATCAGTAAATTGGTCTTTTAATTTAAACTACAAAACAAATTAGTTTTGGCAACGACTTGCTCTATAAGATATTCAGTGTTAGAAAAAGCTAAAGTAAAGCAATATTTTTCTGTAGGTCTGTAGGTTTGGATGTGCAAAATCACTCAGTTATCTCTCAACACAAAATGTATTTTATTTCAGTTACAATGCAAATGTGAAATTTGTCAAAATGTCCTCCCACCTGTCCCAGCTGTTGGCAAAAGATGTTGTTCTGGTCTCCATCATATCACAAATAATTGTCAGAAGAAGACTATATCGCAGGATCGCTAGATCACAAATTGAACCACTCAGTTCAAATGACATCCTCTTTTCAGACAAAGCTCAGGCTCTGAGGGATGTGAGCGCTGTCGTTAATGCTACTTAGATGGGCCACAGGGTTGCAAATTTTCCCCACTGCACTCCATATTCCCCAGAGGAAATTGAACATTGTCATGGATGGATTAGCTTTGTAATGGTGAGACACATAGCTTGAGCAGAGGAGACCAGCTAAAAAGCGTTGGGCAAATGAGAGAGGGGAAAAAGGTATGAAATTCATTTCATACCTCTTCAGGCACACTCACTTGAGAAGTGCTTTTCCACAATGCTAAGCCAACACATAACTTTTGAACAATTTCCAGGTTTTTATATTTCTACCTTTAGAAGTTCAATTTCACCACCATCACACTCTGATAACACATAGGGCCTCATACAACCTATAATAAAAAAGATTTGTAAGCACATGATTATATATTATACAGTATGTAGGAGAGAACGGGGTAATCTGAGCCACTTTTTACATTTGCTCCCCTCTAAGCGAGCTAAAATGATTTATCACTCAAATTTACACATTTCCCATTAATTCAGGATGTTTCCTAGAAATGGGCATTAGCAGAATTTTTTCAAGACAAAGGGCAGTGAAAATATGATTGTTTTAAAAAAAGTTGTCATGTGGCTCACTTTACCCCAGCTGTGGGGTAAACTGATCCACTTACTTTTTCCACTCTGAAACTACCATAACAACACATATTGTAACAGTAAGAATCCTGAAAGCTAGCCACACATTCCAGAACTAATTTCAGACTAGTAAAAGAATGATGGGGTTTGGTCAATTAAGCAAAGCAAATGTTCTAAACACTTGAAAGTAACTCTGAACAAAATCAAATACAACATATTATAATTCAAAAGGTTTTAATAAGATTCAAATGAAAGATAGAACCAGTTACATTAGAACACAGTCTGGGGGTCAGAACACAGGACACTTAGAGCCAGCTAGTGTCTGGGGGTCAAAGCATAGGAACATCAGAACCAGCGAGAACAGCCTGGGACTCAGAACACAGGAGAAGACCCAACTGGATTATAACATCAGCCTGTCATTCTCTGCAACTAGGCCTACTCTACATTCCAGCCCTGAAGGTTACAGGGATAGATGAGAAGGTGCTCTTTCCGTGTGGTTGCCCCAGGTCGTCTTCCTGGTGTATTTCCTAGGCATGATGGCTTTTCTACAATGTGTATGACATTAAAATAAAACATATGTCATGTAATATTACATTAAAATATGTTTAAGACTAAACTTAACTTGTGCCTCATGCTGGGGGAACGTGAGCCACTGTCTCACTTTCCCCCACCACCACAATTTGAGAAAAAACTACCTCTCTTAGCATTTCAGGCTAATCTTCAGTTATCAGCATCACATGGTTTCATATGTCGGTAGGTCATCAACACATATGATAGAAGTGTTTCTACGTGAATACATTTGCTTTGGCACATCAGTTGATTAAGTTGACAGCAAGAAAATTTACTTTAACATGCAAAATACCTATTTTGGTGAAAAAAACATGCTTACCACAGTACCATGAGGTCCTCTCTTTCAGGGCCATGGGGAAATGAGAAGGGCTTGAAAACATATATTCACATGACCACAAATGTTTTCCGTTGCCTAGATACAGGGGGTGGCTCACATTACCCGATGCCTCAGATTCCCCCGTTCTCCCCTACTACACTTTTCTTACTTTTTTCAAAAATTACAAAACATTATAAAAAGTACTTGAAGGAGTGCATATAAATGTATAATGCCCATGGTAGGTGTCTTAGTACTCTTGAATGTATTCAAGTCTTATATAACACAATATGGTTTGGCCTGTGACAGGCTTGTCATTTGCGGCTGATCTTTTTCAAATGCAAACGATGTTAGATAATATTACACATTTACACATATTTTAACTCAAGTGTGCTATACTTTCTCTTGCACCGTTTCCAAATACGATTGATAAAAAATCTTATCCGGCAATGCATTTGATCAAATACAGTATGTTGTAATGCTGGTTGATATACAGTAGTAGTGTGTTTCAAAACTGTTTTGAATACCAATGTGTCAACCATCCATATGGTCTCATATAACAGAATGATCCCAGCACTCACTAAGACATAATAAGAATAATTACATAGAATCTCTGAATCATGCGGGGATGTAAATATTGACTGATTGTCTGAACTGATCAAAATCGGACACACCCCTCACCTCGTCTAACAAAATGGCCAACAGTAATGTAAGGTGTGCATGAGCTGTAGAAAATAAGCTAAAGCATACAAACATTGTTATGGTTCTTTTCATATGACCGGCAGCATGACAGTTTGAGGAATTAGCTGTGTGTGCCTGTCAGGCTGATATTTCATTGCATGTAAGATACAAACATAATGGAAATGGCAAACTCGGGAATGTAACAGACAGTATGTGCCAAAAGTTATACTTTTTCTGCCTTGCCTTTATCTAATTCATTTACTGCAGAGTCTGGTTTTCTGGCAGGGTGGTCAGAGATAATGTTAATCTTGGTCAGCAGCGGTGGGAAACCATGCAGGTCCACACAACACAACAGATCGGACTGATAACACAAATATAGTCAGAGGCAGACACAGGGGACTTATCTCCATGCTGGAAAGTTTGCAAGTGGCCATGTGTGTGTGTGAGTGTAGTTGTGTGTGTGTGTGTGTGTGTGTGGGGGGGGGGGGGGGGGTGGCAGCTATGAGGCAGACCCTATACCCTATATCTATAATGTTTTATGTCAGCTGCCCCGTGATCTTCCTTGCAGTTTTTCTTTTCATCATAGTTTGAATGAAGGACAAACACAGGTAGGAATGATCGAGAGCAGATAGCTGATACCCACTGAGTTAAAGAGAGCCCTACTACCAATAACCTTCTCTCTTGGCCTTCCTTTTATTTGAGGACAGGGATCATTCAAGTTATCTAATTGACAACTCATCAGACTCCCCACTATTATGACTTCATTATATCTGCAGAGATAAAAATTAATGAGAAGCAGAGGCACTGGACGGATATGCCAAACTTAGCATTCATTTACATTAAAGAGGGAAACTCTCTCTTGGCCAGCAGCATATCTGTAATGACTTTAATCTACGGGAACTTCTAATTTAATACCATAGTTCATTCATTGTTATTATTCTTTATGACCTTGTATATTTATTACTCCAAGCTCCCTTTTTCCAATTTGGGTTGATGACCCCTCATTACACGGCATTTATTTCTAATATTTACCTTTTGTAAACCCATTTTTCTTTTAAAGCAAGCCCCCTCCCCCACAACCAGTGCTGCATTCCCTTCTCCTCTGTGGCTTCCTCTCCTTCCAACAGGGATAGGTTTCATTACTGTAGTCAATCTGGGCCCAGTGGACAGCTCCTCTGCAGCACTGTGCACCTCAATATAATCCTTTTAATTAAAGGCCTGCCCCCCCCCCCCCACCACTGCTGCCCTTTTCTCACATGGCGCCAACCTTTTGTTCACCCAGGCACTCACCCACTCGCTTCATGTCAAGCCACGCTCTTGCCATTTGAAAAGGGGAGACGTCACCTTTGTCTCTACCCCTTTCATGTGCCTTTAATCTCTGCCGCAATATTGCAGACAGGGTTTTGTGTGTGTGTGTGTGTGTGTGTGTGTGTGTGTGTGTGTGTCTGTGTGTGTGTGTGTGTGTGTGTGTGTGTGTGTGTGTGTGTGTGTGTGTGTGTGTGTGTGTGTGTGTGTGTGTGTGTGTGTGTGTGCGTGTGTGTGCGTGTCAGAGTGACTGGTGCTGTCTGTGTGTGGGGTTCATCCAGTCTAGGGCTCATCAGGGTTAAATCAGCCTTTAAAAGAGCTTGATTGCCTGTGATTGGGTGCTGATAAGAGGCCAAAGGGCGGGGTGGCATTTAGGCTGAACTGTGCTGTAGATTCTCTATATTGATTTGCCATTATGAAAGCCCTTCCCACCTGTTATTCTACTTTGCGGTCCTTTGAATCGCAGGCATCATTTACAATCAGGTTGATTTTCAGGTTCTTTGTGTCATCAGGCTAAGATGTCCTTTGCAAAGAAATGTTAGAAATTAATTGAAGAATATACTGTATACGTATGTATGTGGTTTTATTTTGCATATCATCTTTCCAAAACACTTACTGGAAAAAGTTACGTTTAAATAACAAGAGTAGTTTTTAAATATCTATATTTGAGAGTAAACCAAGGCCTTATGGTACAGACCACTATCATCTACTGTAGATGGTGAAAAGAATACCTACACACATTAGTCAAAATTTTGATAAATGGCCTTAGACGTGACACTTTTCCGTTCCAATAGTTCTGCTTTATCGTCACCTCTGAACACTCCCTGATTAACTTCAGTCAGGCTAGCTCAACATGACACCAGTGACATAAAACTAAAAGGCTCAATACCCTTGAGTATTTACTATCACCAGCCATAATGCTTTTTCCACCGCTCTGCATCTGTTTCTCCATTTCACAGCTATCAAAGGAGCTTTATCCTGCCACCAGCCCTCCACGCCCCCCCCCCCCAAAAAAAAACCCCAGCCTGGCGCTTGTCTTCCCACATTCCCCCCATGACTCCCTGATTGATAAGAAAAACTCCTCAGCCCTCACTCCCCCCATCTTGCCCTTGACCCGTCTCTATGCACTATTCATTGGGGTTTTTAAAAGTCACATTGGGCTTGCTTGGATTGTCCGCTGTTTGAAGCGGTGGGCGTTATCAATCTCTCTGCAGAGAATCTCTCAACTCCCTGGCCCCCAACCCCTAGGGTTTTATGCATGCGTGCCGGGTTGCGAGAGTGAGTGCACCCTGTTCCGAGTAGACAGGGCATTTATTCTCTCAACTCTCAAAGTCTGTCCGTGGTTGGCGGCCATAGCTGTAGCGGTATCGGCCTCGGTCTGTCTCCCTCTCTCTCTCTCTCTCTCTATCGCTCTCTCTCTCTCTCGCTCTCATTCTCTCTCTCTCTCTCTCTCTCTCTCTCTCTCTCTCTCTCTCTCTCTCTCTCTCTCTCTCTCTCTCTCTCTCTCTCTCTCTCTCTCTCTCTCTCGCTCTCTGCCCCATCTTTCAGCTTGGGATGTTAGCATGCGCAACAAGCAGCCAAGGCTTTGGCCCTTTGACAGGCAGACTGTGGGGAATAAGACGAGTGAGAACAGAGGAAGACGAAGGAGAAAAAGGAACCAGTCAGAGTGGTGCCCTCCAAGGGTCAACTCGGTTGCTGGCGTTACCTCATTGAGAATCGTGCAGCGTTGAGCTTAATGACCGTGCATGGATGAATGGTTGAGGCCTGGCGCAGTGCTGTAAACCCAGGAGTCAAGTGCTGTTTTGTGGGGATCAAAGACAAAATGAGTTATGGAATAGGAGCGGTCACAACAGGGTACATGTGTTGTGACCTTGTGTGTCATTCACAAATCATGCCAGCCTTCCTTCCACGTTGTCTCTCATTGTGTTGTGATCGATTGAGGGAGACAACTGGTTATTCACGAGCACCACCGCGGGTCAATACGGTTCTCCCTATCTGCCTTCGATGGGAGACTGTTTTATTCTCTCATTAAATAGGATTCGACACTGCCACCCGGTTCGCATTTAGCCGTATCTCTCCATGACAACCAATTAATGCATGTTCAAACACCTTCAGGAAATGCCCCCTACAATAACCCAGACAAAGGATACAGAGGCTTTCAGCTAAACACTGGATTGCAGCGTGGTGTCTCTTCCCTTGGCCATCCTCCTGAGCAAGCAAGGGTTAACTTCCTGTAGCCACATTTTCATTTCCTGTAGTGGGCTGTTCATATTGGTTGGAGGTGTTTATGTGGAACTCTCTTTCTCTGTTTATTACACTGCCAATGACAGATCAGTTTCTCTGACCCCTCTGGCTAGCTTTAAATAAAAGGACTTTATTCCAAGGCAGCGGGCCCCGCTGTAGACCGATGACATGAAAGTGCCTGAAGAGTGCCAGGAAAGCAAAAGGCCAGTTAGAGGAAAATTATATTCCTAAACAAGCTTTGACAATAAACGTATGAGTGGAACAGATAAACAAAAGGTACTGTAACTCCTCTTATTGCTTTTCAACAGAGTGTATGAAAAGGCACAGGGGATTTGGTGTGCTACTGGGCTTTGTTTACTGGCTTTACTGACTATTTTTGGATCTGTCATTCAAAGGTGAATTATCTTCACTTCTTCATAGGAGCTTTTTAAATTGAGATATGTTAAAGGTGGAGTCAGCAATTCTGGAGATTGCTTGTTATCAAAAAAGGTAGATAATTAATCTGTAAAATGAGTAACATCTGGACCATATAAAACAAATTACTTATCTTAAACTGCAAGAGCAGTAACCGGATATTACTAAAATAGTATGGATTAGATCACACTCAAGACAACAAATATAATTTTATCATATTCTTACGCGTGTGTATTGACTGCAATTTTTTTAAATAGCCTTCATTTTGGAAGAATTCTTGAGTGGACATGGCCATTGGTCACATTCCTTGACAACATCACTATAATGGATCTGATTCAAATTGCACTTACACAGGAAGCAAATTGCCCAAGGATAATGTCAAATGAAAAAAAAACTATGCAATTATTGATTCAAGAAGTATAAACACTGGCATTTTCATTTTTCATAAAATCAGTGAGATTTATTAGATCTTGAACAAGAATAACTCTGTTCAGTAGCCTTTCAACGCTGATAATGTAGTGCTGGAAAAAAATAGGGAAGGATCCTTGTACACTGAGCTGTTTTTTAGCATTACAGGCAGCCATTATGTCAGGCCCTACTGAGCATGCTCTGAGCTGGCCAGCAGTCCATCGGGGGGCGTTGTTATCTCTTCACAGAGTCGTTTCACTCTCCGTGTTCCCCCCAAAGAGTCAGTGTTGCGGCACATCAGAAAGAGCCCTCGCCTCATTAAGCCATTGATATTCTGTGATGCCGGCGCCCTGCTGAACACCATACATAGGGACAGCAGTGCCAGGAGAAGGACACACTGTGTGTTTTATGGCAAGACTCTACTAATATGGAGGAAAAACACATTATCATGTGGATATGGGCACTGTGTGGTGTGTGTGCATGCCTGTGTGATGTGTGCGTGGGTGTACTCGTGCGATTGGTGTGTGTGTTCCATAGAAAGGGAGTGAGAGAGACGGTGACTGTGTGTGTATGCGTGTATGTGTGTGTGTGTTTGTGTGTGTGTGTGTGTGTGTGAGTGTGAGTGTGTTAGGACGGACGGATGGACGGGGGGTCTCGGCATCACAGCCGCAGCCCGAGGCAAACCCACCGTTATAAATACAGCATTCTAATGGTGACTTTATGATGTTGCCTGTGTGAGACTATGGCCCCTGAGGGACCACTTCCCCACAGCCATTCTCCTCCCTCTTCTCCCTTCCCCTTCTCCCTTTCTCTCTCCCTTCCCCTATACTACATTCTCCCGTTTCTCCTCATTCAGAATTTACGGCCTGTACTGGGTGAGATGGGAGCTGTAAATCCCCCTCACCCCCCACCCCAAACCCCCAATGCTGAATTATTTATCTGCCGGGGCCCCATGACACAAGCAGCAGATGAGGACCCTGGTTAAGGAGATAAAAGGTGGAGAAAGTGGGACCTAATTGACCATGATGGTGGGGTAATGGAGAATTATTCCGAGCATTGTTTGGGTAGGGGGGATTTTTACCACAGGGCCAAAAGTATTGCGTGCAGACAAAAGGGGTGTTTTTTAGTAAATAAAAGTAGACTCATGACTTTGTGCTAACTCACCCGGCGTTTGTGCACGCGCTGCACAACAGGATTACAGCATGAATATCGTCAGCGCTAGGGGCTTTCGACATCTTGAGCTATGTTTGAGTCAGCAGCAATGTCAATGAGTCATTTGTTTCCTTTTTGCCGTCTCCCAAAAAAAAAACACACACACACACCTGAGAAACAGCGGGGAAAAAGAAAACACTCGGAATTAAATCATCCGAAACCCTCAGCAACACACACTCATCTCACCGAGGAACATCTCTATCTCTCTCTTTGTGTTGTTTTTTCTCTTCTCCACGGACGCAACCACAGTCCCCATATATTGCACTTCAAATGATGAATGGTGATAAGAGGGGGCCATTAATACACTGTACTGCAAGAGTCAAAGGGGACGGGACAGAAAAGTGTATGTGATGTCGTCGTCCCCCCCCCGACACACACACACACACACACACACACACACACAAACTTCGCTCCTATACAGTTTTAACAGCTCTGCAGCTTCTGTCAGGCTGGCCTGATTTCTCACCCACCCCTACACTGTATTAAGCAATGACATGGCTTGATCGTGTTGACCCCCGGGATGTCAACCATCTCTTTCCGATGACCTCCAAGTTTCCTCCTTCCCCACCAAATGCCTCTGGCTCGGGGCCAGGGCCTTTTTTCTATAGAGTTAGGGTGTCTGACAGGGAAAGTGAGGGACAGAGGGGGTTGCAGGGAGAGGGAGGTAGAGGTAAGGAGGGAGGATATCTGCAACACTAATAGATCGTTATCTCTCCCCCTCACCATTGGCCTGGAAGAACACCAGGAGCAGCATGTCTACCGAGATAAATAAAAGAAAGCCTCCAGATCGATCCCACCCACCCCTCTGGTTTGCAAGAGGCCTTGCTGTGACCTTTTACACGAGATAAGGTGGTCACGAAGGTCACCCCCCCACCTCCCCAACACACACACACACACATATACACACACACACACCACCACCCACCACCCCATCAGTCTATCTCTCCAAGGCAAACCAAGGGTGGGTGGTGGTGAATCAGGCTGGGTAAATTTGCTCTTGCACACTCCCCGCCCACCAGTCCCGCCTCCGGAGGGGTCCCGGGGAAGATTGACAGAGTTGCAAACGGCGGATTGATGAGATGACGACTGTCAGCTTGACCTTTTCAGAAATGCATCAGGGGGTCAAAAGATGGCACGTTTCCCCGCGCTCGATGCAGAAGGTAAACGATGCCACATCCCAGGCGTCACTGTCTTATTTGTGTCAAGTGACAGCGAGGGAGCGATCTAAAGAGCAGCCCCGCCGCAATCACGTCTCTGTTATTCCTCAGTTGAGAAAGGTTAGAGAAACAATCTATAGGAATTTAGATTCACTGCCTGTCATCAGCATTCCTCATAACACGCCACTCTCTCTCACTCTCTCTCTCTCTCTCTCTCTCTCCTGAGGAGGAATCCACATTAACTCTCAGATGAGAGGCGATGTGCTGCGCTTAGGCCATTCTGTGTAATGTGCATCGTCACCAGGTACAATGTGCATATCTGTCGACAGCTGCTCTCCTGACGGTTGTTTATAGTGTCAAGACAAACACAGGAAGATCATTTGGTGCTTGAACAAAGAATCATCAAAAGATATGTTTCTCATTCTCTCACCCAGAAAATATAAGCTTAATGTACATTAGTTCCTCTGTAGAATTTGGCTCCGACAGCATGGCCTAATTAATGTGCAGTGGCTTTCCCCTTGCTTTCACTATTTGAAAGACGATAACGCAAATTCAAGAGGCTTTTTGAAACCAAACAGCATATTTTAATTTCTTTTTGAACAGTAACCTTATTATGCACTCGCATAATACTAGATAGAAAACATCAATTTAGTTTTCCTTTTATCCAACTCAGTGTTGGCGGCTTTGATTGAAAATGAACAGCATGTTCCGTGTGCTGTAGCTCATAACCTTGACACAAGTAAATAAAGACATAAGCAAGAGTCCAGATTAGGTCTTATCTTGAGTAAAGGTGCTGCGTGGTGTCAGGTGTATGTGTGTCCGGGGGGGATGGATGGGGGGGGGGGGCTAGGGGATAAAGATAATAACCTTTTTTTCAGATGGGAGAGGACACCTTTAATTCTCTCTGTGCCCCTGTGAAAAGAAAGAGTATCCCTCAATGTCTTATCTTTGTATCATCTCTCTCTCTTCTTGGTGAGAGAAGAGCCTGGACACATCCTAGATATAGTGCAGCAGCAACTACAGATTACAGGCTTCATATCCAATCAGGCAACTGTAGTCACCGCTGAAAACAAACTCATTGAGGAAAAATTTCACTTTAATTTTATCGCACAACTGGCTTTTTTTTCGTCATTTCCATGCAATTTGTACTGTGCATAATATGTATGGCATGCTCCCATATCCCCAGCGATGGTCGATGCATGCCCAGGTTGCCTGTGACTAGAGCTAAACACTTAGTGTAATTGAAGAAGGCAATGTGCAGAAATCAAGACGGATTGGTGCTGCAAACGGGGGCCACCTCCCTGGAGCCTCAGTCCATTAACACTGTCATTCTGCTCATCAGCCCAGCACCTGCCCGATCCCCCTTCTGGCTGACTTTCATCAGGCTCACTAATAAAAGCCATTGTATAACAAAACTACTCTAACCAGTGTATCAACGTACCTGCTATTAACATGGAGAGGGCCGCATGGGCAGCTTCAACAGAGAAAGAGAAAAAAAACACTCCACTTGGTCAACCCTACGTACTTCCTGACTCTGGACCAATGGGTTCACTCAGCTGAAATGATGAAACCTCAGCCACATGGGGGGTATTATGTGGATACCTCCCTACCTGTCTTAGAAGGACAGCTAGCCCACATGGATGTTTAGAATGATTATATGCCATAAAGATGAATTGCTTCTCCTCTGTGTTTATGACTTGGCGTTGGTGTGTTGTCAGAGGCAATATAGCAGAGATGGTAAACAGAGACAGGTGCATTTGTTTACTGTTAATGGGAGCTAGTAAAGCAACAATGCTAATGTCCTCTTCAGCAGCAGACTCTGGGCATCTGCATACTGGGAATCCATTATTGTCCATACACGGTGGTAATCAAACAAAGCAGTCACAGCAACCGATATGCATTTTTAAAGCATGGAATAGTTTCAGTGGTCTACCAAGGGTAGCATGATGTGAAGGGTAATGGCTGGAATTTGCATGAACTTCATCTAGGTTGGCCCAATTAATTTCAAAGAGAAAAAGGGGCAAATGGTAAAATGGCAACCATACTGTTCACTATAAAAAACAATACCTTTAATGCTTATCATGGTTTTTCTGTGAAGAGAAGGAATTTTAACCCCGAAATAAAGGGGTTCAGATGTTCTCTTGTGTTTCTGGCCCCGTCTCGTTTGACATTGTGATGGCAAAGACACTGTGTTCACAGACTTTAGCCGTTACTTTGGTGGCAGCATTATCATCAAACTGTCAAAAAGATGGCTACACTATGAAATTAAGACCCAAAGGGGGATGAAGGACACAGACAGATTGACATATTGACCCTTTATTTCACATCAGCCACTTTTAGCTAGATAGCAAAGATAGCGAAAACCCTCAGGTACCTCGTGAAGGGTCATACAAGAATTACATTTCTACAATAATGAACCAGAAGATCACTCAAGACCTTGGGAGTTTTAGAGTTTTTGGTGTCTTGGAGCTGACCTTTCAACTCCATGGACAATGTATAAGAGTAGGTTATGTAACACAAAGTAACACGATATTAGATATTCTGTATCTCACCTATTAACTCAAGTCAATTGTTATAGCACATATCAAAATGGCAATTTTGTTTAACTGTGAGGAAATGTATTGCTCTTCTGAGATGTGAAAAAGGCCCATCCACAGATAACATTAATGTTACTGTGATAGCAGAAAATAATTCCAATAACCTCCCTTTGAGTTCTAGTTGAAACAAAGATATAGCACTACTAGTCTGTATTGCAAAGGAGAAGATGTGTGTGTGTGTCAACACTCTTCGAAAAAAAGACATTTCACTTTGCGCCGACCTCGCTAATGGCAAAAGTTTACAGTTATTTGTGTGTTGTCAGGGGGAATAAGTCGTCAGCGGCTGGGGTCGACAGCGAGCCAAGTGCCTGAACACGATGCCTGCGCTGCTTTGATGGATGTAGGGAAGAATACAGTGAAGTGATGGCAGAGAGAGACTCCCCCCCTCCCCCCACCCCACAAGCCTTTACTCCTGCTCTGAGCTACGCTACATATAGCAGAGTGCCTCTAAAGACAGAGAAGCCACAACGTGACGTCAAGGCCGAGTCCTGGGGGGGGGGGGGGGGGGGGGATTGAGAGACAGAAAAACAAAAAAAGGGGAAAAAAAACGAAATAATAAAGTGAGAGGAGCTGCCGGTTGGTTGTGCGTCAGTGCTGAGCCTCAGCTGCAACATGGAAGGAGGAGGGGGGGGAGAAGATGAAAAAAAACGAAGGGAGGGAAGAAATCAATATTTCCGCGACGTGGCCACTCAAGCCACTGCCAATGACAGCAAACATCATGAAAAGATATGGGAGCAGGGAAGGAGGAAGAAATGAAAAAGATAAGAAGAGAACAGTAAAGTAAATGACATCTGAAGCTATTTCCTCCAGGGCCCTGCCTGGTGTCAAGCCTGGGAGGACTCGGCGGAGTTATGGGCAGAGTTAAATTTCTATTAGCTCCGAAAGGAAATTTAAGTTCTCTGTCCCTGGAGAAAGACTTGAGCGGCGACACAAAGTACCCCCATTGTCATGTGACGGATGACACCGGCGCGACCTTAAAAAGAGTCATGGGGTTCACCACTAAATAGTAACTGTCAGCGAAAATGGTTTAAAGTATAGGGCGGAAGACATTTAAGAGCCCGATGTCTTAATTTAGGGCGACGAGCTTCCAGCGCTCTAAAGCAAGCAATTTGTGCACGTAGGTCAACATAGATATCAGCTGTCGATGGGACATTTTTATTCCTGGGAGATATACTGACACCTGACGACATGGCACAGTGATGCTAGTGATGGCTACAATAATGACAGCAATTATTTCCTGTTGCTTTTACCGCTCCTATAGTTTCACAGCTCATAAAGACACTTTCTCCAAGTCTTTTCTGATTGACATCATGTAGCTGCTACTTCTATAATGCTCTGAAAAAAACAGCATCACATATAGAGAGACGTGGAGGAAGTATGTGTCAACATGATTTCTCATCCCTTATGATGAGGCGTGATCAAAGCTACGATTACGTGGGTTGAGTTCTTCTTAGTTCCAACCTGTCCAGAGTCCTGATTTAAGAATGACATCTTGTCATCGCGTGGGAGGAACTTTTTTTTCCAACAAAGACACATTCTTTATATTTTGAAAAGTTCCATCCATATTTTCTTACCTTAAGTGGGCACACAATGGTTCAGTAAAAACTGTTAGTTTTGGAGAATTCACTGTTGTTGATGGTGTAAACCTTATGAGCACTCCCTTCCTCATCTCCCTGCTGTGTTGCCCACAGGCATTTCAGAAAAAGATAAAACACCTTGACTTAAAACAGAGGCAAGAAAAGATGTTGCTTGGCTGAGAACCTCGTTTGAAGCCTGACACTAACCTAGTATAAATAACATTGTTAAAAATATAACTATAATCTGTATGGCGTGCTCTTGTTTTATATGAATAAGTCTATGCATATCTCTGTATGTATGCATTGTGTGTGTGTGCATGTTTACCCATTGAGAAGCATCTACTGTGTGTGTTGCAAAAATTCATGTTTTGCGTAAAAGGATATGCACGTCTATATGTGTGTGCTGTATGTTTGTGTGTACATTTACAGTTATACTAAATATATGTGTGCACATATGTCCACGTATTGATGTACGTTGTGTATTTATGTGTTTACTTTCTGCTACACTGCTTTTAGGGTATTTTTTTCTTTAATGCTTTGCCTATTTAATTGGTACTGCAGGACTCTGGCCCATGTGTTACTATTAGTTTGACAGCACTGTTCTCCCAGGAGAACAACGTAAATAGAGACTCAGTGGATTCTCTATGGTACCATACCTCTTGTTAAATGAATATTTTCCATATTTATATTGCTGATATGCATTTGTTTGTTGGCTTCTTTCTAAGGTTGCCCTCTTAGTGCTGGGTCCTGTTGTAACCAGACTGTGTACAGTGATTCTACAAGCATTTTGAAAGGGACTCATATTTTCTCCTAATTTTACAACCTGATGGAATGTTTTAAAAGTGGACATATTACTTTTGTTTGGGGCCCTGGAGACCTCAGCTGGAAAAACTATAGTTGAATACACCGGATTTTCATTAGTTCTATGTCTGTGGTGTTGACAGTACTTTGTGTGCAGCAAGAGCCCTCTCAGATCCCAAATAAATGTATTTGGATTTCTGTAGCTGGAGTTTTGTTCTGACAGGGAGTCAGACCTCTCTGTATAGTCTAATTGACCCCAAACATAAGTTTGAACAGTATAACTTTAGACTTTCCTTTGTTTTTCAATTACTTTGTGTCAGACTAAGGGGCTTTCTTCATGTTACACGGTATAAAACATGAAATACTATATGTATTTATAACAACACTTTATGCTGCTTTATTTGAACACTTACAGCAGTAAGGTGTGCCAACATTGAGAACGAAAACATCCAATGTCAACCTATCAAACTTAATGTAAGAAAACACAATAATGTTACTGTCACAGATGTGCACAGAGAGACACAAAAGATCAAATTCAAGCTTTGATCGCAACCTTACAATCCCCATAGTATCTCTGGAAATCTAAGCACCACCTGTCTTGAATTGAGCATCCCAATTCCCTGCTAAATAAAGCTAATGTCTCCCCGCAAATAGTACAGTAAATGCAGGCATACAGTCCTATTGTTTCATCTGCGGTTTTCCCAGTGCATTTTGTGTAATAGAGGGGGGCCTGACTTTGATGGAGCAGGTGATTTTAGGCTTTGCCGTTAGCAGCGAGAGAGATAGAATATCTTCCTAAGGCCTACGGATAGCACATTTTATGAGCTGCTCATTGCTGGAACTACATCAACCTGTCCGAGGCCACCACTGCACCAGGGTCTTTAACACCCCTCCTCCATTACGCACCCCTAACATTCCCTCTATCATATAGGCCTAGTTCTTTCTTTTGTTTCCCTCTCAAAGTGCATTTGTGTATTTTCATAGGGAGAAAAAGACATTTATAACACTGGACAATTGAGATGAATTTGAACGAAATGTTTGTAATTGTTTGGAGATGACCATAGCAAATGGCCTTTCTAAACGAGCCAATCCTCACAACAACACACAGAAGTGTAGTATAAGTATATGCACAGGCTTACTTACAAATGCCTTCACACACTGATAAGACTTATACAGTTAAACAAGGGGAACATATACAACTGCTTCAATATCGAAGTGCACTCCGGTCAGCCTGGACAGCTTCACACTCCCACGCACACTCTGAGTGACCCGCACACACAGAAAGTCGCACACAAATGGTCCTGTCAACCTTTTACCGGAGATCAGTCGCAGGTTTTAGCATTTAACATTACCATCAGCGCTTCCTGCCTCATAAAATCCTTGCCTAACCTCACAACCGCCCACTTCCCATCATCATCACAGCGTTCTGTTCGCTGACCCCAGATCGCTATATCAGTAATAATTCACCCTTAGATCAACACAGACACGATAAGGCGAGGGGGTGAGAGGATGGCAGAAAGAAGAAAAGATGTAGAGGACGGGATGCTATATCAACAGCAAAGCCAAATTATTGCCAATCAGATTTTATTCACAGCTCAACTGCTGGACAAATTGCGGCTCATGCTGTTTGCCACGGGTCAGGGCACTGCGTAATTTCATTTTAATAAGTCATTTTCCAGGGTGGGATGACACTGCAACACACCCAGGCACACATGCTTGAGCACACACACACACACACACACACACACACTCACACAAAGCCTCAGACTCATACTGTATGTTGCACCAGCCTTTCATACAAACAAGAGTGTGTGACCACGTCTTGGGTGTTGATGTTTTATGGAGTGAATGAATTGGATACACAGGCAGTGATCTTGAGAGTGACTTTAGTTTTGAGAGAAGGGCAAAGCACATTGATTGATTCAATTTTATTTCAGACATATCAAAAAAAGAAAAATTAAAAGCATGAAAATACAATAAAAAAATATGTTCAAATGATTTCACAAATAAAAATAAACAAAAAATAAACAAATAACATATTGAATTGATATGCCTGAAAAGGAGTAGGAAGAAGTATAAACTTATTTGATCCTACCCCTTTTCCACAGCTCAATAACTTTATAATATTTTTTTATATATATATTTTTCTTTTATATTTATACAATCCATATATCCATATATACTCGACGCCATTGCAAATGAGGGCCACCCCTCAATTGGTCTCCTGAGGATAAACAAAAATCAAACGAAAAATGAAATGAAATATCCACTACATACATCCATACAAAAATACATCCACCATATGCATCAACACAATTCAGACGTCCATATCTCCATATTTGTACAACTCACATATCCATATCCACACATACATGTACTTTCCGTCTTAAATCTTTCCCTCATCCCTGTACCTGTTAAAAATCATCGCTTTGAATTTTGTTTTAACTGAATCATGTTTGGACATTGCTTTAGCTCCGTGCTCATACCATTCCACAGTTTCACACCACCAATTGAGATGCAATGACATTTTAAAGTCATGCGTGCAGCCAGTGTCTTAAAGTTTAACTTATCCCTCAAATTGTAACCCCCCCTCTCTGTCAAAAAAAAGTTTTTGAATGTTACCTGGTAGCAGTTTGTTTCTAGCTTTGAACATGATTTGTGTAACTTGATATTCAACCAGGTCCTTGAACTTTATTATGCGGGAATGTAAAAAGAGGAGGTTGGTGTGATCACAATATCCAGCTTTATTGATTATTCTTATGGCTCGTTTTTGAAGTGTGACTAGTGGTTGCAGTGAGCTTTTGTAAGTGGCCCCCCAGACCTCCACACAGTAATTTAAATAAGGTAAGATCATTGAGCAGTAAAGAACATGAAATAATAAACAAGACTGGAAAGTTTAAATCATGTTTTCCTTTGTTGTTTTCATTGTATTTGTATTTTGCTTATTCGACCATCAGCAAAAAAAAAAAAAAAAAAGCACAAAAAGACATAAAAGACGTGTAGATTAATAAAACATATTGAACTGAAAATATACAGGATGTTTTGTTATTAATTGGTAAATCAAAAACTAAAGTTATGTTTTTCTCTAAATTTCCTCGATAGAAGAACTCAGGGGCAAATGAGCATCAAACGCCATGAAACTGCAGTAACTCGGGATGAATAGATACAAAAATATGTCGGAACATAAAACGTGCCAGGATTTTGACTTCGGGCATCTGATGTTTTCTTTTGCAGCTAACTCTGCAACCAACTGCTCCATTACAATTCTCCACAAGGTGTGAGTTTGGGCACATTGATTGGATTAATATATATTTGGGCAAATAAACAACTTTTGCCTTGCAGGGCTTTCCGTGCAGCATTTCTTCAGAACTCCTCAGGAATCAAAGGCACACATATCAACGGCTGCCATGTGGAATAACATCAGGCACTCATGAAAATGCAAGTCCCATATATATCAACATCAAGAAGAGACCTGCGAGAGTTACCGTGTCAGCGATGAGATGTACAGTCAAATCAAAATTCCCGGTGCAAAAAAAAGGGAAAAAAAGAAAATCACTTCTAAATAGAGCATAAAGTCTTGATAAAAATGTGCACTGGATTCAAAGGCTGTTGCGCTGGCTGCCTGTCATGTTCATAACTGGGCCTTTGAAGTCGGCTGTCAGTGGTCGATGCCGAACCATCTTCAGAGGTGCGTCAGTGCTCTCCCTGTTCTTTCAAGTTCCCCTCCAGCGGCCAGTTTTGTGGGTTGATGTTCATTCTGAATGTGCAGTTGCTGCTCTGGAGATAGGGCTGGTCAATCCTCCTGTCAGAAATATCATCCTCCTAGCAAGAGACATATTTGCGTAAAGCCTAGCCATCCTCAAAGAGACTGGAAGTCTGGGGGAAGTATTCAGCGGGGTGCACAACAGTGGGTTTCCAGACACAACATTTGAAAGTACTGTATGTTTGCCATTTTGTTTTCCATTTTAGAAAGAAAGAAAAAAAAACACACACAAATTTAAATGATTTTGCCCACACTGGGATAAGCAGTAGGCTAAACCAAAGCTCAGGCCTACTTGACAGAGTGAATATAAAGGGTGATTTGTTGGCTGATTCTACCTTTTGCTTATTGCATATTACTGTATATTCTGAACCTTATGCGCTACAAGGCAAACTAGCATGGACATTTGATCTTCTAGAGAGTGAAATACTGGGTCAGCACAGTCGAGCATGACGGCCCAGCACAAATACCACCAAGTCGGAAAGACAGGGTGAGGAAGGGGTGATAGCAGTGTAACTAAAGATACAGCCTGCAAGTAAAGAGCAATAGCCCTCGGTAGATAGAGAGCCCTATGGCTAGAAGATAGGCCCATGGCAGAAGAAACATTTGTGACAAAATGGCCGACATTATCTTTTAATTAGATTCACACTGTTTACTGGCGAGTTTGTACTCTCATTTATACATTACCTGATATAGCTTTTTCTTTATCTCATGTAGGGGTTGTAGAAGTAGATGGTGATGGTGGGGTTGGTTGTGCTGTAGAGACGAAGAGGAAGCAATGTTCATGCTACATTGTCTTTAATATAGGAGAATTGTTCCAAATAACCAACCAACTTCCATTTCACACTCCAACTAAGAGACCAGACGATAACTTTTGCACAACTGGAATCATTTTTAACAATCTAAATTCTCCAAAAAGTTAAATTGCCAAAGTTGGCAGAAAGCAGACCAATTTGTCTTTTCTGGGCTGTACAGTAGCCTATGTGGGAGTAGGAACTTTACAAATGCACTCCTCCAGTTGATATGAAAGATTCTATAATGTGATGTATGCACACATACATCACTTTAATGGAGGATGCAGATTTCCTCATTAAAGACGGAAGCACGAGTCCCTCTGACACATACACAGTCTATCCATAATTAGCTTGTTTCCCTCACTGGCCCTGAAGCATATACTATAATGCTGTCTGAGGCCAACAAGCTCAGTTAGCCTCTGTCTCAGTGCCCTGGATAATATTAGAATGCTGCTAAGTTGGGCAGTAATACTTTGAGGGGCACTTACATGTCAATTTGAGGTGTTAATTTCATAAGATGTAGAGTGGCATCTCTAGACTGTTTTCTCCCTTCCGGTTTTTTGCCTTTTTTTCTCTACTTTTTAGAATAAATCCAAGCAGGGCTGTACAGTGCAACAGTTTTGATCGCATTTGCTACTGAAATTGATCACGTGCGATGATGAATACAAATCCATTCGCACTAGTGCTAGTTGATAATGAGGAGAGACTGTCTTTGAAACACAGAGGAGAGATGCACAACACTGCTTAGAGGGCTCTACATTAACACTCCAAATGGGGGTAAATGTAGACTTTGGCAAGTAAGTTATTGAGTCCACTCTTCAGTTTGGCTGGTGAAAGATATGTGTCCGACTTCTCGGGATCTGTGCTTGTGCAGCGATTCTACCGTATAAAAACTTCACCAACGTAATAACCGGAAGGAGATTACCGCAGTTAAGTTAGCGCGTGTGCAAACAGAACATTTCCTGTGCGCCTTCACGTTAAAAGCCTGTTACTAACCAAAGGTGAGTTGACTTTTATTTTGAAGCCGGTAAGAACAGGAAGTTAGCGCTTCACAGCCCTGCAGTGCTCTAGCTAGAAAGGCAACTCATTCAGCTGCAGAGAGCAGTCAACAGTAGTCTAAAAGCAAAGTTTGAAATAAGCCACTGAAGAACAACTTCCAACACATTCACAACAACCTATTTAATTTATCCTAAATTGTACCAATATGTATACTTATTTATTTAATAGGCTATGTTTAATGTTTTAAAGTTTGGTTTTAATTAACAAGGACATTTTCTAAAAATGTGTATTATTATTAATATAATAATTATATGTATATACAAAACATATATAGATATAGATATTATTTTTATATTTTTATGGGGAAAAATAATTCTGAATCAGCAAAAAATTGCAATTAGCAGGTTAGATTATTTTGTCTAAATTACAATCAGTGCACCTCTATTAATTATTCTACAATTATTACTGCACACACTAGGATATAATATTAATTGAGAATCTCAAATGAGACCAAGATGACAGGCTCAAAGGTAATTACAGTGAAATGCAAGGGTTAAGGTTATGCAAGTTTTCATACTTTGTGTGCTACCAAATTTATTTTTGTGCTACTGAATTTTTTTGCTTGCTAGCACCAGTGCTACCACCTAAAAAAATAAGCGTACAGCCCTGCCAAGTCACAACTATTATCCCCAGACAACCCATGTCATCGCACTGATTATGCTAGATAACAAGATAAAGAGAAAAATGCAATTCGGAAAAACCTTAAGTTCACTCAAGCAAATACACCCTTTCTACTCTGCCTTACGAAGATGATTAAAAATGTCTGCCTCCCCTGCCTCTATTTTGACACTGAGCTTAGTGCTAGTTGGGGGACTAATTTCAATGCCGAGTATAGCGTATAACTTAATTTGAAAATAAGTAATTTTTCATTGCTTATTCACTTTCTTGTCAAGTATGAGATAAGGATCTAGATTATCAAAAATGTTTGTAAAAAAATATGCAGCTACAGCCAAGTAATCAAGCTTGTGTTACCTTTGTACAGAGTCAGGCTAGCTTTGGTCAGTGATAAAATGTAACGATTTCATCATTGAGTCCAATCTTGAAACTGTGCCAAATATGACGGAAACCCCTCAAAGCATTCTTGTGAGATTGCATTCATGAGATCGCAGTGACCTTGCCCTTTGACCTATGAACTCTCAAATGTAATACGTTCATCATTGAGTCAGAGTGGACATTTGTTTGAAGTTTTAGAGAATCCGTTGAAGCGTTCATCAGATATCGCATTCACAAGAAGACATGCATACGGACGGACGGACAGGCAACCTGAAAGCATAATGCCTCTGATTTTTGCTATTGCCGGTGTGGAGGCATAAAAATGAGGTAAAACATCCCACTTGACATTTGAAAGTACAAACATATTTACACATGTGTGCTTCACATATACATATACTGACATTCTGGATCATTGTTGCTAACACATTTTTATTTTTTTTTATGAAAATGTAAATATTAGATATTATTGATGCTGTTTTACTGCAGTTCTAAAGAACAGGCCTCCTATAGGCTGTCATGGGCTTTTAATGACATGTTTCTTATGTTTCCTCTGTGTGATTGGGGTGGATGCTCATCTATTAAGACCTGTTAAATCTCTCACTGATAATAATGCTATTTAACTCTGCTGTTTCCTTGTTTCTATAGCGTTTCCATCACCCATTCACTCTAACTTTTAACCCATTGGTGCACATTCACTTCCTTATGGAAAACTATGCTCAGCTGTTGGCCGATCTCGATGCTGTACTTAAAATGTACGTCATGCCTCCATTCTGTGCTGAGTCCACACTTCTATGTTTTCATTGAGTCTGTCTACATTGTTGAAGAACCTTGGATGCACTTGTGCATCTTCACACCTGTCAAAGTATGAAGATGCATGCGATATTTGAAATAATGGTTGTGGGTTAATGAAAATGACTCAAGAGGAACCTGAGTGTGCAGGATGGAGGCATGTTTTTTGATTGCATTTTATCACCACCTGAATAACTGTCAGACATGATGAGACACGAGAACATCCTCCACTGTTTTTCTTGTAAGGATTCATTTTTCCCTGACCCCTTCAAATCAGGAGGATGTGAGGTCACATTTTTCAATGCTAATGTTTGAGTGAGTCTTGAAATTTCTAATTTCTTTGATGGAATATGTGAAATATATATAATAGCTTTTATTAAACTCACTCTCAGTTGAGCACACATAGCGCCCTTGTCGAGGTCAGTCTTTTCACAGCTTATGGGTATGGATTCCGGGGGATTATTTTTGTTTGGCAATCAGGGATTCTTTAGCACTATTAAATAATGCATTTTTCTGCATGTAGTGAAGGAATAAAGTGGCTCTTAACGTGAGCTCCCACCCAATATGGGGGCTCTCCCTGTCAGGGGCCAGGTGAGCCGCCTCTGAGCACGCCATCGTCGCTGTGGAGGTAACTTTCATGCTCTGCTGGGCAAACATTTTCCAGGTCACATTTTTCAATTACACTGAGAGGCAGATCCCACAGGCAACCAACCCCCCAGCAACAGCCATCCGAGCACACACACACACACTGCCACACATGCGCTAACATAAACAGACTAACCTCCTCACCCTTCCCCCTTCACCGTGCCATTCCCAAACACAGCCCCATATTCCGTGTTTGGCAGCACAGCATCTTCCCCCTTCAGCATACATCCTCAGTACACACAAACAGCTTAGATTCTGGGGAAAAGGGCAAAGAATGTTAATAGGGGAGACTCCAAAACCCTCCAAGGGGACTGCAATATGTTGACATCTTGACAAGATGTTTTTTTGTGCAAAAAACAGCAATGATATCTACTTAATATGATCAATAAATTGTTTGCCAAATAAAGCTAGAGGCAAATTGTCCATCAGCAACCAGGCACAGGACCCGTTGCGCTACAAAATATGCTAAGGTTCCTCAAGTACAGCATGAGGTGTCTATCTCCTTATCGAAAGTCTTTGAAGTCTCTCCCTCTGTCTGTTGCCTCAGGCGTGTGCTGAGATATGAGGAGAGTCTGCCTCATCTGCCTAATGCTGCTTGTGCAGCTAATAGTCCAGAAAACACTGCTCTGTGAGGCCGCACACGAGCACTTTGAATCATTCATCTTTGGCTGTCACCAAATGAGAGCGACCTGCCACGCTCTGCCACTCTGTCACTCATGAGCCAACCAGTCTGACGGTGTTGGCAGAGTTTAAAGGGTGGTGTATTGTGTCAGACTCGTATATTCAAGCTACTTTGAAGCTACTTTGAGCACAGCTATTCTACTATTGCTACTCTTTTGCACTGAGCGCGTTGTCCTCCGCTCTCTGTCCATGGTGCTGAAACACCTTGTCAAAATTAGCGTTATTTTCACGTTTCTCTACAATCTGCATTGTGAACGTGAGATGAAGGCCTATAGGTTATATTTTGGTGCTCAGTGTGTGAGAGGAGAGAAAGAGAGAGAGTGAGAGAGGAGAGAGAGAGTTAGAAACTCCAGGGATTGTGTAGGCCATATTGTCGGAATATATGACCGTCGGTCTAATGCGCCTCCTTTTTTGAATAATCGGACAAACGGCACTTCGGACCAATGCGTTCCGTTTTTGTAACATTGAACCGTCAGCATAGTGGCATGTCGATCTAATGGGAAATATTTCGGACCATTGAGACGTCGGAACAATGAGGCGTCGGAATTACGGCATGGTACCACTGGCACTTAACACAAACAACAGCTAAGACTGATAAGATTCATCAAATTACATCATAAACTTAAGTATCAAAAATGAATGTCTGTACCAAATTCAATCACAATCCATCTGATAGTTATCAAAATATTTCACCCCAAAGCTAACTGTCTCCCTAATAGTGGCTCCAAAATAAAAGCCATCGGAGCACCAAATGTATTAGGGCTCATTATCTGGGAACCATGAATGTCAAAAGACAAAATCTCTTGTCCATCTACCTCTGTTTAGGTGAGGGTTTCAGCCATGTCACCACTAGCAAGGCTAAAAGTACAAACACTGCACTGTTTTCATTACAATGAAAACTTGTTCTGGCATTGTACTGAAGTTTATTTTGAGACAATGCCACATGCTCCATCGTGGTGCTGAAAAATACTTGCTAGTGCTTTGAGTCGTAGCTGAAAATAGTCCCCAACCCATACTGACTTTACTCCCGTTTGAGCCATATTCATAAAGAACTGCAGTGCCCTGCTGATTTAGCTTATTATTTAGCCTCTTTCTTTGAAATAAAGCTTTTATTCATGAACTGTTTTTAAAGATTTTCAGTAGCAACAAGAAGATTGGAGCTGAAAGGGCTGGGGAAATAACTACTGCATTGGTTTGGATCTTTTCAAGGGATTTGTTTACAAAAAGAAAAAAAAAATTAATAAGATCAGACTTGTTCCAAAGCTGTGCTTATTTTTTTAACATTTCTATAAATGTGCCATCCGTAGCCTGCTGGATATCTTTGAACTCAATCAGTGGGCATGACTTTCAAAACCTCCATCAGTCAGTGCATTTTAAATCCTCATGAGAAGCTGACTGCTGATACATTAATGCAACCTTGAGGTTGCATGTCATTCACAGGTATCACACAAACAAATATGAAGGCACCACACACTGGTGCAGACAAAACAGCATCAGATAGCTCAAAGATGGCAGACACATCAGATATCATAAAATCATATTAAGGCATCCACACACAGAAGCGAATAACACATCAGCAGACAGGAGAGCAGCATGTAGGGAACCTTATTCATCGAAAGACAGACATCTAAAAATGACAGGGGAGATCGAGAATGGTACATGTAGCTGGTACACCTCAATCTAATTTGTGCCAACTGACAAAAAGCGTCCATTGCCATGCAATGAGTCATGGTGTTGTGTGAGACAATGCAGGCAGAGAGGATGGGACTGTGGGCTACCTGGAACACAGTCGGGGACATTGGGTCACTGGGGTCAGAGCAACCTGGCATGACTGGTGAAAGCACACAACAACAAGGCACACAAGCTCGCATGCATCGGTATACACAACACACACACACACACACACGGATACACACACACACAAAGTACGATTAAAAAATATGATTAAAAAACACAGTGGAACTGATAACAGTCCCGGCTATTTAGATGAGCACACGTGCAGAACTTCTTTGCACTCCTTTCATTGTATGATGACTGTGATAAGTCTTGCATGTACAAAATATATAAATACAAATTCACAAAGCGTCTATCCTGACAAACCTCTTGGCAAGAGAGCGTCATTATGTTCTCCCCGCAGAAGGAGACGTGCCTTTTCTAAAAGGAAATACACTGAATAGCAGACATTACCAATTTCATTTCCTGTCGTCTGGCAGATTCTGTCATATACTCTCATCCATCTGTTTCTGTGAAGTGTTATGCATGTGGACCCATCATCAGCAGCAGCAGCAGCACCCCCTGGGCACGGCTGTGTCATACCCGCTGAGTCTCCCTGAAAAACACCTGCTGCCTCTCATCCTTACATGATGTGTTGATGGGTGCTGGTGTTTATAACCAGCATCCACTCTAAAATGTCTGTTGACAATCATCAGCTCCTGTATACGCTAGGTTTGTCACAGGACAGGTGTCTCAGCACAGGTAGTGTGTGATCATCAGCGCCACACAGGAGTGTTAATTAGACACACCAACCACAGCGTCAGGGGTGCTGCGACTGACGCACGCAACTCCCACAGCGATTAGCACAAACCAAATAGCTTTGACACCGACAGGGGGTCTGTCCCTTAATGTTTATTCCCCAGAAAGGAGCATTGCCATTAAGAGACATTCTATATCGACCTGCGTGGACCAAAACATACAGTACATACATTCAAGAACATGACATTTAAAGGTTACATATTGTGCTCAATTTGTGTCATTTGAAGTTGTGCCATTCAAAAAGGGGAAAAGTTGCGTTAAGAGTAAAAGAATTAAAGAGAACGCTGTGATGGTGAAAAATTAAATCTCTAAGCCAAGTAATAATTTATAATAAACACAGGCAAAGTTCCTCCAAAAGGCTGATTCCTTCCACATCATGAGGGAGGCAGAATACACTGGGGAGCAATCTGAGCAAGTACTAGCTCATTTGCTTTGCCTTAACGAAGCAGGGAAAGCATGCTATGTAGCCTCCCATAGATGAAGAAAGAGGGCCGTTTGGACCATTAGATAATATGCTGCATGCAAAAATTCCAACTAATTTTTCTACTTGGGTAAAATACATTAACGTACACATTTAATTGCAGACACACAGGAATTATTTTTGCTGTAAACACACAAGGTGAAAAGCATATTTACAGATTTGCTCACACTCTTCGTCACACACACACACATACACACACACACACGTTGCATAACACACACAGAAGCAAACATGCTAGGCACAGGGTTGCAGCAAGGAACGCCAGGCATCAATCCAGCCAGATCCAGCAGCTGCTAATTGACAGCAGTAAGTGAATAGCCAGAGGAGGGGAGGGTATTTTTAATTACACACCGCATCTCCATGGCGACACGGGCGAGAGGGCAGAAGTCATGCCAATAGGTTGAGGTGGAGATGGAGTGAAACATAGGAGGGGAAGGTGTGTGCATGTGTGTGTGGGGAGGGGGGGGGGGTGTTTGTTTGATGACATTCTTCAATTCTGCTAGCATGCAGTAAACAAACCTCTTCACACGATGCACACACACACACACACACACTCACACATTATCTTCCTCACCAATCACGTTGAGCATATAATCATATTGTTTGGCCTGGTAAAGCAACCTGCAACCTTTTCATACATTACGTGCATTGCTGGTAATAACTAGAGCTGTATGGGTCTATTTATGCTGGCGGAAGGTTGGTGAGATACAGCAGTGTGCTCCATGACTGCTTCATCACAGAAAGTCATGTTTCGTATCACAGAGGGATCTTAGGCACGTACGGCTGCCTGGCCCTGTTATTCGTTACTTTTTCGCTTCTTTTTTTTGTAGAATTCTGCTCGGTCTTCCACGCCTCCAGATTAGAAGTCAAAAAACGGGCATTGGCAACAAGATCTCTAATCCAGTCAGTTAGTTCACCTGCAGATCCAAATCCTTTAGCGCCACCGCCGAAAGTGTGTCATTTGTTGCCGTAAATGTGCTTATTTTCCTGCATACCAGGCTTTTTCGTGAAGGGTGGGGCCTACTATTTTTTTCTCTCTACTACTCATTCGAATCAGAAGGGAAAAATTGAAGAAGACAGATTTGCCGTGAACTCTAACCGATGTATGAAGAATTTTTCAGATTCCTCTTAGCCATAAAATTGCATCTATCAAGTCTCCAGCACACCCACTGCCCCCTACTTTTCTCACTCCGAACGTCTCCTCCCTTGAGTTTTATCAATTTACACAGTCCCTCTTGTTCAGCCATGAGTTAGGACAGTTAGTTTCTCTATGGGAGAGATTTAGATTCTACTACTACCTTAAATTACCTAAGATATTACAAGTTTACTTTCCAATTTTACAAATTCAAAACAAGATAGGATTCTTATATTGAATCACTGTATGGAGAGGCATGAACTGCATGAGACAAACGCAGTACATGCCCTGCTTTGACAGATCCACCTTATATCTAGCCAGACTTCATATAGACTAATCCCTATTCATGGAAGGAAGGTCAGTGCAAGGCTAAAACTGCCTTTCACTCTCAGCAGGGTTTGCTGTAATTGCAAGGTCAACAGCACTATATTTTTGCAAAACACATTTCAAAGATGTTTCCTTGTAAAAAAGGTATTGAAAGGGGCATGGATGAATAGACTGTACTCTCTGCTCTCAGCGCTGAAGTGAAATCGTTTTGACTTCACATACCGGACATCGTCTACTGCCCTAGAACAGTGAACTATGGGTTCAAAATGAACAAGCTTGGAAAGTGCTTTTCAGCTCTATGTAGAGCTCCATAGAAGACTGCAGGAGCTAGCGCCAATCTTAACATCCCAGGCTTATCAGCCCGGAAATAATCAGTTTCATATTCTGTACATATTTAATACAATTAGCAATGAACCCAACTGAATAAATAATTTGGGCACATTAATTAACACAACGGCAGGAATTCATAATCGCATAAAAAAAAACATTAAAAGGCTGAGAAAGATAAAACAGTGTTGTGTTTACCAGCCAAAGCCCAGCATCATCATATGTCTCATTTCAGACAGGAATACTTTAGTCAAAATAGAAGTTTATTTCGATTAGCAGAATACTTTGCAGTAATTATATTTGGCGGTATGGTTCTGATCCAAGATCTCCTCCCCCTCCACGCACACGCGTGGAAAGCTTTTAGACAGAGAGCGCCCTCCCTCTGACCTCCATGAGCTTCATGGATTACCGAAAGGTTAGGAGATCTGCAGCAAGGACCCCCTAGGGTGTAGAACAGAACAAGCGTCAATGACAACAGAAATTACATTGATGACAATACAGTTAACAGGAGGTGGTGGGGTGGAGGTGGGTTGCAAAAGCTTGCAGAGGAAGCAGCACCAGTAGGTAGGCTAGAGCAGCTTAAATAAGGCGCCACTCGAGTGTACGGCCCATGATGTGCTAGGGGCGTAAACTGGCTGTCAGCTGATGCGCACAGATGACAGCCGCTTGACGTCCGTACCCTGCCTGAACTAACGCTACGCTCAATTTCAGACAGGAATACTTTAGTCAAAATAGAAGTTTATTTCGATTAGCAGAATACTTTGCAGTAATTATATTTGGCGGTATGGTTCTGATCCAAGATCTCCTCCCCCTCCACGCGCACGCGTGGAAAGCTTTTAGACAGAGAGAGCCCTCCCTCTGACCTCCATGAGCTTCATGGATTACCGAAAGGTGAGGAGATCTGCAACAAGGACCCCCCAACCGACCGTACAGCGACCACCCTGACCCGCCGGGATTGCGCTCGCAGCCAGAGCTCTGCCTCTCTGCCCTTCCGTGGACAAACGAGCCTTCTGTGGACAGACGAGCCTTCCGTGGACCAACGAGCCTTCTGGAGGGGCGCACGCCCCTTCCGCTTACGTGAGCATCCCGGAGCCGGGGTCAGGGACAGCAGCCCTCTGCCCGCCAACAACGTAGAGTGGCGACAGAAGGTGCTGAGTGAGCCCTCAGTAGAAGCCGAAGCTAATAGACTAAAATTCCTGTTTAAACAGTGCAACCGCCCTGACCCGCCAGAGTGCGCATGCAAGCCAGAGCAGAGAGAGCACACCCCTCTGCCCTTCCGAGGACAACCGAGCCTTCTGTGGACAACCGAGCCTTCTGGAGGGAGCGCACGCCCCTTCCGCTTACGTGAGCATAGAGAGTGTATCAAACCGAAAGTATTTATTGTAGCTATATCAAAGTACATATATAAATATATATATAGTATATATATATATTTATTTTTTTTTTTTTAATTACGGGGCACTCATAGCTTTTTGAGCGTTCAGGATGTCTTGAGCCTATGTATATGCTTAATACATTATTAATTAGCTAACATGTTTGATAGAAAATAAGAGTATCAATGCCATCGCAGTACCTGCTTGAGGAAACCTCTCGAACGCTATGGTCCTACCAGACCATCGTACTTCAGCGGAAGCCAGATAGATTAAAATACCTTATTGAGGCTACTTAAATCTATACAAAAAGCTGATAAGTTAATAAATACCAGGGTGGACTAATATCTAGGCACACGAAGACAAATCATATATGCCCTAATTATTTGAATGAGTCAGCAATAACACGGCACCCATGGATGCTTTTGAGCGTAGATTATACTTGAGGCCCGGACCGGAGGTGATATTTATAGGCAGACAAAGACCCACAGCCCAAGCTTTGAGCGTTGACACAGGAGCTACCGATGCTGCAGATGATGCTGCTCTGCACAGAGCATGAGGAGTAGAGCGCTCAGGCTGGAGCCCACAGTATGGCAGAGGAGGCGAGGGCAGGAGGCAACCTGGCTCCAGCTCTGGGCACAGGTTTCTCCTCCATAACGAGGAGGCTCACAATGCTGGATTGAGGTGGGCTTCACCAATATCGACTCATAGGACAGAGGACAGAAAACAGAGTTAGATTCAGCAGTTAAAATGATGTTCCCTCCTTATTCCCATCAGGTTATAGGTATGCAAAAGAAGTAAGGTTGGCAGGTTGTGATCAAATAGCAAAACTGCCAAACAGCAAATGGGATGCTTCAAGCACATCCCCAGTTCAGGAACATTGGCGTGAGTCAGTGGCTTATTTTACGCTATAGCCTGAATACTGTATATTTGCTATATGCATTTATTTAATTTCCCATTCCGTAAGGCGGCTTGTCTCGGGCAGCAGACTTAGAATGGTCGTCCCCGCACAAGCTGCATGCATTACAATTATGTATTTGCATATCCTGGGAATCAATTGCATCTTTTTATTTACAATAAAGATGGCTGCGGATACGTTGTTTGAAACGGCTTTGGCCTCGACACTTATCGATTGGACCTAGCATCCTTCAAATGTACAGAAGATGGCATCCAAATATTTCATTAGCAAGATATGCATTTGCCAGGCCGTATAGGCAACTTTTTTTTTTTTTTTTTTTTTTTTTTTTAAATTACCCTCTTGTCCCTTGTTCATTGCTCTGATTGGTTGTAAGCTATCCAATTGCATGCGGAGGCATTTGAAATGCGTGCGTTGATGCCTTCCCTTGGTTGGAAGCGGAAGGTCTATGCTCATTACCACCCCCTACATCGTTCCAAGATGTGGGTATATATTTCCAGCTAGTATTTGCACATTCGTTGAAGTTCAAACACATTGTGTAATAGGCTATGCAGCGTGACCTACGGCTAGGTGTTTAGCACTGATTCAGGCCACAAGCCGCATATTAAGCCAGGGCTTGAAGCCTGGTGAAGGTCTGAAAAGCTATTTCAACGACCGGCCTGATTCACCCTTCAATCAAAATAGCAGCATTGGCATATCATTATACACATAGACAGAGTTCCTCCTACGATGGGAACTTGCAAATGACATCTCTAAAGGCCCCAAAAGCAACAAAAACAGCTGAGGTTAAGTTTTGAAAGCAGTACCTATCTTTGAGCATGAGACATCTCCAAAATCGTTAGCTATGTTCGAATATCACTCAGCTCTGAGCATTTTTTATTTTTTTTTTTTTTATTTAACAAGATTATGTCATGAAGGGTAGCGGCTAAGCCCTGTCCGAAGCCACTACCGGGTTAATGTGGATAATTCTGACGTGTGCCCAGTAAACCATAAACGGGAGTACATTTGACTGTATTACGGCAGGTTTATTCCTTCATAAATCCATCAGCGGCGCAACTTTAACTCACAATACACTTGTAAAAACTGTTTGCTTCTCGATCAAACACCTAATTCCCTGTTTTCCTGTGTTAAATGACATACTGGCTGCCGAACCTCAGCCACACCCAATACAGCCCCCTAGTGTTATGGAGCGCAAAACATGAACGTAACAGAATAAATGAATATGGCTCCTATGAGGCCTAACATAGGCTATTGCGCTCGGAGATAGGAGAGACTGCAGCAGCGGTGGTGTGCACCATTTAATGAGCCACACTGATAAGACGAAATCACGTACCTTTACCTCTTTATAGGTCCATGACCTTTACCCATAGAGCTGTTAAGCGGAAGTGGCGGAATTACGGGGCATGGGACCTCTCGGCTGAAAAAAAATGAATGGGAGTCTATGGAAAGTAATCTACTATTTTCTGGTCCCAGTCATTAAATGCCTTGGATTACATATATGTTTTGTATGGGTCTAAATGATAATTTTTCATGTGAAGAGTTTGACGGTATGTTGTATGATTATTCGTCTAACGGCTTTTGAAAAAATGTTACGAGAACAACTCCAACTCTTGTCGCCTCTGTGACGTCACCTCAACCCGTTCCCTCCACTTCTCGACTGACAGTGCTAATGCTAATGCTAATGGCTGGCATCTCCCCACTCGAGAAATTGAAACTCTCCACATGTCCACTTGTGTAGTGGTTTTCGCCACGCTGAAGACTTTTGTCTTGTCATTGAAAGAAGGCGGTAAAGTGCATTAAAGACACAGCCATGTTTCTGAGCTAAGCGGGTGCGAGTGGTGGTGACGTATATCATAAGTGTCAAGACCAGCGAAGAGCTGTAGTCCACAAAAGTGCTCTGCACAAAACCTGACCGTATCCAGCTTCTACTCGCTAAATTGTTCCATTCTTTGCACGAAAAAATACCATCTAAATCCATACAAAACATATGTGTAATCGAAGGCATTTCATGACTGGGACCAGAAAATAATACATTTCTTTCCATTGACTACCGTTGTAATTTTTCGAGCCGAGAGGTCCCATGTCCCGGAAGTAAGCCACTTCCGCTTAACAGCTCTATACAGTCTATGGCTGTGTTCGGAACGCCATACTAGCGTCCTACATCCTAACCATCTATATACTGCATACTCTCTACTCAAAGATTGACTGTGTATGCAAGCTGCGTCGAAACGTTTTCAGTTGAAGTATACTCAAGCAATGAAGAATTTCTTCTTCTTCTTATAAGATTCAGGCAGTTTAGACATTGTTAAGCGTATAACCGCCCTCTACAGGTTAGATATTGAACTAGATTTTTACAGTCCTGTGTTCATCATCTGTGTTTTAGACCTCTTGTTTTATGTTTTGAGGCGGAGGATCCCTCCGACGCTCTCTGTCCGGCTCATCAGCACTCAGCTGTCTGTGAGTTGAGCTGGACGAGCCGCGATGTGTGGAACAGCGATCTGTTCTAATCTCTCTCCACTATCAGACTCACATCACTCATTTCACTTAGTAACTCTAATGTTGTTAGGTATTTATCTTCATCTCTTATCTATTGTAAGAGTTTATGAATGACTGCACATACAGTTGTCAGATCGCGGAACCCCAAACAATGTTGTTGCTTGGCAACTTGCTCGAAAATATTTCATTTTCCTGGGCGGGTAGAATTGACCCAATGCATTGTGGGGCGGTTGAGTAGGAAAAGTATACAATCGATTCATACCCAAAATCTTCCCGGAAGTTAGTACTCATCCGGGAATTTCTCACATACCCAAACTCGCATACCCAACCGTCACATACTCAAATTAAAGTCAAACTGAGTATGAGTAGGACGTTAGTATGGCATTCCGAACACAGCCCATGCTTTACCACGACTGTATCAAGCTTCATCCGATCAAATAAACAGCCACACGTCTGTGTAGTTAGCCGTCATCATCATCCCTGGACCATGCGGCCCGTAACGGGCACTCATAAAAAGCAGCATTGCCTACCTTACCAGAGTGGGCGGATGCATGCATGCATTACCAATCGTATCCCTTCGTCAGTAGCGTGCACAGGTAGACCTGAAGTGGTGCTGAAGCACCTGCCCTTTTCCCGTGGCCCAATCAAGTGCCCTTTTGAAAAAAAAAAATAAAAAATCTGAAAGTTAATTTTTTTTTTTTTTGTTTTTGTTTTTTTACAGTGTATGTGGCCCATGCCGACATTATCATCTATAAATGCTCAACGATTAAAAACGTTTGACAATAATGCCCCAATAAATATGCCCCCCCCTCCTCCTCCTCTGCACACACTTCCTTTGTCAACGTGAACGCGCAGAGTGGACACAAACGGAGGCGCATTGCCGCAGCTGCTGCACACACACACCTACTCTTGCGCCTGCCCTGCCCCATCAGCGAGGTAACACATACATTGAATGGAGTCAAGAGTGTATTGTTTGCCCCCTAAGCCTCAGTTGCCAAGCTATAACTTGCATTTATTTGTCTCTGTTATAAAGTAGCCTATATCATGCAGCGCCACACAGCTGAGCATAAATTAGCCGACTGTCCTGCTTAACAAGCTAGCCAAAAAAAAAAAAATAGATATGACGTGATGAACACAACTAATGTTGTGTTCATCACAATGTAGCCTTGTGCCTGGTTGTAGGCTAATGTAACCAAGCTCTCTGCTCTCCTGGATGAAAGCATCCACCAGCAGCAAGGAGGAAGATGACGATGAAACGTCAGAGTCAAGACCAGAGTCATGTTAGCTGTTCAGGGCCTTTTAAAGCTCAGATTTTAATGTTGAACTGTTCCTCAAATGTTATTGAAATATCTTAAAAGCTGTCCACACATTTTATTTTAACTACGCAAAGTGGGTTGGTGGTACTAAATCAGTCATGAAGCTATATAAGCTAATTATATTATTTTGTCCCAACCATAAGTTATTTCTATGTTACAAGACTTGCAGTAGTCTTGTATTTACCTTTATAGGATATTATAAGTACGGAGATCAGGGGCCTAACGAAGACTTCAAAGAGAGAATTCGGGATAAGGGATTATTTAAAAAAATCCGAAACTGACTGTTTTTTTTTTAAACATGTACATTTTTTCTTTCTGCTTTTTGGTAATTCTGTGTCTCCAAATTATTCCAGAAAATAGTACTAAATAGCCCACATTGACACAGGTGATTTAGCCTTAGCTTTCTTCTCAAAGTGCACCTGATTGATGAATTTTACTTTAAAAGGTTCAAATTTTTCTTCCAGGGAGCATTCCCCCGGACACCCCTAGAAGGTCCAGGGTCCCAAACACAGTCTCCCAAATTCCTTTGAGAAACACTCTATGTGTGGCCGGGTATTAAAAGTCATTAGGCCAGGGGGGGATTTTGAACAAGTACCCTTAAAATGATTTGGTCATTCATCGATAGAATATATTGTGGCCTTTTTTTGCAATGAGCACCTGCCCCCCAAAATGTCTGAGCACGCCACTGCCCCTCGTTGTCACGGCTTGTTGGTTTCTGTCCACCTGGTGACTACTTGATTAGAAATCAATACATTGTTGCAATACCTTAGCCGACTCATGGAATATAAGAAGCAAAACTATCGTTGAGTATGAAATGCCAGGTTGTTATAGTGTCCCTCAATTTAATTGCTTCGTATAAGCGATATGAATGCAAGAGCACGGTAGCCGTTAAATGCTTGATTAGGCCGCCCGACCTGGCAACTCAGCAGTTAGATTTTTTTTTTTTTTTTTTTTTTAATTTCACCATATACGGCCAAGCGAGGCACGCATTTAACTAGGTGAGCAGCAGGGGCTTGCGAGACATGCGTAGTTCGCACAGCCAGACAAAGCTACAGCTGGTGTAGGGTGTAATGAGTAGGCTAACACATGGAGTTTTGACACTGGTCAAAGGAAGTAACCGGAACTACACTTCCCAGCATTCTCCGCGGGATAGTGATGCCTCGCTACCCACTAGAGTGACGACATCGGCCCGCGACGCAGCCGCTGGCTGCTGCTGCTGCTCAGCTGGAGAGGGAAGCGGACCGGAGCCTGTTGACCTGGGAACGTCATGGACCCGCTGAGTTTGCCGAACCGGACTCCGAGGCTTCGATGCGGGAATACATCATAGCAAGCAGTGGCGTGCACAGCCATTTTGGGGGGCAGGCAGGCCCGGATTAAGAGGAAAGATTACACTAGGCATACCGCATTTTTTCGGGCCCCCTCCAAACGGATACTTCACGATTTAGTGACAAAACTACATACATTTGAACTGCCACAAGAGTATTATGCTCATTCATTTGTTTAAGAGTTGCGCGTTTGTAAACGGGAGTAAAGAGAAACGTAACCGTGTGCGACTTCACGTCTGTTTGTGAGCGCACTGCAGGAGCACTTCTGTAAAGTGCGTGCAGAGTCCAGTGTGCAAAAACGGATTAACATGACCACGGGCCCTGGACACAAACCAGCCATGGACCCCTATCAACACGCAAATACAGGGACTGGCACACCGTGCAATCCACAATCACACACATTATAATGCAGCGCACAGCCTAGAGAGAGAAAGAGAGAGATAGAGCCAAATACAATTCTATAAAGTCCCTCTGGTGCTGCGCAAGAGAAAGATAGTCTTTGCGCCGGAGCCTACTAGACAGTTAGATTAGGGCAGAGACACCGACGATGCGAGCGCGCTCTAAGCGCGCGAGCAGATTCTTTTTGCCTTTGTAAGATCTCTGCGCCTGCTTTTTCGCCCACCCTTGCCCCCATAGACATTATAAAGCGATTCACCTGGTGAAACCTGGCGTGGAACTCTGTGGTGGGTAACGGCGAAATTCACACTGATGAGACATCGCCGGTGTGAGCCGCCGCACAGAAAAACTCTGGTTTGACGGCTAAAATAATAACCGGGGAGCAGAGCCGGCCCAAGCCTTCATAAGGCCCTAAGCCGAATTTGATTAGGGCCCCCCTCTCCAATGTTATCGTGGCCAAATGATTGACTATTGTTAAATGTCATTCACACACCCAGTTCATCGCTAGTGCCTCCAATGTCCAGCTTAGTGAAAATAGTAGCCAGCCGAGATCCTGACTCTCCAAGGGGGGTCCGGGGGTATGCCCCCCCGGGAGATTTTTTGTACCTTTTTAAAGTGAAATGCATGAATCTGGTGCACTTTGAGAGGGAAATTAAGAGGCTAAATCTGAGGAATTTTTTGTGAACAAATAATTTGGAGATACTGGCTCAAATGAAGTAGAATTAAAAGCTATTGAAGAAAGACATATGGATTTTCCATAAAAATATTAATATAGAAAAAATATAATTCAGTGTCCTCTGGGATGGGCTTGGTGCTTTTTTTCTTTTATGGGACATATTTCTCTGTAATTTAATGAATGCATTTAAATGCAGCGAGAGGAACGTAGCAGAAGAACTCTGTTGTCCAGCTATCTTTTTTTCCACAGATGAGGCTGAAATAGGCTATAGACTATACACAGTGCATGGGCAACTGAGGGCAGCCCCATTTCCAATTTTTTTAAATAAACTCAATACCGAGTGATAAGTTAACCTCGGATGAACTGATTCAATTATTAGGCTATTAACTATCCAGACCAAAACATTGTATTCATTTTTTGTATGATAACTTACATTTGCATAATATGATGTTAATATCAAACACACATACTAAAAAAAAAAAAAAAAAAAAAAAAAAAATTCCTTCTCACTGGGCCCCCTAGTGGAAATGGGCCCTAGGCACGTGCCTAGAATGCCTATGCCTAGATCCGGCCCTGGGGGCAGGTGCTCAATGCAAAAAAAAGGGCACAATATATTCTATCGATGAATGACCAAATCATTTTAAGGGTAGGCTACTTGTACAAAACCCCCCCCCCTGGCCTAATGACTTTTAATACCCGGCCACACATAGAGTGTTTCTCAAAGGAATTTGGGAGACTGTGTTTGGGACCCTGGACCTTCTAGGCATGTCTGGGGGAATGCTCCCCCGGAAGAAAAATTTGAAACTTTTAAAGTAAAATTCATCAATCTGGTGCACTTTGAGAAGAAAGCTAAGGCTAAATCACCTGTGTCAATGTGGGCTATTTAGTACTATTTTCTGGAATAATTTGGAGACACAGAATTACCAAAAAGCAGAAAGAAAAAATGTATGTTTGAAAAAAAAACAGTCAGTTTAGTATTTTTTTAAATAATCCCTTATCCCGAATTCTGTCTTTGAAGTCTTCGTTAGGCCCCTGATCTCCGTACTAATAATATCCTATTAAGGTAATTAAATACAAGATTACTGCAAGTCTTGTAACATAGAAATAACTTATGGTTGGGACAAAATAATATAATTAGCTTATATAGCTTCATGACTGATTTAGTACCACCAACCCACTTTGCGTAGTTAAAATAAAATGTGTGGACAGCTTTTAAGATATTTCAATAACATTTGAGGAACAGTTCAACATTCAAATCTGAGCTTTAAAAGGCCCTGAACAGTTAACATGACTCTGGTCTTGACTCTGACCTTTCATCTTCATCTTCCTCCTTGCTGCTGGTGGATGCTTTCATACAGGAGAGCAGAGAGCTGCTCCCCTGGGCTGCCTGCTGTAGCTCCCTTTCTTTTTCCTTTTTTAACCTCTCCTTTCTAGGCATTATACTGCAGTTTGTAAATAAAAAGAGACCAACCATATGAATAAGACTGCTTGGTTACATTACAACAAGGCACAAGGCTACTTTTTCTGCAGGCAATTGGGAATTGCCTGTTTGTCATTTAGCAAATAAATTACTGCAAGTGAAGTGTTAATTATATAGCCTAAAGTAAACCTAAACAACACTAAATATTCAGCATACTGATAGATTCACACTCCGCCGACATTAGTTGTGTTCATCACGTCATATCAATTTTTTTGGGGGGGGCTAGCTTGTTAAGCAGGACAGTCGGCTAATTTATGCTCAGCTGTGTGGCGCTGCATGATAGAGGCTACTTTATAACAGAGACAAATAAATGCAAGTTATAGCTTGGCAACTGAGGCTTAGGGGGAAAACAATACACTCTTGACTCCATTCATGTATTTGTTACCTCGCTGGTGGGGCGGAGCAGGGCAGGCCGGGGAGTAGGTGTGTGTGTGCAGCAGCTGTGAACTTTTGCGGCAACGCGCCTCCGTTTGTGTCCACTCTGCGCGTTCACGTTGACAAAGGAAGTGTGTGCGGAGGAGGAGGGGGGCATATTTATTGGGGCATTATTGTCAAACGTTTTTAATCGTTAAGCATGTATAGAAGATAATGTCGGCATGGGCCACATACACTGTAAAAAAAAAAAAAAAAAAAAAAAAAAACTTTCAGATTTTATCCATGTCGTTCGTGTTACAGCAGTTGCAAAAGCTTGCAGAGGAAGCAGCACCAGTAGGTAGGCTAGAGCAGCTTAAATAAGGCGCCACTTGAGTGTACGGCCAATGATGTGCTAGGGCCGTAAACTGGCTGTCAGCTGATGCGCACAGATGACAGCCGCTTGACGTCCGTACCCTGCCTTAACTAACGCTACGCTCAATTTCAAACTCAACATAAAACTGTTTTAAATCCAAGTGGCCTAATTAGATTTAAATGTTGTATTTAACTAGCCTGGTGCTACCAGACCATCGTACTTCATTTCATTTGTACAGAAGGTCTGGCAGTGCTGTAATTGGCAAACGTTCATTCATGGAGGCGGGTGTCTGTTAAAGTTTAAAACTATTGGATCTGCCCAGTGCCACTCTGGATTAGCCAACCAATCGCATAACGTTTGGTCGTCATGTGTGTCATGAGCCGGCTTCTGGCAACTGAAACTGGAGCGCGACTTCGACGTCATCGTTCTCAGCCACTCGCTCTGTTCGCTGATTGGACCGGCTGTCGAATCTCCGGCAAAACTGGGAAATGGGCTGTACACCCAGACTGACTACTGAAGGGAAAATAAAATTTGGCCGGAAGTAGGCGGGCGGGCGGAGCCAGGCTAGTATTTAACAGCAGCGCGTAGACAAATGCTGCAGTTCTACTAACCTTCAGTGTTCGAATTGAAAAAGCTGCCAAATTCACTGGATTTCTGGGTCTGGTTGATGAACACTACTGTCTCAAAATGCAATATGGAAAAGCTACTCAGCTGAGATGAAATGAAACGATGGGTTCACTTTTTTTCAAGTCTCAAAATGAATTTTTTTCGCACCCCTGGGGTTGCGTTAGCTGCTGCTAGGGGGTGCGCGAGATGAAAAATGTAATGGCGGTCTGATCATTACACAATCCATATTGGTCCGAGTATAAGAGGGTTTTATTTTTGCGGAAATAGGTCGTAAAAAGTCGGGTCGTGTTTTCCAAGTTGTTTTTATTTTCTTTTTTTAATCTGGTGGAACACTGGCTGTGCTCTCGGAAGCGGCCGGGGCGTTTGTGCGCTTGGAGAGAGAACGCTTTGTGTGGAGAGAAAAAAGAGGCACGGGACATCGACAAAGCCGATTCAAAGCCTCAAATCATTATGTTGCGAGTCAACGTATCAGAGGCAGAAATCGGCAGAGCGATCAACTGTGGCTTTTTAGCTGCTGCAGTTGTGCTGAGGAGAGATGCCAACTGCACTGTCCTTTACGCACCATCACTGCATGCTGTAATATTCAGATTTCACCATTTGCATCAAAGCCCTAATGATTTTAAGAATGAGAGGCTTCATTAAAACGCTGTCCATGCTCTGTCTATGCAGTCGTTGTGATTGTCACTTTGTCGGCTGTAAACTGAAACTAACGGAGATCTCGGAGGGCTTCCCCTCGACAACTGTAACGTGCCCCGGTTATCATTTCAGCCTTAAACCACGGCGTTGATAGCTTTCGTTTCAGCACTAGGCTATGTGATTAACTATGAGCATTAAATAAATGCTGCGTCTCAGATGCCGAGGACAGCAGCGAGGCTGAGGCTATGCCACAACCCAACCAGAGCATAGAGAGATGACAGCGAGAGCGATCACAGCGGGGCAGAGGAATTTGCGTTTGAAGAATAGTCTGTGGTGAACCCATCAGAGTTCGGTCTATTTGCACTATCCTACTGTTTATTTGCAATGAAGAAAAGTGTTTTTTTCAATGCGTTTTTATTTTCGTATATTATTTAAATAAATAAAATTGATTGAGTTGAGTTTTGAAAAACGGGGGTTCGTCTTATAATCGGGGTTGTCTTATACTCGGACCAATACGGTACAGTGTTTTTCCCCACACAATAAAGACATGTAAATAAACATTTCCTTTGTAAAATTTAGAATCAAAAACTTGAATTTTAATTAATAAATAAATGGAGGCTATTCAAAATGAAGCGAAGTTATCTTCTTCTACGCATATGCGCACCTAGTTTGTGGCCTCTACATTCATTCTCGCAATTTATTTAAAATTACTGGCGTTCTAATTTTATTTCCAAAACCTGTTATGATGACGGGGTTGTTTGCTACCACGGTCATTTAAACTTGCTGCAATTGTTGCTCAACGTGACTCAAAATATTAGGCTATAATATTTTCCCCATTCTATCTGCTTTCTGCCCCTTGTTGTGATCGTGATTATTTTATCATGTGTGTTCTGGTCATTTGAGCATGATTGAACATGCCACCTTTAATATGGCTATAAAAAAGCTTGTTGCATTTTTTTTTAAGGTGTGGGGGATTGGGGGTGCGTCAATATAGAACATAGGGACATAGAAGGGGGTGCGCGGCTAAAAAAGTTTGGGAACCGCTGCTCTACACCATCAAAGTTGTGCCAAAGTGAATGGACAGTCCCAACAGCCAATAAGAACGGAGAATCGGAGCCTCGCTCTGATAAGTCAAAGTGTAGAGCTCATGTTAACTTTGACCAATGCAGGAAGTATTATAGTAATCTGAACCTGCTTCAATAAAGGCACCTGATCACCGCTTCAACATGATGAGGGAAATTTATAAAGCGATCTTGAGCCTTAGCGAGACAAAAGCAAGCAAAAAATTAAATTACATTTTGTTCTCTCTTTGTGAAGTTAATTCATCCATCTTTGTAAAATCACATTTTGATTGACATCCACTGGCACACATCTTAATTTCATAATTTCAGTGCAAAAAACACGGGACACATCTGACAAAACTATTAATTTGTGGCACAGTGGACCAAATCACTAGTTTAAACTCATTCTGTTTTTTAAGAATACAGTATTGTAGGTTCTGTATAGTCTCATCTTTCAGAGCAGTTTATGAGAATAATCTGTCTTTTTTTCTCTATTGTGTGCTGCGTACCTTAGTTTTCTCTCTAAATATGCTGACCTTGAAAGGTGAATCTCTATCTCAAAGTGCCAATAAACTGCTGTACCATATACTCCAACTTGCTCTATAACTCTAATTATTTAGGATCAAATAATGATAACACAGGGTTCAGTCTGTAAGGGATAGGGAACTCCAGCACGTTGGATTTGAAATGAAACAATGATGAAGTGCTGACTTTCCAATTTAATTCAGTGGTGTTAACATGTACATCCAATGATATAGAAAAGGCAGCCCTTTTTTAACATATTCCCCGAGGGGTAATATGGGCTACGAGTCCTACTGTTCACCCAGTGTAGATGTGAAGACCTTCAAACATTGTTAAAGCTGAAAGTCAGCACTTTAACCTTAAAGTCATTGTTTCATTTCAAATCCAGCATGCTGGAGTAAAGCTGGAGTAAAGCATTGAACATATCACTGTGCTAGCACTTACACACTGCACTTTACCTGCCATATACTGCCGTTATACTGTTTCAAGAATAGTGTCTATCGCACATCGTACCATATTTACATAGGTGCCTTGTTTAGCTATGGAACATGAATAGGAACAACACGCCATAAAATCTCCCTTCTTCTCCGCCCCCTCTCTCCTCCTCTATTTGTTCTTCATCTTCCTGTCCTCTCACTCGTCATTCACTTGTGTCCATGGAAATCGGTAGAAATCCAAAAGACTTCGCAGAGAATTCGAATGACATCTTTCACCAGAGAGCCTAATGGTAATGGTAAAGACGAGTCCCATGAAAGCAGCAAATAAATCTAATTAGAGGGGAGATATGCTTGTAGGCTGAGGATTAGCCAGCTGCTGTTATGCAATCCATACTTGTCAAAAACTACAATCTGACTTGTGTTGCCTGGGATATTGAGATGTGCATTAGCACGAAGGAGATTATCATCATGAAGGATGGCAAGCTGTTTCTCCCCTCCATTCTCTCATTTAGTCACTTGCACATTCAAATCTTCTACTTGATAAATCACTCACCGTTGCATAAACAAGAGGTGTGTTGAGATGCTCTCCAAAAAAAGTTCTGAATGAGGCTTTTCACTTCAACACTTCAGCACAAAGGGCCTCAACACATACAGCCTTCTAAATTCCATATGCATCCATACTGTATGTGTAGTCCTACTGTGCTGCTGGTGAGGTGACTCAACTCCATAACATGTAGACAGTGTGCAACAGTAAAGTTCATTCCAATGCATGTAAAAACTATAAATACAAAAAAATACAAAAAAAATACAGTTTTAAAAGGCCACTGATAGAAAGACAGTTGCATCGGGTTGATTAATCCTGAACAAACTGATATGTTTGAACAAATGATCAAATGTGGAATGTCAAAAAGTTTTGAGTCCTCTTCTAACTATGGAGTCCCTCCTTACTATGCGATGTACATACTTGGAGTACTGTTTTTTCGACAAACCAGTCACGTTACATTTGAGTATGAAAAAACTATTTTGCATGCCTCAGTTTCGAAACTACACTGAAGAATATTTATTCCAAAAGTATTTATGCACATTTTAAAATGTTTGCAAAATTCTGCTGTTATTATTTTAGAAACACAGATAAGTCTATCTTCCTAAACAGAGATATTCCACAAGCAAAGGTCTCATATCCCTGTATCCTGAACTGCTAGCCATAACAAGGTTTGTCTCAGGCCAGCGTTCACTTGGTATAAATATGTAGGGTTTTTTTTTCAGATTGTGAATATTGCATTTTGGAATGAAATAGTTCAATGGGAAGGCACCTTAAAAGGTTTGGACAAAATGTTGTTTTTTAGAACATTTCTCAGCCTCACCAAATTATAGCCAAAACTGTTTCATCTCTTATGGTGCCATGCTGAATGGAAGGGAAGGCAATGGCAACTCAGTGAATACTCCCACAGCATTTTACTCAGGATAAAATATTGGAAGCTAAAATGGCACCCCAGAGATGCATATACAAATAGCCTGAGAGGCAAAGTTTTCTCTCTCCTTCTCACTTTTTTCCCTCCTCTTTATTCTCCGTGCCTCCCTCTCTCTCTCTCCCTCTCTCTCTCTTTTACAACTCTCACAGCCTCCTGTGTCTTTCAATATCCTTCCTCCTTCATGGTTGTGCAATGCAGCCAGCATTCTTAAACTCTTGCAGTTTCTCTCTCGCTCTGTCTTAGGGCATTGTTAAGCGTCCTTCTGTAAACATTCAGAAAGTGGAAACTTTCTGGCGAACATGGACTTGGCAGTCAGGCATAGCAAAGCAACAACAAAATATCCTTCCTTCTCCCACAGTGGCGGTCTGCGCTGTCTCTTAGCTGACATGTTCAAATCAATAATTCACATTCAATGAGTGTAGTGTGTGTGTGTGTGTGTGTGTGTGTGTGTGTGTCTGTGTGTGTGTGTGTGTGCGTGTGTGGTGTGCGTTTGTGTGCCTGTGTGTGTGTGTGTGTGTGTGTTCGTGCATGTGTGTGGTGTGCGTTTGTGTGTGTGCGCGCGCGTGTGTGTGTGTGTGTGTGCTTGTGTGTGTGTGATCGGCTATATGCATGTGATTGTTTTTTAGACTAGTATCGGCCGTCAGAATGACGCCTCGGCAGATCGAAGTGTAGGTTTATCAGGCAGATCCTTGGTCTGATATCATTTTCACAGGCAATTAAAGTCAGCAGCAGGTGCTAGATCTTGGCTAATAAGGACACAAGGTTAATTGACAGAAAAAGAGAAAAAAATACGGAGCTGTTGGTTTATCGCAAGAGAATGTGCGTGTGTTTCTGAAGGATTATGATGGGTCTTGTGTGTGTTTTTGTGTGTGTGTGAGCTGCGAGCCTGCCCGTAAACACACGTTTGGGTGTGTGACAAGGCCACGGACACTAATATTCTCATGCACAAGCAGGTTTGCCACTGGCACGATTATCTCTGTAGAAAGAAAAAAAATTAACACCACAATCCGTTTCCAAAATGGCCTCAGCACGGTGCAGCGGATAATCATATAATTTGAAGATTTAATTGGAAATATAAATCCCAATGCACACACCATTACGGGTCGCTTTGATATACACCTTGCCGATTGATGCATGATGACACCTCGCAAATGTGGAGGGTCACCCGTCTCACTTTTAAATATCACGGCACCCCGGGAAACCTGATTGGAGCGCCAACAACACATTTAAATAGCTGTCCTTGCATATTGCTGAATGAAATTACCTCTTCAACTGTCTCTTTCGGCTGCAGATTAGATTGCCTATATTTTCTTCTCAGTGGTTGTTTTCTCTGTTTGATAGAGCATGGCACGGCTCATGTTGTTGTTGCTGTTGTGTTTTTTTTGCATTGAATTTTACTAATACAACTGCTGTGCATTATTCCGACATTTCAGCCTTGTATTATATAGGATGTGCTATAGCACCATTATATATCATTATGATATTTCCTCTGGCAGTGGGGGAGCCTGTTCAGTGGTCCACCTGAAATAGGCTGCAGGCGCCCTGTGCATCTCCATACAGTATTGCAGTAGGATGTAATGCTTTATCAATAAACCACTGGACCGTTTGCTGTTTTCATAATGGAGTCGTGAAAGCACGCTCTGGCTCCTAATTACCGAGGCAAACAGAGCTTGACAGCGTTTCAGAGGGAAAGGTGGAGGGGGTATAGGAGTCAGAGCAGGGGAAGGACACTAGAAGAAAATACATTAAAAGAACACAGTTAGCCAGTTCACCCCCAACCCAAACCTAATTATATCTGTTGAAGCAGGAGGAAGGGCTTGTTATGCCCACTAGACCCACCTCAGAGCTGGTACCGAGATCCCTATCACTGCCTAATGTCTGCAGGTCTGATAAGACAAGTCAAGCTAACATTTGCCCTCCAAACTTTCCCTTCTTCACTTTTAGTAACTTCATCAGGGAAATGTTATGTTATGTTATTTTTTACAGGGTCAGACGGTCTTGTTAAACAACACAAACACGTGGAATAATGAGGTTGGCTACGTGCATTTGGAAGTAACACTTGCAGGCACTTTTGGTTGCCTCTGCACCGCTTTGCACGCTGTGTTTCCAGAGTTTTACTCTGTTCGTAAAGTGACTTGGTACGTTTAAATGCACAGTTAAGTCGAGCTACTGTTATAGCTCGACTAGGGTGTTTAAATGGAGTATACAAGCACGGGAGGGAATTTGATGTGTTAACAGACCCTGCTACAATAGGTGGCGATATGCCCCGTTTCAGGAGCTTGGATTGGACCCTTTCCAGGTTGACTTATTACGTAACTACGGTGGCCCTGAGAGCTCACGGCACTGCAACATCAGAAAACACATGCAAGAAGAGAAAACGCAAGCAAATTAAGAAAACAACTTCATCAAATTGACAACACATGCGCAGCACTTAGAAAAACGCTGCAAATAGCCCGAAACACAAACGGAAGTAGGCCGAAACACGACGGAAGTGCTTCTGTAAGTGTTTCCAGAGGACACTTAAAATTGATGCACACGTCCAGACAGGCTTGTTGTTTATGCAGATGTTGACCATTATTTTCACTCACAGTGCTATTAAGGTTATCTTTCCGTCTACACTAGCCTACGCTGTGTAGCAAATGTTGGCAATCTAAAAGTGTGATTAAAGCCGTTTTACTGGACTGTGGAGGAGACTGTGTGCAGGAAAACTGAGACACCATCTGTCCGAAATGTAAGTAGTCATATTTTTTAAATAATTATGGCCCATTGTTAGTTGAATGTCTGTGATGTCCTTTATCGTATCCCTCCTATAATAACCAACACTGACTGAACTGAGAGAATGTTGCAGGGTTTAGTAGTTAGTGTTAGCGTCCGCTAGCTTAACCGTTAGCTTTAGGCTAACCGTTTGAGCTGTGGAGTCGTTGGCAACAATGACTGTTTGTTGTCCCCTGCGGCTCGTTTTTGTGAACTCACATTAGACCTGCAATGAAGGTCCCTGTTTGAAAAACAAATGGTGAAACTGACTGGTGTGTTGGAAACTGTAAAAAGTATTTTTTTTTAACAGCTACATGCTAGCTGTCCGACTGTAAGCAGTAGTGGTACAAGCAGCAGTATATATGTCCAGTGTAATGTGTATACAGACAAGAATACTGTAAGCTGCCTCTGCTGGTGTTTGTTTCCTGTCCAAACAGCCCAGTATCACTCAGAAGTAGTTGCTTATTGAGCCAGGGCTATACTGAATTTATTAGTAGCCTACAGTGATGCCGATAACGCGTTACTTCGTAACGCGTTACCGGCATCGGACGTCTTTTTTCAGTAACGAGTAATCTAACGCGTTACTATCTCCAAACCAGTAATCAGATTAAAGTTACTCATCAAAGTCACTGTGCGTTACTTTTTCTGTCATTTTCCTTAGTGAAACAGTGTGCAGTAGCATTACGGCCGAGTCTAAGATGAACTGTGGCGCAAAACAAACGTTTTCCCCCCCCCCATGAAATATAGTGTCTGCTATGGGGATATTTAGGATTTGGGTACGGTGACGTTGAAGAGATAGAAGTGTTTAAAACTTGGAAACTTATAGTCACGTGGCGACCTGTGGCTGCACACACCCAGTCTATCAACACAAGAGAAAAGTCAAATTAATGCATGAGAGTAGTGAAGGGCCAATCACGTTAAGTTTAAAGACACTGCTACTGTCTTTGCACTTTGGAGGAATGCATTTATTTTCATGGGGGGAAAAGTTTTTTTTTTATTACATTTTTCAAACCATAATTGTTATTATTTTGAAAACATTATGCCTATAGTACTAGCCTACAAGCTTTATTTTATATATTTTCAATGATTCTTAATATGTGCATGTTTTAAATTGAGATATATGGGTTTCAAAACCTGTAAAGTAACGTTTAAAGTAACTTGTAATCTAACTTAGTTACTTTTAACATCAAGTAATCAGTAAAGTAACTAAGTTACTATTTCAAGGAGTAACTAGTAATCAGTAATCAGATTACTTTTTCAAAGTAACTGTGGCAACACTGGTAGCTTATCTTATTTTATAATAGAAGAAAAAACTAATCTCCTCAGTTTGTAGCTTTGCCATAACTACAGATGTATGATACATGTCAGCTACATGATGTTACATTGAATGTGCCATGTTTTACAGATGTGAGTGACCTGACTGAGCCTGTGTTTGATGAAGTGTCTGTTGACCCACCCGTACCTTCACACAGCTATCTGTTCCATCAGAGGAGGACGTGTTCACGGTAAATACAGTTTAAATATGTCAGTAAATAAGTATTTATGCATAAACTCACTCAACTTGTAAAATGCACCCAGTTTTACGTTTGTCTTTACAGGTTCAACGGAGGAATGACCTACAGCCCAGTGGAGTGAAAAAGCTTTGGTTGTGAACATGTACATGTAGCATATAGAGAGGCCAAGCCCAAGCTTTAGGCCCGAGATGCTGTGCCGAGGATATACTTCTTGACGCACCTTTGTCCAGTATTGATGAATGAAAGTCTGAGTCTTTCTTGCAGTTTAAAACATTTGTTTCGTTCATTTTCACTTTCTTTAGCTACAAACTCTAAACCCAACATACAAACATAGACCCTGACGTAACGTGGGTTGTGTGTGCTCAAAAACTGTTTCAATGTCTGGGTAGCAACTGTGGAACCAAAGATAGGTTCCTACTTTATACAAGAGCGCTAATTGGATCTTACATAGCATGTTACGTAATGTAATAGTTAACAGTAACCATAATGAGGCTGGAAAAGAATATATCATGAATCATGTCAAGATTTGCTGGAAAGGCATTTACTTTTGTAAAATGTATTTTTGAAATAATGCTTTAGAAGGCTTGTCAGAGCTGCAAATGATCTGACACCATTTCAATATCTAGTAGATAATGTATCATTTGTGTTGTGATCTCATTCATAATAAAGTTTTACTGTTAAACAAATGGATTGGATTGTGTTGCTTACTGTCACTGTTCGCTACCTGTAGTAAAGGATTACTTGAAACTCACATTTTCATAGTCAGGATGTTGGACTAGATTTCTGACCGATCTTCATGCATAGAATTATACGTTTTTCATTTCAACCCTTTATTTCTCTGTAGATTTCTCTGATAAGACAGTATTATTACATTTTAAAAAGACCAACACCATCCTTAAAAATAAAGCAGTTTATTCATAGCCAGTGAAATGGAAATAATAAGTGCACATAATTCAAACAGAAGCGAAGCCTTTTATGTAACTGTCCAGATCATGTAGGTAAAGGACTTGTTTTGTCAGCTGGTAATAAAGCTCATGTCATAGATGTTGCTGCTGGTATCTCTGAAGAAAACCACCTGTCCCACCAAGTGAACACGTCCTCCTCTGATGGAACAGATAGCTGTGTGAAGGTCCGGGTGGGTCAATACAGTGATTTTCAACCTTTTTTGAGCCGCGGCACATTTTTTACATTTACTAAATCCCGGGGCACACCACCAACCAAAATGACACAAAATGACACTCTAACACAGTAGCCTACATATAGTTAATAATATAGTTTCTGCATGTATTTATACTCACTAATTGTGAAACCTGAGCCTGTTTCGATGAACACAAAATGGATATCCTGGCAGGAATGGTAGAAAGACCGGGATTTTGACCCATTTTACCACAACCCCTTCTATACCTGAGCCCTGCGATTTTTCCTTCTCTATCTCTGCTGACTCCTCTATAAGGAAAATAGTTATTGGCCCAAAATTAACTAGTAGTAGCTAGATGACATAATCAACTAATTTGAATAATATGCAATTCTGAAAGAGGTTAAATGAATAGAAAATGCTGACCAGGTAGTAGGCCTATACAAATTACCTAGGCCTCTTTAGATATTTACAAACTAACTTTAAAAACTTTGTTAGTTGCCATAACTACAAGGTTAGATTTTTTTTTTATAGATATGCAGTCGCCAATTGAATATGGACCTATAAAACTATTTTACGTGTTTTCAAACATCACCTGGCAGCTCTTGCTTAGAGCGACACGGTGTTGTCTGTGCTGCTGCAGGTAGCAGGGGGCTGTTTTCACACACACACAAACCATGTGAGTGAGGGCTGTTAGCGGTGAGGAGGAGGAGACAGCAGCCGTTGCTAGTAGCCTACTCGGCTCTGGTGAGCGCGGTATTAAAAAAAAGTTGCAAGATGTGTCTCTGGTCTTTAACTAGCCTTAGCGCTATGGCGGAAAGTTGGCAAATATAGCGGGAAAAGTCACCAGTTGGCAACATGTTAAAGACGTGACGACAGCGGGACACTGAGATGAGAGTAGGTCACGTAATCCGCGCTGTTGATCGTTTCACTGATCAGTCGCGGACTGCTCTCTCTCTCTCTCTCTGTCTCTCTCTTTCTCTCTCTCTCGCTCTCTCTCTCTCTCCTCTCTCTCTCTCTCTTAAACACAAAGCACTAATAATGGATGTAATAATAATAATAATGAAAAAATATGTCGGCGAATTTCCCGGTCGCGCACTGAAAAAAGTAGGCTACTCACACTGTCTCAAAAAATGGTCGCAAAATGCAAGCATTTGGTTGCAGTCTGGAGCCCTGCAGCTTTGCACACCACTCATCACTTGCAAGCAGCTTTGAGTAATCGGACCTCTCGTTTGTCAGAAAAACTTTAAGTTCCTCTCGCAGCTCATACACACGGGCCAGCACTTTGCCGCGCGACAGCCACCGGACCTACGTGTGGAGCAATAAGACTTTATGTTCCGCTCCCATTTCCTCACACAAAGACACCCGACAATGGTTAATTAGGTGATATTCATAGGTGATATTAGATAATTTCCCACGGCACACCTGACGATCTCTCACGACACACTAGTGTGCCGCGGCACACTGGTTGAAAATCACTGGGTCAACAGACACTTCATCAAACACAGGCTCAGTCAGGTCACTCACATCTGTAAAACATGGCACATTCAATGTAACATCATGTAGCTGACATGTATCATACATCTGTAGTTATGGCAACGCTACAAACTGAGGAGATTAGTTTTTTCTTCCATTATAAAATAAGATAGGCTACTAATAAATTCAGTATAGCCCTGGCTCAATAAGCAACTAGTTCTGAGTGATACTGTGCTGTTTGGACAGGAAACAAACACCAGCAGAGGCAACTTACAGTATTCTTGTCTGTATACACATTACACTGGACATATATACTGCTGCTTGTACCACTACTGCTTACAGTCAGACAGGTAGCAGCCTGAAGCTGTTAAAAAATACCTTTTACAGTTTCCAACACACCAGTCAGTTTCACCATTTGTTTTTCACACAGGGACCTTCATTGCAGGTCTAATGTGAGTTCAAAAAAAACGAGCCGCATTCAACAACAAACAGTCATTGTTGCAAAAGACTCCACAGCTCAAACGGTTAGCCTAAAGCTAACGGTTAAGCTAGCGGACGCAAAGGCTAACTACTAAACCCCGCAACATTCTCTCAGTTCAGTCAGTGTTGGTTATTATAGGAGGGATACGATAAAGGACATCACAGACATTCAACTAACAATGGGCCATAATTATTTAAAAAATATGACTACTTACATTTCGGACAGATGGTGTCTCAGTCTTCCTGCACACAGTCTCCTCCACAGTCCAGTAAAATGGCTTTAATCACACTTTTAGATTGCCAACATTTGCTACACAGCGTAGGCTAGTGTATACAGAAAGATAACCTTAATAGCACTGTGAGTCAAAATCATGGTCAAAATCTGTATAAACAATGGCTGTGTTCGGAAAGCCATACTAACGTCCTACTCATACTCATTTTGACTTCAATTTGAGTATGTAACGATTGGGTATGCGAGTTTGGGTATGCGAGAAATTCCCGGATGAGTACTAACTTCCAGGAAGATTTTGGGTATGAATCGATTGTATACATTTCCTACTCAACCGCCCCACAATGCACTGGGTCAATTCTACCCGCACAGGAAAATGAAATATTTTCGAGCAAGTTGCTAGGCAATGACATTGTTTGGGGTCCGCGATCTAACAACTGTACGTGCAGTCATTCATAAAACTCTTACAATAGATAAGAGATGAAGATACATACCTAACAACATTAGAGTTACTAAGTGAAATGAGTGATGTGAGTCTGATAGTGGAGAGAGATCAGAACAGATCGCTGTTCCACACACCGCGGCTCGTCCAGCTCAACTCACAGACAGCTGAGTGCTGTCTGATCAGCCGGACAGAGAGCGTCGGAGGGATCCTTCGCCTCAAAACATAATTATAAAACAAGAGGTCCAAAACACAGATGATGAACACAGGACTGTAAAACACTTATCTAACCTGTAAAGGGCGGTTTTACGCTAAACAGCGTCTAAATTGCCTGAATCTTACAAGAAGAAGAATAAATTCTTCATTGCTTGAGTATATTTCAACTGAAAACGTTTCGACGCACCTCGCATACACAATCGATCTTTGAGTAGACAGTATGCAGTATATAGATGGTGAGTATGTAGGATGTAGGACGCTAGTATGGCTTTCCGAACACAGCCAACAAGCCTGTCTGGACGTGTGCATCAATTTTAAGTGTCCTCTGGAAACACTTACGGAAGCACTTCCATTGTGTTTCGGCCTACTTCCATTGTGTTTCGGGGTTAGGGTTTTTTTGCAGCGTTTTTCTAAATGCTGCGCATGTGTTATATATATATATCGCTGTTCATTTTGTATGTGCTGTACACGCACACAGCTTTCTTCTTCTTCCTCACTTGTTGTTCTTCTGTTAGCATTGGTCAACTGAATCGTTAGCAGGACAATCTAGGCTCCCAATGGTATTATGTGGGTGTGTTAGCTAGAGCATGAGAAATTAGGTTTTGTACGATATCATTCGGACTTAGATGTTAACATGTATTTTAAAATTCCGGTTTCAGTCGAACTTTCCCACATTGTGTGCTAAAGCCACTTGCTTTTGACAGTGCCATCTGACAGCTCTGCAAAAATGTCACATAGAAGACAAGAAGGAAATAAAGAAAGGAACAATAAAAGCTCTGTATACAGTACATTGTTGTACACAGCGTATTTGACCAAGAGCTTGGTTTCAGAAGACGGTTTTTCACTGGGGGCTATGGCAATTTTAAGGTGAAGCAAAAAAGTGATGTGGATACATGCGTCCCCGTGGTATTGCGCCTGACAGCACAGTGGGACTAGTCTTAACCCAGGGCCAGTGGCCAGCTCTAATGACTATTGACAACAACCTGAGCCTCTTTCACTTCCAACCTAATTCACTCTTGGAAAGAGGGAATCACTGCCTTAAGACTGCATGCAACAAATGAAGTGGGAGAAACAAACACAGGTTTGATAAAAACATCCAGGAGGCTCAAAGTCAGTTTGAAAATATCAGTTTACAATATATTTGTATATTATACTGTACATTCTGCATACTGTGTTCTTAAGTGCAAATCCAGTCACATGTGGAGCTTTTTTCCCCTTAATTTTTCCTTAATTATTCATGTGTCTGAAATTGCCTGGTTACAAGCTGGTCACACTCTGAGTATAACTTTGACCGAGCCGATTTTATGGAGGATTTGAAAGTAATTTCAAAAGAGACAAAGTGCAGTTGGTTAGAAGTGTGTTTTGGGCTGTTATTTACTTCAGCGACACCTCTCTTAATGCCCCCTGCACTCAGGTGAATATTGATGTTGTGCTAAGAGCATATTGATCCAAAAGGCGCTAATGACAGCTCTTCAGCTCGTAACAACCATAAAAACTTCTATGCTGTTACACCAAATGATTGCACAATAACCCCAGAGGAAAGTCAAAAGTCATCTCTCATGACTAGCAAAAACCCAAGCAAATGACTATGTTTTTCCAGTATTTTAAATGTAGCCGCACCGACCCATAGCCAAATCATCAAAATAAATTGTCATCATGGTTTTTTCAAAATGTCTGGATCTAATGGGAAGGAAATCGATCAAGTCTGGTCCCACCTGTTAGCGTCTGGCAAAAACTAATTTGCTATTTAAGTTATGCTGTGTTTACAATTTTTTCTTTTTTGTATCCTTATCTCCACCGCTCATTCAATGTTTTTCCTCAGCCGGGATGTTTCAGAAGTTATGCAGAGGAGGGAGGGCATGAAAAGAGAGGGAAGAGGAAGTAGCAAACGGAGGGGGTGAGACGCTGACACCTTAGATAATTAGGAAGAGACTGACAGACAGAACGGGGAGAACAGCTGATTCACATGCTCACAGAAAGCAGCAGCAGCAGCAGCCAGCCAGCAGCCATCTCATGACAAACATCTGAGGAACCTTTTTTCCTGACAGATGAGATCAGAGTTTCGTCTCATCCGTAGCAGAGGGACGTGGGGGCTTTACGACGGGCATAATTAAAGTCGCCTCAGACCGAGCACAAAGTTTCGCTTAGTCTTTGAGTGAGCGACAATTCTCTGAAGTTTGTCCCTTCGGGCCAAACACTCAGAACACGGGCATGTTAGAGTAACTTCCTTTTATCGTAATGATCATAACCCATAGCTAATTGAGCACCAAACGCCAGCTAAAATGATTCAAAAAGTGGCCTGAATATATTCAATTATAATGATAGAGTTAGCATTGGCGTGGTGGAGGCGACGGTGACTTTCCAAGCCCCAGTTGTGCCGCGGTCATGAAGATCATTATTTTCCACAGGCGTCTCCGGAGATGGAAAACACGACATAATGAGGATCAAATGCACATATAGAGCATGCATCATTTCATGAAGTATTTACATACACTTTTGAAGGCACACATTAAACTTGACACGCAGGCCATTCGGAGTTTGAAAGTTACTCAACACAAAGATTTCATCTTACGTAATAGAATCGTGAATTTAAAAAAAACGTGTATCTCAGTTATATGCTAGGCATTTCGTAACACAGATCTAAAAGGGAAGGGATACAAACCCTGCCCAAAAGCAAAAGGGGAACTCTGACCAAATTTAAATTTGATTTCATTTTTATCTTACATCTTACATCTTTACATCTTAGTTGAAATTGGAGTGATATGGATTTGGGCAAAGGGTGTGAAAGCCGGAAATGAAAGGCCTCTTCATACCAAGGAAAAAAAAAATGTGGTACTAAGAAACTGGCAAAGAATGGAAATAAATGCTTGATGAATTCTCTATTACCACCTACAACACCAGGCTGATGAAATTGTAACAGGCATGATTATTACAATTATTCAGAGTCTAGACTCCTGTAGGCCGTGTAGCAATATCCGATAACGTTGCAATTTCATATTTTTTCAAAACCACATTGCAGAGATGCAAAATGGTCTTCAGAAATCAATAGTATTAAGAGAAGAACTTGATTGTAGTTCTGGTTTGAATCAGCGACTATATATTTAATCTAATATCTGTTTGATCAGGGAACTTCTATTCTCCTGCTGCTCATGTGCATATTACGAAGCGTAGCGTGTGTGTGTGTGTGTGTGTGTGTGTGTATGTGTGTGTGTGTGTGTGTGTGTGTGTTTTCTTCAAGGGCCAACACATCAGTGGGCTGATGGAGGGTGACACTTTCCAATTTTAATTGCCATGGTTCCTGTTGCCTGGTTGCCTGGGGGGAAGGGTGCAGGAGGGGTGCAGACACAAATATTCTCTAATGAGTATTAATCTAATCACTGTCTGATATAAACAAGGCCTTTGTAATGATATCAGACCCCCACCGCCATCACCGCCTAACTTTGACATTTTGGACGCGGGCATTTGCATTTTCTAAAAAAAATAAGGTCTTGACAAATTGAAGGACATTCTTGAGGCAGGAGGGGGGTTGGCGGGGAATAATAACGACCATGAAAATTACCTCTATATTTTGTCATTTTGTTTCCTTGGGAACTGAATGTGCCTGGTGCCACTGGTAGTCATATTTGAAGGTGCGTCATGCCTATAGCATAGCAACCACGGAAAGTACATTGCCACCCGAACCTCTGCATTAGTGTTGATGCAGTTCCTGACCGAGCTCAAGGAAACATGTGTGTGTGTTTGAAAAGATATTGCCATTGAGGTGGGAGGATTACTTATCTGTTGTTGCCATGCACAATAACAATGACGCTCTAACACCATTGGGAAATATAGCTTCTTGTGTGCTCACCTTAACAAAGAAAACAGTGAAAAAGGCCCCCTTGTCTGTCTTGTTTACCACAGTAGATGGAGAGGGTTACCTCCAAGGGCAAGGGGACATGAATAATGCTTCCACCTGCACCTGTTTCCTCTGGATGCCGCGGCTTTAATTACCTCAATTAGCATTTGGGAGATTGTTTGTAAGGATCTGTATCTACAGTGATGGAGCATACGCTCGGAGGGGACGCTAACTCATTGGAAAACACAGACAAATTGTCTCCCCCCCAAAACCTGCTGCAGTAGTTGTGTCTCCGAGCATACTTCCAATGAGGTCTGTGCGCCTTGCCAGGATGGAGAGATGGTGATAATGTGTTGACACATGATCAAACAAGACGCAATGCTGCTTCACCTTAGTACAGTATGTCATGTGGAGGATGCCAGCGCTATGAAGAAGTATGGAAGGATTTGTAATCTCTGATCAGCAGAACAACACCACGGCATAATTTGTAGATACAAGATGACACAAATGTGAACTAATGGAATTCTCCGACTGTCCTCTCCGCTGTGAGAGTTTATTAGAAGTCTGCAAAGGGAACTCTGCAGGTTCCAGCCTTCTTTTGTTGAGCTGACCCATCCAAAGTATACTGCACCATGATTTTGTTCCTGCTTTACCCAGTGATCTGTATCGCGTGATTCGTCCCCTTTCATTTCCATAATGGCTTCCTGAGCTCCCTCATGGAAACATATGGAGACCCCTTCTCACTGTATAGGATTTGTCCTGCACTAATGGAGCTGAGATTGGATTCTGGCACTTATGTGTGCTGAGATGATTCCTCCTTTTTAGTGCAGTTCTCCTCTGCCTCATACATAATACATAGGGTTAAAGCAGTATTGCTTTGCTGGAGATCTCATTTATTTTATTTTATTTAACATGGAATTCTCACGGGGATCAGAAAGCCCAGCATTAAACTTTGCTTCTGCCCAGCTCTCATCATCACTGGGAGGCACTTGGGATTTCCACCAACAGGTGTGAGGAGAATTTTTATCAGTATTCAATCATTGTATTAATTTGAAACTGATTGTGATAAGAACTTCCCATAACCTTGAGAAGTTTATATCTTTTCTGTCAGGAGCCTGGGCAAAAGTGTAGCGAAATTTTTTGGGATTGATGGGACAACAAGATATAACAAGATATATTTGTGTTTATGTCAACAAATCCCATGAAAAAAATGGGATTGATACTATAAAAAAAAACGATTAAAAATACATTGTTAACTGCACCATTGCCCTGGTGACATTTTATTTCATCGCGATGAGCGCTTAAGCATCAAAATGATACAGGTCACAGTGATATTTCAAAATTCGCAAATATTTGTTATTTGGAAGAATTTCAAATCATAATTTGATATTTTTAACTTTCATGTGAAGATAATAGAATAGAGAATTCCGAGATCATGTATGGGATGGACTATCACATTTTCATGGAAATGTTTAACATAAGGAAAAAAACATATAATTAAATGAAGAATACGTAAGGCCAAACATACCATCAGATCAGAAAATGGTCATTTGGTATGTTTCTAGAAGGCACGACCTGTACATTACACTTTTGTTTAACCATTTATATTCACAATGTTTCAGTCAAGATTATAAAATAAAAGTAAATTTTACCTGACAAAGGTCTGAGCACTGAACCATCATAAATAATGAGTAGAAGTCAACAGTGTACAGTTTCTGGCTTTTCCCAGTCAGTGTTTTTGGACCTGTCTATAAGACACAGTATTCAAGTACTGTGTAGTTCAAAGTTACTTATGTATATCTCCTTAGAAGTTTGAATGGGCCAGTTGGAGCCCCTGACCACACAAGATTTTACAGATTAGACAAAAACTCAGACACAAATTTAATATGAAATTCCCTTCATCCTGGCGTCCTGGGAGTAATGGCCTTCATCTTGTCTATATATTTTCACTAACCTGTGTCCAACAGGAGGAGGTCTTATAAAACATCCCTTGCCCTCAGTCCGACCTGAACTCAAGGTAGTATGAGCCCAGAGCAATTACCTCTCTCTATACCTCCCTCACTCACTCGCTCTGTCTCCCCAAGAGGGAAGCACATCTCCATAACTTATTTCATTATCTCACTAGCTCTGCTTTCCCCGTCTCTGCTTTGTTTTTCTATTTCCCTGTGTGTATTGCTTCCTTTGGGAGGTCACACAGAAGGGTATAGGATTATCTACTAAATAGAGGACACTCTAGAAATGATTTTGCGTATTTGTTTGATATAGTAATCTGAGCTGCCGCCTGTTTGTCCAAAACCATGTATAGGCTATTTGCCAAATGAGTTTGTTTCAGTCCATGCTCTTTTACTCATGATGTAGAGAGAGTGCATCTTGGATTTTCTTCTTTGTTTCTTTTATTTATGCGCCCATTTAGACTTTTATCACAAGCCAGGAGACTAAATGTGCTGCTGTGAACTTAATTCAAAGTTGTAACAGAGAACAGAAGGTTAATGTCTTCTAAAAGAATGAGTGAACACCGGTTGTGAAACAGCCAAATGTTTTACAACAGAGACAAACGGTCAATGACACAACTGGAGTTTTGCATGAAATATTCATTAAGTCCTCATTGGGCTCCAGATATTGAGCTTCTTTATTATTTCAAAGCAAAATAATCCGCAAGACTGTGGAGTGGGAGATGGCTTAATGACTTTTGAGTGTCATTAGGATGCAGGGAGTGGAAATCGCTAGGAACTGTTGAGTGTGAACACGAAATCATCTTTTGATTGTCTTATAATTTAGCGTAGGCAGTTGTGTTGTAATTAGCAGTACATTGTAATCCGGGCTAGACAAAACAGTTTGTCTCCTGGTACAGCCTCGTATCGAGCCTTCCTGTGGTAAACAACAGTTTCGGAGGTGTTGCGATAAAATTATGTATGCAGTTACAGCTTAATTCCCTGTTGTTGTTTGAATGGATGTTTGGCAGTAAGTAAGCTTTTATTTATGAATCTGCTTTTTATTCAATGAATGTGATTTCCCTGTATGATATGTATTTAGATGTGTTTTTTGGCTTTAATCGCACAAGTTAAATTATCAGTGCAGAGCCCAGAGACCACATGATGGTCAACCTGTGGCCCACTGTGGATGTGTGTGTGTCTGTGTATAATAATGTGTGTGTTTACAATATGACTACGACAAGTGTGTGTTCCCGAATGTCTCCCTTCTCTCCTGGCCTGACTCTGTAGTGCTTTGATTTGAGCGCGGTGATCCAGCTAAGACTCGGAGCAAATACACGGATTAGGCCACAGCCGTGCAGATAACACTCTGATCAAAGTGGCCCTGCTGCTCTGACAGGCACAGAGAGGAAAATATGTTAAAGGAAGAGGCACTGCGCACACACACACACACACACACACACAGACAGAGTCACACCGTTTTTTTTCCTTCTTTTTTATCTCCACTAACAGACAGATAGATAGTCAGGAGGAGATTGTCCTGCTTTATTTTCCCTATTTTCCAACAGCTCGTCCTGTCGATAGCCCGGCAGAAAATTCACTCCAATCGGTCAAGGCAGGGTCTATCCCCAGGGTCGTTGAGACCAATAAGAAAATGCTCTTCTTCCCCTAATGGGCCACACTCACTCACTCTCATTCCTTTCCTTTCTTATTGTCTTCAGCCCAGAATCACAGCCAATCACATGGCTGTCTTTGGTGCACCTCTACCTACTATATGGCACAGGTGCCTTTACGCATGTTATGTCAGTAAACGTGTTCTGGAGTGTGGACAAACTATGCTTGATTGACATCTCGGTCACCTTTTTTTGTTTTATCTTTTAACGGGGGTCCAATTGCAATCTTGTACGCATTCATCACTGTATTTGTTTTATTAATAACACTTTAATGTGTCCCATTCAGGTGTCATGGCAGTTGGACTGAGAACCAGCATGCACAATACCAAGACCCTGACACTGAAGCAGCTAAATGGAATTCATCCATCATTAATTAAAGTATTAAGTGGTATTCTTTTGTTAATGTATGTGTTAAATATCTACATTCATACAGCAATCACTTAAACAGTATGTGCAGTTCATAACACAAGTCTCACAGTCATTCAGTATTGCAGTTATTGCCAGTTAAAATGTTGAGTATCCAATCAGGAGACAGAGCAATATGAAGAGGCGGGTCTCTGACACTAGTTTGTAAATGTTGCCTTGAGAGAGTTGTGGGCTAAATAAAAGCACATCACACAACACATAGTAACTTGAGTATCAGCACTTACATAAAGAAATAGCGTATCTAACAAATGACTCATCAAACAGAGATTTTAACAGATTATAATGTTTAGACTTATTAAGACTTTATTTGCAATTTTAAAAAGGTCACAATAAAATAGACTTTCCAACCTTGGGAACATCGCCAAAGTTATACAATTTCTAAATGAAATTTGAATGAAAATGTAATTAAATGCTGATACAAAGGCCTACTTTTGTTGCAGGTTGCTAACTGTGCATGTTTTTCTGGCAATCTACAGTAAAACTTATTTCAGAAAAAAAGTAAAAAATAAATAAAGAATTAAGAATGCTGCTGCATCGGATACCTGTAGGTTTTTTTATTCTTCTCATTTGTAAAACTTTAAATAATCATGTATCAGCACATTTGACACATTCGTATTGTTAAATACTCCTATTTGTTTTCTACTCAACAAATGATCATAACCCTTCAATCCCTGGCTAAGTTACGGTAGGAACATCAAGTTTTGTTAAAAAACAAACACAAACCTTTTGCTGAGAGGGTACTGTATTTCTTAAAATTCAACTCATCAATGTAGTACTGAGTATCATGCCACCACCTCACTGTATATCATATCTCAATTCATTACATTCACGCTCACCTCTGCTGCTATAGCGCACAGTACCAATCACCACATTAACAGCTGGAGGAGTCTTTGCTGCAGTCCGGCAGCCGAGCAGAGGAGTTAAAGGGTTGAAGTGCTCTCCCTCCATCGGCAGCAGCAGCTCATTACTTATCCATGAAGGACTGTTAACCACACTGAAATGGAATCAGATCTATTCACAACAATGGTTTTAATTAGATCTGTGTGTGTGTGTGTGTGTGTGTGTGTGTGTGTGTGTGTGTGTGTGTGTGTGTGTGTGTGTGTGTGCGTGTGTGTGTGTGTGTGTGTGTGTGAGAGAGAGAGTTGGGCGGGGGGAGGAGGGGATGTAAACTATACTATATTGTGCGTGTGTGTGTAGGGAGTGTGCACTTGTCAGTGGACAGCAGCAACCTTGAAACCCGGGAATCCCATGTGAAACGTGATGGCGCGCTTCGTGTGTTTATCACCTAAGACTAATTGATTAATGTGTTTCACCGCTGATGTCGTCTAGAAAACAAATGGCCTTCCTCTCACTCAAACACACATACACACACTTACTCACACACAAACACACACATCGCTGAACTTTATGTAATTAACGTGTGAATGGACCATGTTTTTCAGATGCGCCAGTGCTGATGTGGAAAATAAGAGGGGATTAATGCAGCCCTCTGTTAATTCCACAGCCTGCCTCAACACAAGAAGCTGACCCGATATAGACAGTGAATTCTATGTAGTTAATAGGGTAATTAATACTTAAGTCTTCTTAACACTGTACCATTTATGGTAGCGTGACACTACACCTTTACCCACAAAGGGTGTCAAGGGATTTTGGGTACGAATCTCCTCCTAAACCGTTCAATTAAAATCAAGCTCATCAACACTCTTATAGTGTATTTCGCTCTTTGTTGATGGGGACATGTTGTTTGTGAAAATGCTTAACCAATCAAGTTTGTAATTATTAAGATTATACTATTGTTAATTAAAAAAAGATTATCACTTCATCTGTGCCTTGTCATAAATCACTTTCAGCAGTGGAAGTGTCTGAAAAACACAGTTTCGAGATGAATTAAAGCTGCATGGGAAATATTTCACCCTAATGTCCTCACATATCATATTTCATAGGTCTGATGTCCAGTCAGAATGATCTTTGAGCAACGCAGAGTGTGACATGTCAAGGACTCGCGTGAAGAGGAAGAAGCTGAAAGTATCCCCGTTTGGCCGATGAAGGATCAGAGCGATGGATGACAAAGGAAATGGGCAGTGAGGAAGGGAGAGGAAGAGTACAAGGGAGGTAAGGTGTGAGGGAGAGAGAGAGAGAGCGAGAGAGAGTATGGTTTGATTTCCTGTGCGAGAGAGCCCCACAGCAGACATTGGAGGAATAGCAGGTAGAACCAGGCAGAGTCAGAGAGGCTGAAAAGAAACTGCATTTTTGTTTGTCTTCTAAAAGGTAATAAACCTTAGCGTTTAGAAATACTATAAATCCCGTTTGATTTGACCTGTTTTTGAAGTTTTTACAGTTTCAGTTCCTTCATTGTATTATAAACTGAATGGCCTTGCTCATATTTAACTTCCATGCACAGTGCAGGCTCACACAGTGCTTGGAGTGTTTATTCAAAAGTAGTCATGAATATTGTATTGCGTATTGTTCTTTTGTTTCTAATCCCCACAGGTGAATGGTTAAATATTCATCGATGCATAGTAACTGCATCATGTAAAACTAATAGTGTTTTGAGATGCAAATGAACAACTGTATTTTTTATATTTGAGACTTTAAACTATTTGTTTCAGAAGTAACTCAACGCAATATAATACATGAGATGTAATATCATATGATTTAGGCTAACTAAATCACGTAATTTTTCTTGAAATAAATGAATTAGGCCATTAATATAGGAGGACAGAACATCATTTGATGACCATAGAGCATGTGTGTGTCGAGAAAAGTTCATATTAGTCAAGTAAAATTCTTCTTTCGGTCCACTCCTCTTTGATGTTTTGCTGCTATAATTAGGCTATATATGCAAACTCCAGTTTAGGGGAAATTTCAAATGTGAAAAACAAAGATTACAAGAGAAACAAGTAAAGAGTCTTGTATCAAAACATGACATTAAATATTTGTCATGTAAATATAAATTCTAGTTAATTTATAGACTTTGAAAACCCCTTCGTTAAAAGTTACTTTGTAGTTTCTGTTTTACAGTTGTATTATCACAAACTTTCCCTCTGATTCTTTAATGTGTGGCTCTGCGTCTCTCAGCGGGACATCATATCAGCTCTGTTCAGAACAGCTGTTTGTAGACAACGTCTGATGGCAAAAAGGGAAACAGCTAAATCTCGCAGTAATAGAAAACAAACAGCATTTTAAATCATCCATACTTAATGAAACATGCCCATGTGTAAAAACAAGAAATAAATATAAAGTCATAAAACAAAAATTTTTTCTTTTAAGATTACATTGTAATGGCAGCACGCATAGTCAGTGTTGGTCAGCAGTAAATATACTAACAGATTAGCTTCCTAGCAGTAAACTCATCTGGAAATTGCCCGTATTACAGTTTTGCATAATATGTATATATTAGGAGCATTTCTTCAAAATCACTGACAGTAACCTATGATATAAAGCAGAGGAGTGCAACAAAGTTTGTTTACGCAGAGGAAAGGCCTAATAAGCATGTGTCAGTCACCCTCTGACAACACTGAAAGACACCAGCTTTGAACTCAGCAACATACAAAACAAATGACATGACTGTTATATACAAAATACCTGGTTTTGTCACATTCACTCAGCAGTCATATCCCAGTGTATTTCAAACTGGTGACACTTTCAGCCATAGCCGGTCTTTGTTATGACTCTCCCTTTTAAATTACTGTTATCACACAGATAATGATGTTGTTAATTTTACTTTTTGCTTCTAACAACTTGTGTGTGAATAAGACTCCAAATAAGCTAGAAACAGCAATCTAGTGAACGTCTGATAGCACATTTTGATTGATGTCTGTTGAATATAAAATTTAAATTGGTGCAGCGCCTAATAAAAGTCCACAGACTTCACTGACGTGCTGCGTCAGATATTAAAATCCCAGACTATAAAAGCGCTGAGAGGTCAGCGTGGTCAACAAAGTTGCCACAATACTCCCAGACTCTTCTACTCTTTCTCAGTATATTTTTGAAGAAAAAGCATTTTTCATCCTTTTAAATATGACACGTCCAGGGGAAAAGCCTATGAGACAAGTGTGACCACTCTCAATTGTGTGCCTCCTCTAAATGTGATGACTACACACAACGATGCGGCACAATAGTAAGTGGCGTAGCCGGGTCCGAATAATCAGCTGAATGAATGCATTTTTCAGAAACCATTATTCGGATGTGGCCATGCGCGCACACAACAAACGTACCCCACAACAAACGGAAGGCATCTGGAGGAGGGGGAGAAAAAAAAGTTCCTTTCACTGAGCTGGCATGATAAGAGCGTCTGTATTTCCACTCCCTTTATCACTTGCCGTCCCAGACAATGGATTTGAATTTCAAAAGCCAATAAACAAGGGAGATGTCCATTCTGCATGGCAGTTATCACACGCCGTCGTCCCACTCTCATTTGCTCACCCTTCCTCCCTCATTCTCTTCCTTCCCCCACTTTTCCCCCCTCTGAAACGAGTAGGAAACGAAAAATTTAATTTTAAAAAGTGGGGAGGGAGAGTTGAGAGAGAGAAGAAAAGGAGCAGAGGAGATGAGACGCCTTCATGCGCTGGCTCTCCTTTCATTGGGCTGATAAAGGCAGGCATCAAGGCCAGGAGTGGATGCAGGGTTTTTTTTCTTTCTTTCTTTCTGTTAACTGAATGAGGCTTTCGGAGGGTGATAGTGAGGAGCCGCTCCCCTGAGAGATGTTTGGAGGAACAGGGAGTGGTGAGCCAACATAATAAATATTCTTATCTGTTATTGTCATTGTAATGGGACAGGGCAGAGGGAGGGAGGATGCGACAGTGGATAGCTCTGTTGCTGCCAAGGGACCCGACTGTGTTGACATGCAGAGGAGAGGAAATCAAAAGAGGGACGGGGAGTGAGACGGGACGGAGAGAGAGAGAGAGATTCTGAGCCCAGGGGGAGTTTGTGTGTAATTATTGATGGGTCGTGCTGGTTGGGGAAGAGGATAAAAACAAGAAAAGGTGACAATGAGGCTTTTCTCCTGCAGGCCTATTGCTTTACTGTATCGCTCACTGCCAGGTGTTCTCTACAGGAGGGAGGACGTGTGGTTAAGTTCGGAGGCGCATATCATAAATGGGCAATTATGTCGGCTTTCTCATAGCATTGCTTCGATTGAGGGAACATCGGCCGCACAACTGTGCAAAAGCTTAAGAGCCCTGTCGCACCTGCATTTACATCAGCATTGTGATGTGTTCAAAATGTACCGGTTTTGAACTTCAAATTGAGTACATTATGACACTCAGCGGATGTGTTCACAAAGGAGATTCAGGTGAACTCTGACACATAAATTCATGCCGTTGACCAATTGCAAATGGAGGAAAAGGAGACATACCCTGCGTTCCGAATCCCATACTTTGTACTATATAGTATGTTGAAAAAAGATTTAGGATGTCCCGATTCGTGTGGCCAGATTTAGGGTGGTTAGAAGTACCCGGATGTCCTACTTCATCCGGCCAAGATTGTTAGTGTTGAAAACAGCATCCTATTCGGGCGATTCTGACCCACAATCCGGTGCGCACGTGAAGTGACGTCACATCTACATGTCTCCATGTGAAAATAAATGGGGAAGCGACGGATATAAAAGCAAGAGGCAAGATCAAGGCGAAATGTTATGATGAAATAAAAGAGTAAAAGTAAGTCCCAATAGTATGCCTACTGCATCCTAACTAGATTATTTTTATCGTCGGATGTAGTATGTAGAATAGAAAAAAGAAAGAGTATGCGATTCGGAATGCAGGGATAGTGTAGGAAATACTATTACCTGTGTTTCTTAACAGCATCAACATTTTGGATTATCATGTTTTGCAGGATAATGAACCATTCCAACAAAGAGATGCACAATGGTTTGCAGTCAGTCAAGAGTGAATGTTACATGTGCTTTCCTTGACTTAACTGTGTTATTAACTGGATAGAAACCAAGCAAGCCCATCATCGGGAACCCTGTTTTCCAAGGAATTCAGTTTCTATATTAGTTTCATCCAATTACATTGTGGTGGTTAACGGCTGCCTCGATTACATTGAGAGATCATTTTCTTTAGAGTGAATGAGGTAAGGCAGGGTGGAAGGATAACGGGCATACAAAACACAGAGTTGTACTTGTCATCAATTTTATGCAACTATGGTAAACGTTGGGGAAAGTCAGAGAAGCTTTTTTGAATTAAACGTGAAAGCAATCTTCACCTATCTTAAGTTCTAAGACTTCTTACTTATACAGTATGTTCAAAGTTATTTTATTTGTCATATATGCAATAAGTACTGAAGAAGTTGCTGTTAATTAAATGATTAGTTCTCCGGTCTTATACACAAGACAACCCCATATGACATACAATGGTGCAGAAGGTAAAAGGATAGTTCAGTATTTTTGAAGTGGGTTTGTATGAGGTATACTTAAACATTGTTACTGTGGTCTGTTACCTTATGGAGATGGTGGTCAGCGCAGCATTGTAATGTTCCAGAGGGGGCCAGCCCAAAAACTATTATTTCGCCATGTACTGTATGTAAGTCGTTACCTAAAAGATAAATTTGTGTTCAATTGTACACTTAATTCAGTATTTTTTTCGCTGCTGATTTACGGACAGATACGCTGTGGAGATTTACTCTAAGGAGCAATATGGCAGCATTGGACGAGTCAGGGGGCATTCTGTAGGGATAGAGCACCCATCCATCTACAGACCGTGTGGAATGCGGACCAATTTCTCCTCCCCGAGAAAGACCCTGCTGATGGACCCTAATGGAGCGTCATTTTGCACACAAAACCTCCCTACATACATTATCATCCAATATATTGATTCATCATCCGTTCACACCACACTCTGAGACTCCCCTGCTCCCTCCCCCTGTTCAAAATGGTCTGCTGTGGACAGTTAATGTGAGTTAACATGGTACAGTTTCGACTGTGGGCTCAACCCACTATGGTCTCCTCGATCCCCAATCGACAATTACAGTGTCCACTGTGCAACAATGTAATTTCAGCTAAATTGACTTGCTGTAACATATCACTTTAGCCCTCCGACTTATATACATACATTCTCTTAACAAGTTCTTGATGTATTTGAAGTATATTCCATTTAACGAACGCCTTAACTCTCTTCTTTATAGACAAGATGTCAAGCGGAGCTTCTAAAACATGAAATAGCCTGTGTTCTGCAGGTCTCATAGCCCAATACACTGACACATCCAAGCTCCTCTCAGGGACTATACTGCTTCCAATTGCCCGTTTTCCGTAAAGAGAGAGGTGGAAATAAAATAAGTGTACAAAGAAGCTAGTCTAGTGTGTGCTATAATGACGGTTGTGCTTGTGTGTTTGTGTGTGTTCTAAGGCAGTGGAGGAGAACGTGAATTGCTTTACTTTGTGCATATTTGGATGTGCTTTCATGTTTCTTTACAATATGTTTTACACAAAGAAAATCCACCTATGTTATTAATTTCGGGGCAAAGCCTCACAAATAATAAACACAATATTGTGCACACGCGCGCCGCACACACAAGCAAACACCAACATATAATGTTCTCTATCTTATTGTGATTTCCTTGTATATTAGGCAAGCTGGCTGCCAGGCAGCATGCTCAGTCTGATCAATTATTTAAGCTACCTTGAGCTCTCTGGGTTTCCCAGGATTTATTAGGTCCAGCTGCTGGAAGTTTGGCACAATGAAAATCATGATGCACGGATAGAGAGAGAGAGAGAGAGAGAGAGAGAGAGAGAGAGAGAAATACAACAGGTACTCGTCAGCCATGTGCAAATTAATGCCAAGCGGGGAACGTGAGAAGTGTAACGTCAACTCTTTCAAAGCAGCTAATGAGATGACGTCTTTGCTTCCCAGAGCACAGCACACTGGGGTAAGGTTTGACAAGTTGAATACCCACAGCTGTTGTGGATGATTCTGCAAATGATATGATACCAAACTGTGCCTGAGATATGTTGCTTTTAACTGGCATGGAATGAATACGATATGGGAAAAAAGAAAGTGTGTGTGTGTGTGTGTGTGTGTGTGTGTGTGTGTGTGTGTGTGTGTGTGTGTGTGTGTGTGTGTGTGTGTGTGTGTGTGTGTGTGTGTGTGTGTTTGTTTGCTTAAGCACAGTGTACATGTTACAGTATTATACATTTGTGTGTGTGGGTGTGTTTTTTTTGTTTGAGCTTGAGCACAGTGCATGGTGCAGTATAACAATGATTTGTGTGTGTGTGCGTGCGTGTGTGTGCAATGTGTGTCCATGTTTTCTCCACGCACAGCCTGCAGCAGTAATAAATGGGGCCTGGGGATATAGCTGAGAGGATGGGAGGTGGCAGATCATAAATAACCATTTATCCCACCGTTTCCCCTGTGCCGCTGCCTGACAGACCACTGGGCACACACAGGCAGGGAGCAGCCAGTAAGCGCGAGTAGGAGACACAGCTGCAGCGGCCGCAACGCACATGCGGCCCTCAGTGCTTTAGGGGGAAGATTTTCTTCACAGCAGGTCTATCTTGCTGATACACCAGTGAAATTAGCGAGAAAACTATCAAAGTGCGAAGATACGGGTTTGAGTTGTGATCTGTGAAAAAAGAGAGGGAAGAAAGAGAGCATTTTGCAAGTAAAGGCCTTGAAAATACAAAGCATCTGATAAGATAAGACAAGAGACAGGGAGGTATGCAGTAATGAAAAGGTAAATGAAAACCAAAACCTGGCCCGTATTGTTGTGTGTTATTTATCTTAAAATCGATAGCCACCTTTACCCATTAACTTTTAATGTGTACTTCCAATTGGAGCCTGAAATTAAACAGTGCTGGAGGAAATCAGCAGCAACCTAATGGAAGAGCCCTGGGGGGAAATTCACTCATAAACACAGGTTGGCTGTTCCTGCAGAGGACAGGAAGAGTATCGGCTTTGTGAGTGGCAAAAATTTGTTTCGGAACACAGAGGGTGATAAACTGAAGATCTATGGTGCACTTAAGATCATTGTCAAAAAGCTGAGTGCTATTAGTCAAGCAACATGGAGCAATCACAATCAGTCAGTGTGTAGTGTAGCCTATATTGAAGCACAGCGGCTTGTGTATCGCAGCATGTGTGATGCTGATGGCAGGAGGTGCAGAGAAAGTGACTCTCAGTCTTATAGTGCTCCAAACTTTGTGTTGCATTTACATTTGAGTCTATGGGAAGAATGAAACAGAATCTTCAAGAAAAGTACATTACATATTCACTCTCCTGCAGAGCTACTTCAACACAGAGGAACTTTTTTTGGAAATGCAGTTTTAAGCCAGAGGATCAAGACTTGTCTATTCTTTGTTTCCCTTTTTTTGTTACCTTCTGTGTGCCTCTATCTTTGTCTGTCTGTCTGTCTGTCTGTCTGTCTGTCTGTCTGTCTGTCTGTCTGTCTGTCTGTCTATCTGACCACACACAGGCGTACAGTATGTGTGTGAGCTCTCACTAATCCAAACTATCATGACTGTGCTCAACACTCAAAGGGAAACATTAATCAGCGCTGCAACACCTCGGCCCTCTCCAGCCAAGCAGAGTAAATCAGGAAGAAGTTGGACAGAGAGAAAAGAGGAAATGGCTTTGATTTAATTTATGGCCTCCGCTTTCATGTCGCCACACGCCTGACTAAGTGTCAAAGTGGCATTTATGATGTATGAAATTAAATTACGGAGGAACACCAACCACACACAAAGCACAACACACCTGCTGCAACGTGTTCCCATCTCAGCGGCTTCACTGAAAAGGGGCCCCTCGTTTCTCCGAGTATAATAAGTCTCCCTCCATTTATCTCTTTCTTCCTGTTCACTTCACTGTCTACGGAACACACCGAGAAAGCGAATCAAATCTTTATTAGGCTCATAATCAAACAGAGGCCCTTCATTTGATTTCGATCAACATTAGCTTCTGTTTTTTTGTTTTTTTTAGTGAATGGCACCAACTTACATTTGACCACATCAAAACCTATAGGATATAGGTCGAATTGATGAGTTGAGACGAGGAACACATTATGTTCAATGTCCACCCGCACTAAAACACTGAATTTGAACTTTTGGAGACGGTACAATTCTGCCTTTAAAATCAACAATAGAACAAAATATCAGTTTCAAAAGTAATGTACTGATTAGTAAATTCACCTGTTAAAAACAACTGGATTTTAATATACCGTGACACACTACTCTTTCCAGTGACCAGGGCAACAGTTGTTGGAAAGGAAACATGTTGTAAAGACTAGAACTAGAATAAAAAAATTGGATTGTGAAACTTTATGGCTCCTGACTGAGAAATTCTCTTTAGGCTCTCTCCTCCCAGAGCAGAGGGTCAGCTACAGTTCAGAGGCACTACAGCTGGTAAATACCCAGTGAGGTTTTCATTTGTTTTATTGCACTATAAATTTACCAAAAGCACAGTTTGCAAGGTGAAAGTAAGACTAGTCCGTCTAAACTGAGCCTAACTTTTTGCCATTATTATTGGTTGAGCATTTGCTTGGATGTAGCCAGCGGCTTGGCTCGGTGGAGGGCAATGATGGCTGGTGGTCCACCATTTTGATCCAGACTGAAATATCTCATCAACTTTTGGATGGATTGACACACAATTTGCATACACACAAACAGTATACAGTATGATCCAAAGAGGATGAATGCTACTGACATTTTGTCATATTCATGTCAAACTTTAAGTTGTTGCTGTACCTTGGTTTTCTTATCAAATTCCTGCAAAACTACCATTCCCATCAGCCTCTGCTGTACTTTGTTTAGAACTGATTTGCAAATGTCAACACGCTAAAATAAGGTGAACATAGCAAATATTTTAAACATTTACATTTCAGCATGTCAATGTGGACATCTTAACATATTGAGTTTTTGCATTTAGCAAAAGCACTGCAGTTCCTACTGTACATACAGTCTCAAAGAGCCGATAGCATGGCTTAATCTCCCTGCTAAATGATCTTTTCTGCATTTTATATATGTTCACAGCATGTGGTAAATATATTTATAAGAGGTTTGCACTTGATCACATCAGTAGCATCACTCGTAATTACATCTATGATTTTTTTCATGCTGTCTGGGTTGCAGAGCTGGAAAACATTAAACCACAGGCTGTTACACTGCCATCGGTTGTAAGCTTGTGTTGGCATTTATTTCCATAACTCTATACTCCATGGAAGGGATTTCACACAACACAAGAGAGAAATCCACCATTATGGTCAAACTGCTGTACACACTCTATACTACCTTGATGTTACAATGCCTCTATCTGCAACAACGCAACATTTGCGTCCATATTCCTTGTTTACGTCGGCTTAAAGCACTGGGATGCATGGCCAGTCGTAATTATGCTATACGAAGATGCAAGTACTTGATTAGCCCAAGAAGGCGCTACCTGCCTCTCATATGTTGACAGTGACAAACTGCTTCTGCTTGGTAAGGAGTCATCCTAACAAATGAACACATGCTGCCTTCAGTTGCCTTCAGTATTGTAAACGTGGTATCCGTGGGATGGTTTGAATCAGTCAAATTCCCAAGGATGTTTTTTTAACTGCATTTATGAAGTGTATATAATAGAAGTGTAGATATGAAATGTGTTATACTTTAGACTGGATGAGGATTGGACCAATATGTTTTTAATTATTTTAAAAAAAACCTGCTTTCTAAACAAAAACAAAACAAACAAAAGAAAGTAGCCTGCTGCATTGTGAAGGCCATAGTTACACCTTGTTTACATCAGCCACTGCATAATGAGGGTAGAACAACATCAGCTGCTGCAGTCCTTCGTCCTTGTTTACTGTGCATTGAATCTCAACTGTGAAATCTATGTAGCTACAGTCCACAGTCAACGTTGGAGGAAAATAGACTTTTAAGAAAGGAGTTTTCTAAAGACAATCTTGTGCGTAATGTTTAAAATGTCAATGTAGACAGCTGCACTAATAAAAACTGAGGCGTATCTATAGCCTGGTGTCTATGAAACATACTGTAACTGAAAAGAAAGCTTCCACGAGGTTCATGTTTTAATAGAGTTAGATTTGCAGAGAAGTGTTTGTAGTGAAATAAAATAGGACAACATTCCATTGAGAGCTTGATTTATATTCTGGATTCTTTCTGAAGTTTGGCCAGTTTGACATTTTTGTTTGATTTGGGAAGTGTATTATTAAAGAATCTTGGTTTGCATGATCATGGGGAAATGATGCTCTAGGCCTGTATTGTTGCTTGCCTATAGGCTACTGCTTTCCATTGAATTTAGGGTGCCTTTCTCGAAACACAAGCTCTGAGTAAGCAGTGAATCTCTGTCGGGGGACCCAACGGCCACGATTTTTTGATAAGATGCTTCTCATTTTTAGTTACAATTCACTACCACATACAGTTTCCATTTCACAGCCAACATACACTGATTTCTATCAAACTATTTTATCTTTTCCTCTTTTGTTTCCTTTGGTGTATACTTAGGAGGCCACGTATTGAAAAACTGTTTTTTTTGCGCTTTTCATTGTTAAAAGATATACTGGGGGGAGGGGGCTTCAGGGGGAGAAGTCTTCACTTGTTGCATTCTATTGTACCTTTGTGCAATAAACAGTAGTAGCCTATATATCAACATGATCACTGCATCTTCTTCTTTTTTCTACTTGTACCATAACTTTTACCGTCGCAACAGGTGAAAGTAACTGAACCTCTACTTAACCTAGCATTTTATCTTTTTTACGCAGTACTTAGCTGTGACCAGAGGCGTTAATCTTTGGCTAAAAAATTCATCCTGGCCCTCTCAGTCTGAATAATGAGCCGTCGTCTAATCCCCCACCTGCTAATGCTTCCCCCTCGTTTCCTCTGCGCTTGGACTCCCCCCTCCCAACTCCCCACCCTTAATCTTGTGTCTGCTTCTTCTCACAGGCAGTGGCCACCTTTTTTTTTTACAGGGCTGAAAAACTGCTGAGTAACTTCCTCCCCTACCATACACACACACACACACACACACACACACACACACACACATAAATGCACCCCCACTGGGCACCTACAGAAAGGGGGGTGGGAGGGGTTGGTGCTGCTGACGTTACGCGGCTCACAGGACTTTGCCCGTAAATGAACTCATTTTTCATCCTGCCTCCTCTCCCTCCTCCCCCTCCCGTTAATGACTGGCACTTTCCTCATACGGAGCACGGGCCCTCTGAAGAGCCTGGCGAGTGACAGAGCACCATTCATCTCCTCGTGACGGAGGACGGGGGGGAGTGTGTGTGTGTGTGTGTGTATTGGGGGTGTGGGAGGGGGGGTGAGAGCAGGAGGCAGGGCTGGCAGACGGACAGGTGGACAGATGCTGGGGAAGAAAGAGACAGAGACAGGTTGCAAGCAAGGCAAGATTAAGGAACACTTCTAACAGTGGTGAGCAGGTAAGAGATAAAAGAGCGTATAGGTAAGATGAACCGGTATAACACAGATGGGACAGGCACATGTCCTTCTTCCTCTTTGCCGCATGTGCCAAACAGTTCAAATGCCAGGTGAAGCATCAAGGGATAACAATAATCAGCATGTTTTGATTTTTTTTACTACTTTCTATATTTGGTCAAAACAATAGTCATCCAGCTTTTACCTACATAATGAAAGCTTTTATAATCGCTGTTGGAAACACCTGGTACCCACTGGGACCTTTCTGTGAGAAACCCTCCGAGGCACAGTGTGTTGATGCAGATTATGTTTACAGAAAGAGCAGCGGCAGCTCGTCTGGAATAAACAAATATGTTGCTGCTGTCAGGTTAAAAACTTTTCTCCGTAATGTCAACTTTTTCCACAATATATAAAAAGGAAATCAGAGAATATATGTAGCAAAACAAAAGCCAGGGTTGCAGGTGAACTAAAAAGTTATTTGAATATGGTGATTGTGCATCTGATTGACCATTGAGGCAAGGTCCAATCAAAACCACCGCCTTTTAAAGCTCGTTTTTGGTTTTACCAAATCACTGCGTGACTGTTGCTGTAGATTTTGGAAGCGTTTTCACTGAAGAAACAGAAACAGTTTGACTAAATCACCTCTCTTGATTCCAAGGGCCTTTTCAGTTTACTTACTGCGGTGTCACATCAGCTTTCCTGTAGGTTATTCTCTCTGCTGTAACGGTGCTCTAATGCAACCAATAATACTAAACACAGGATTATTTGGAGCCAGTTTCCTACCCATCCAGCCAACTCGAAGCAAGCAAGAGGCTGTGGTCATTTAATGTTTAATTAAAGCATCACAAAACCTGATTGTGCACAATTTCACGCACCAATTCTTTTTTTTTTCAAGGCAATAGACCATTTAAGATAATTCTCAAGCAAATGTACAGTACATACCGTGAAAGAATGTATCGTGAAAAAAAGATTATTTGCAAAGGGAGCTTCATTATATCTACAAGGTTACTAGTAAGAAATCGGAGCAGTTAGTCCCACACAAGCCCTGAGCCTGCATCTCAAATATCAAATTAGCATAAGCGCTTGGAAGATGTCTGCCTTTGGTAGACTAGAAAATGATCCCGCTCTTGATTAAGAGCACCGTGCAGATCAAATACACCCTCTCATTACATATAATTAAATAAAGTATAAATATTCATGAGCCGGTGATGAGCATCTCCATCTCTTGATCACTTTTAGGGCTCGACCTTTTGCTCTTTCGCAGACTCTGGAACACTGGCAGGTGTTTTGCCAAAATAGAACTCTTATTAAAAATTCAAGCTTGCGGTGAAGAAAAAACACGCCCCACTGTTCTCCACAAATCTAATTGCGCTGCCTGTTTCCTCTACTATCGTATTACCTGTTGGTGGGATGACGGATCGCTGGGCCTAAACAATGCTATTAGGATGAGGATGCATGAGACTCAGATCGCAGGTTTGGTTCTTCAAGTAAACAACATTACTGTGATACTGGAGAACGTGATTAATTATGATTATACAATTATGATTAGAAGATAGGCAATGCTATGTTTAAATGGCTCAGATATGTTGCAGCATCTTGATTCTATTGTCACAAAGTTTGTAAAAAAAGAAACAAGAAAGAAATGGGTTGACAGAGAAATGCAGCCTTTTTGATGAAATCTGTCAATGGTGAAGTTATTTGAGCTAAAAAGGTATTTTTCTAGCACTGAAGCTTCATAAAAGTGACAGATGGAAATGTAGCTGATTAACCCATAATGCGTTATGGTCAGAATAGATCAACCAACAATCACACAGCAAATAATAACATGGGGTCAAATGGCTCAGGTCCTTTTAAAGCTGTTAATTTGCAGAAAAAACTGTGGAAGACTGGCATATAATTGGAACCTGAAGAACATATATAGAAAGACAAAAGATTAGCAAACATGTTAAAACAAATCCTTTATATTGACAATCTAAAGTAAACCAACTGATGGAGCATTTTTGTGTTTACGTGTGGAAGACTGCATGATAGTGAAACAAGCTTAAAATGCACATCATCAACGGTGAGTGTCTCACTGTCTCTATGCGTTTGTGTGAAAAGCAGTTTGTTTTTTGGTATTTCTCGCCTCCTGAGTGTGGCAGATGGAGTCAGGCTCAAAGTGACACGGCTATAAAGCAACACCTGGTGGAGACGGGCTGGTCACTGCTACATCTGTGGCAATCAGGACTGAGTGTGCGTATGGGTGCACGTATGCCTGTGTATGTGTGTGTGTGTGTGTGTGTGTGTGTGTGTGTGTGTATTTGTGTCCTACGGCCAGCAGAAGTGTTGGCACACCGTGGCCAGTGTGGGTGATGGTGCCAACCTGAATTCTCTGTGAGACGTGCCAAAAAAAAAACAGGAAAACACATCAGCCTGAAGATGCAGAAGAAGAAAAAAGATTCAGGCAGCTGTGGAAATATCTGCTGTCTGCACTGCCGGATTTTGACTCTGTCTTACAGTCTATTTTCTCCAAGAAGCATCCCTAACTCTTGGATGTTCTGGGATTTTTCATAATTTGAGTTCTTGTCAGAACAGGAGATGAACAACCTCATCATATGTTTGATGTGAGATGTGACGGAAGCTAAACTATTTGAACTATTGCCATGACTTCTTTGCTTTTCTCTGCTTTTATCTCACTGAGAAGAAGTTTGCCATCTAGTGCCTGCCACATACATTTTTCATGGCATACTATTTGCTTGAAACAGGCCCTTCAACTAAACAACAGTGAAGAAACATCAGGCAGATGCTTTCCATTATAGTGTAAATGTGTTTGTGATTCATCATCAAACAACCGTCTATCAATGGATTTCCTATAACAGCAAGCTAAGTTAGGGAAATGTGTCACATGTCATGTGGGCATGGTGGGATAGGTTGCAACTGACGAAACCATACAAAACCAAAAGTAGGAACAATATCTGCATTAATAATAAAGGCAGGTTCAAAGCACATGTGTGTATCAATATATTACAAGCAACGGAAGACACTAGCCTGGCACCGCCCGCCTACTACTTCCACTCAATTTTCATTTCCCTTCAGTAGTCAGTCTGGGTGTGCGGTATATTCTTAGGTTTTCTCCGGACAGATTTCTGCCGGTCCAATCAGCGAAAAGAAGGAGTGGCTCAGAAGCCGGCGCATGACATGGTTGGTTGGCAGATCCAGAGTGGCACTGGGCAGATCCAATAGTTTTAAAATTCAACTGACACCCGCCTTCAAGTGAGTTAACGTTCGTCAATTGAGCGATTCCAGACCGTCTGTACAAATGAAATGAAGTACGATGGTCTCGTAGAACCAGGCTAGGAAGACACTGTATAGAAAGGTGAATCTGTTTTACAATATATGACATTATATGATAATATCTGGGTGCATTTATTATGTTACTTATGTTCAATCATAAAAATATATAAAATTAATAGAATATTATATAAACTGTCATAAGGGGGGGGGGGCAATGCTGTGATGATTGACTAGCTAACCACTACTCAGTGTTGCATGGACAATTACCAGTGCTGTAGGGCATACATGTTGTGTTGCCTCGGCATACCAAAGTGGTCACCTCTAAATGTGTGGCACATCTTTCAGGCCTCTAGAAAACTGGGTACATTAACATGATATGCAAACATCAATATGTCATGATATCTTGTCAAATCAAGTGCGTTACCTATTGTGTATATTATTTTTACAAACACACATCTACCAACTTGTAGCTGGGCTTGCGGAGGGTATATGAGAGAATAAAATATGTTTCTAATCTGCTGATCATTCCGGTCCCTATAGGGACTAGCTGGAGCTTCTTACTTTTTTAATAATTTTCGGATAATAGCTGCCTGATTGATTTCTTCTATGGGGTATTTAGGGGAAATAAAGAGATGGATTAGTAGACTTCTCTAAGACAAATGAAGTAGAATTAAGATAATCATTTAAGCAATATTTGAAGAGTAGGATAAACAGAAGAGATCTCATCATTGCTCGCCCCTATCACATTCCTGTCTTGGTAATAGTAAAGAGAAGAAAGTGAGATTTGAGATGTTCATGATCCGTATAAGATATCTAATCATTGTATGTCCTCATTGTCTCATGTATTTCTCTTATGCATGAGCTTTTATATAACCCACTGATAACTTATGTTTACTTTAAACAAATGGAAATCATTTTAACATGTTAATCCAAACAGTTAGGCTACATGTGTAGGCTATATATTAAAGCAATATTCAAAATTACTACGTTTAAACAAGGGAATTGATCTGTAAATGTTGCCTGCTACTGTTATGTTGTTAAATTAATGTTAGCTAGATTGCGTCAGTGAGCCACTATGCAGACTCATAAAAGTCCCCTGTATCAACATCATATGCAACAAGAACCTGCGTGATCATGTAAATGGTACCGCAGGTAAATTTCAAGAGATAAAGCTTAAGACTGAATCGTAAAAACATTAATCTCCCTTGATAGGATAATAAAGTTTGTATGCCTATTCTGACTCACTTGTTTTCATTTTGTGAGACACCTTAGCATGTCTAAGTGGTCCTATTGCATATATTTCATCTATGATATCTCTGTATTTTACATTTATTGTGACATATAATCCACCAACGATGGTATTATGATCTTTGACTAAAACATATGTGTATCCACACACGCATATGAACCGCTGATTAAAGTTGCTCTGAGTTTTCTCGAGAAGTGAGTCCAGCTTCCTCTGCTCTGTCACCCACAGAGTGCTTCCCTTTACCTTTCTCGGCCCCGCTTTGCTCCACAGTTAGCCATTCGTAGCTTCTCCTGTCCCAGCAGCCCACAGACCAGCCAGTCAGAAGTCATTACACCCGCTATTAACTCATGCTCGGCTTCATTAGGCATGCAAATTGAGGAGGGACAAAGACTTGAAAAACTTTACTCTGTCTGACGCCCTCCTCTCTCCTCCTCCTCCTCCTCCTCCTTCTCTTCTTTTCTCCTTCTCCCTGCTGCTAAACTCTCACCTGTGTTCAATTAAGCCTGGACCTGCGTTGAATAGTCCGATGTGAGAATTCATGTCGTGCCTTCAAGTATAGAGACTCTAATTGGCAAATGACATGATAAGTGCAGGCGCGGTAGAATGACCTTAAAGTCTACAAATACAAAAAAAAATAAAAAATTTAAATGCTTCTCACCCTATTGTACTGTGCGGATGGGATGTCACTACCTTTCAAAGATTCCACAATGCATTCAATGTAATATTGTGCATAATTGGAAAATGGTAGGTGCCAGCTACTACAAATAACCTTTTCAAAAATTCAGGCAGATCACTCTGTTAACCCAAACTGTGGTAATGAAATTTCCCTGGCTTATTATGTATGAACATGCAGGCCTGGAAATGAACATGGAGGTCCAGGGGTTATTAATGCACTGGCTTGTCATAATTTTTAAATGGAGAAGGTTTCCCTTTTCACTCGATGACCTCCATCCCTCTTTAGTAACCCTCTCTTTGTCCCTGCTGTCTAAAGCCACCAACATCAGAGGCAAGGCCAACACGGGTCAGGGACAATCCTTTGCTCTGACGGAGCATAAATGTATTACCAGCGGGCTGAATTACCGAGGGATAACACGGTGTGTTGCGCCATGCCACTGTGCATCACACAACCGGTTCAAACAGGTGGAAAATGTATTCAGAGGAGAGGGATAAAACCAGCCCCTTTTTCAGTTTGCACCAGAAAAACACACCTTTGACATAATCTGGATTCAACTGGACGTTTTCCCACGAGACAACCTCTCAACAAGGGTTTTAAGATAAGGACCAATGACCAGGTTATTTTCTCAATCTGAAATAGTACCAATTGTTGATTTGATCTGAGATAATTCCTGATAGAATGAGGTGTAGACCATTTTGGAGGCAGTTACAGGGTTGGAGTTGTTACACAAAGGAGGGTCCTGTACATATTATCTTCAAATCTTAATATCTTTATGCATTAATGCTACAGGGATACCGTGAGTTTACCTAAATCCAATGAACCCATTCACATTTGTGCTCTGAGCAGAAGCATTAAGAGCTGCAACCGTTGGGCAGTCAGCTCAGGCATGGGGCAGGTATTCTGTAGTAAACAGTGCCTTCCACTGATTTATTGGAGAACTACACCGACATGGCTCTCATCTTAAACTGAGGTAACTCCAGGTTTAAGATCATCAATAAGCAGTGTTGTCTTTGTTTTTGTCTTTTGATTATACTTTAAATTTCTTAATTTATTTGCACTTAAACCTATATATAGATTCATTAATCTAACATATTTTTTGGAGATACAACATGTGAAAAAAGTCAGATCTGGGGAAGGAAACAGATCAGCTGTTTGTTTAAAAAGTTTGGACATCCTATTTTACCCCTTCACAAAGCATTGGTATCAAAACCTACAATCATGCGTAATTATGGATTATCTTCTGTCCATCAGCTGATGCACAGTGATGAAGAATGACTCAGTTAAAATCTTGCCGGTGCTAAATGGCGCTGTGACGCGGACGGCCCTGGAGGGCAAGGGCCAGCCGGAGGACAGGTGGCAAGCTAATCATGTGGAAAATGAGAGGCTGGAAGGCAAGTGTAAGGGTGTGGACGGGGGCTGATGAGGGGTGTCCAACCTCGTGCTCACAGGTCCTGGCCCGACTGGGAACAAGACCAGCTCTGTGGTACTCCATTCTGTCTGCCAGCCAGCCCCCTTTAACCACCCAACAATCCCACAACTCTATTTCCCCATCCAATGTTCCTCAGACCACATCCTCAAGGCCAACCTGTTGCTTAGCAGCGTTTCTTTTACTCATTAAAGGTGCTCCGAGGAACTTTCAGTTTTTGTTCATTCGTGCACCCCCTTTGGACAAAAGCGGTAGTGTTTTTACTACACCAGCTGTTGTTCCTGGGTGAGCGTACCCATGACAAAGGCATTAAGAAAAACTATATAAATCAGCACTTTGCACTGATTCAAAAATATTTAAAAGTTCCTCGTAGCACCTTTAAACAAATTCCAAAGACAGTTGCTCATTAAGTAATTATACTGAAATAAAGAGGATGAATGATATTTTGACCAACCTGTCTGGTCAAAGTATTAATACAGTATTCTCCCTTTGTTCATTATGTAAAACAAATCAACAAGCCATTATTCAAAGCCCACAAAGTACAATGACAGACTGATCGCCATTCATGCTTAATTCCCATGATTGATTAATTGCTGCTGAACGTTTATTTTAGAGCTTTGTCATTGTCTGATAGAGAAGTATTTTTGCTGAACAGCAGCCACTGTGGCTCCTAAGTGGAACATTTACAAAATTTACACAAAGTTTGCTAACATCTGGTGACCATAAGCTACTGGTCATAACCAGACCAAGTAAGGCTATAGCAGCTAAATCCATGAGTGTATTGAATAGAGAAGCATTGTGTTGTATTTCTTATTCAGTTCAGTTTGACTCCTCAGCTTGAAAGATGAGGGATGTGTTATTTCTTCTTTCATAAAGTCACATAAGCATCACTTTAAACGTATAAAAAGCAGCAGCGAAAACATGTAGTGGCCAGCTTTTCAATGTGGTGAAAGGTCTCAACGAGTAAAACAGTTGTTCATTATGGGCAATAAAGAGACATATTTTATGTGGATTCAAATGACTCGCTGTTATGTGAAAGAGCGTTTAGTTCTGTCATTAGGCAGCCACTGAGAATCAATACCACACTATACAAAGTGTGGTTTCAGCCACATTGGCTTTGGTACACTGAAACACCAAAGCTCAAACCAATATCGGTCTGTATAAATCTGTGGTTAGTATTTTCTATAATTTTTAAACAATACCATGTATTAACAGTGTATGTATCTCCCATAGAGTCAACGTCAATACTTTGCTTTAATGAGGACACAAGGCTAGCAAGTAGCTTTAAGGCAAATATGGATGACATGAAAACGAACCTGCAAGGTAGTGGCTTTTTACAAAACACATCAACTCAGTGGATGATAACATCAACTTACTTTGAATTGTCTCCCTGAAATAGAGCGGGTAGTCTTGAAATTGAAAACCTGTAACAGTACTTTCTGTTTGATTCCGACCATCCACTTGATGATTTAGGTGTAACTCACACCACCAATCAGAATCCAACACTGACTCACATGACTACCTTGTGAGCTATCAATTATTGTGTAACCTCAACACTTTTCATGTGCTATCACAATGTGTGATTGAGGCTCAGAGGTAAAAGAGAAGAGGGTGACTGCTTTTTCTTTCTCATATTGACCTGCCTTTTTTGGAAAGCCATAGTTTCCTTAATCTCGCGGGAATCACATGATCAATACTTTGGTTATTGATCCAATCACCACTACCTAACCTCAGTCAATCCATTTGTACACAAAAAGGGCAGGAGCCACGACAACATACATTTTTTCGTTAACCTCTTCTTTAAATTCCATGGATCCAGCTGCTAGTTGCTAAATGAAAATGATGTGCAGTCGTGCAGATAATGAGTAGCCTGTTCCTTTTCTCAATTCAAAACATTTAGCAATTAAACAATTAAAGACAACTAGATATTCTTCCCAGAGTTGTTGGACCAGAATGAAGCCAAAGAGAGAGGGAATGTTACGCTTACTGTAAATTCAAAAGGTGGTGACAAACGACACGGCAAGAGCACAGGTGCAATTAATAACGTTAACGATAGCAGCATTCAAATAGGGAGTAGCAGTTCATGGCCCGATATAGCGCATGCTGATTCATTGGTATGGCCTACTGGGACACTTAAATGGAACAGACCCATCATTAATGTTATTTGTTTCATCCATGCTTTTCATGCTGTAATATGTCTGCTGTGAAATATGTCTGGCCTGTTTTTCCACCTTCATGTAAGGAGCTTCTCAATGCCTTTGCAGTGGTTGAAATCACTTAATGAAGCCTTATACATGCAATAATAATTTTTTTCTTTCCCCCCCAGGGGCAGCGCAACAAGCTTTTAGCACAAGCCTGACATTTAATGACCCCATGCATTTAATATGGCAATGGTGTTGGTAATCAGGGTACCTATGTATAGGTCACAGAGGCAGAGCAACATTAGAATGTATTCAAGTTGGGTTTAGGGGATATACTACATTCTCCTTTTGGCTTGATTTTCCTCAACCCAAATGTCCATATCTGCTCAATGCTAAGCTATGTACACCAGCTTTTGTCCTTGTGATATTTGTTGCTGGACATGTAGGGAGCTTTGTTTTGGGGTTACTGATGTTGTTGATGAAGTTGTTTTTGCTGCCGTCTGCCACTAGCACTGAGGTTGATAAAGTAGTGAGAGGGAATCATAAAAAAGTTGTCATTGCAAGCTTTCATATTTAGTCTAGTTATTTCTTCTATTTCCATAAAAAAAATGATTGGTGCCATTTTCACCAAATTATACCAATCATCACTATGGAAGAGCAGCTGGATTAGCCTAAAATTTGACTACTTTCAGCCGTGAGCCTTAGGGTGCAGTGACACTGATAGTCACTGAGAAAAGTGATATTTTTGAGATCCTGTATTGGTTTTCTTTTCCATACCTCCAATTCAGTTTATGCACCAACTGCAGGATGGTGGTGACTTTCATGATGAAAAGTATTAAGTGCACTTCATTTAGAAGAAAATGCAAGTAAACTAACAGCTCAGATAAAACACCTTGCAGATACATTGTTTCCTTTAAAACGCTCTTAAATGTCAACAGCACAGAATGTATTGCAGAAGTGTAAAGCAAAGGGGGTTTTAAAGAAACTGTAACAAAGAGCCCTGAGGGGTATACTACGAAACAAACTCAACAGAGCCCGGCTCTCTTTTTTTGATCTGGTTCAACATAGCACACACCCTCGCTCAGAGCTAACCGGTATCACGAAGGAAGTTATCAACCTCTTATGTTGAACGAGGGTTTCGGCTTCAGGCTCTGTGCGCGTCCCCATGAAAGGGGGCGTTTGACCTGTCATTTGACTCTCCATCTGCACAAAATGGACTGATCTTGTGCCGCTAACTTTACACAAACGGACTGATTGTGAGCAGCTGAGTAAAACAAACGTGTGTCGCCAACTTCATTCAAGAGGAAGAGTTTGTCAGTCTGAATTATTACAGCAGAAATCAGAGAGCCGAAAAAAACTCTTACTGCAAATAGGCTAAGGAGAGTGGAATGCTGCCAGCATGGAAATGATTTATTTATCTTGCCGATCGTTCTCGCAGTGCGTAACGTGACATTATAAAACAATGAAACGTTGAACTCGGATTTAAACACTTATACCACAGAGCCGGCCCGAGGCATAAGCGAACTAAGCGGCCGCTTAGGGCCCCCGACTGCCTGGGGCGCCCCCTAAAAAAAAAAAAAAAAAAAATATTATTTTTTTTTTTTAGTTTGTGTGTTTGATATTAACATCATATTATGCAAATGTGAGTTATCATACAAAAAGGAATAAAATGTTTTGGTCTAGATAATTAATAGCCTAAAAATGTAATAAGTTCATCTGGGAGGAAATCCGAAATTATCTGATCATGTCACGTTCACATCCATGCACAGTGTGTACTGAGTTTATTTAAAAACAATTGGAAATGGGGCTGCCCTCAGTTGCCCATGCACTGTGTATAGTCTATAGCCTATTTCAGCCTTGTCTGTGGAAAAAAAGATACAGTAGCTGGACAACAGAGTTCTTCTGCTTCGTTCCTCACACTTCATTTAAATGCATTCAATATATTACAGAGAAATATGTCCCGTAAAAGAAAAAGAGCCCAACCCAGAGGACCCTCCATAATATCTTATTCTATATTAATATTTTTATGGAAAATCCATGTGTCCTTCTTCAGTAGCTTCTAATTCGTCTGACCCAGTGTCTCCAAATTATTTGTTCACACAAAATTTCTCAGATTTATCCTCTTAATTTTCCTCTCAAATTGCACCAGATTCATGCATTTCACTTTAAAAAGGTTAAAAAAATCTCACGGGGGGCCTACCCCCGGACCCCCCTAGGAGGTCTGAATCTTGGCTGTCTAATATTTTCGCACAGTTGCACAGTGGAGGCACTAGCGGAAAACACTGGGTGTGTTAATGATATTTAACAAAGATCTATAGTTTCAGCAGCGCTAACATTGGAGAGGGGCCCCCTAATCATATTTCGCTTAGGGCCCCCTGAAGGCTTGGGCCGGCTCTGCTATACCATTTAGCCTAATATATATATATATAGGCTACTTTGCTATATTTATTGCATTACGCCTATAGTCCCACACTTAAGAATGTTATTTAAGTCTGACACTGTCCTCAAATGAATAGCCTATGGAAAATCACTTTAGGTTTGGGCCACATCATAATGAATACAATTTTGATTTAGACTATTAGCCTTTTATTTGAATCTTACAAATACCAATAGGCCTACATTAAAAAACCTGTAGTCTGGATTTTTCGGACAAATATGAATCTACTGTGAGAAGCTTAACCTGCGAGTCTGCAGCGATGTCCGAACTGTGACAGCTGTCACCTGTCACGTCCCAACTGTAATCGCTACTGATGAAAAGAAAGAAGCCCACAGTGAAATAATGTTGCAAACTGTGATTTTATAGAACGCTTTATTAAGAGCCAGTGTGTGTAGATTGCCAGGTAAAACCATTTGAGGTGAGAGCATAGAGTAGCGCTGCATACAGTAGGTCTAGGCTATTTAACATTTTCTGCATCAATAACTGTATGCATGTGGCAAAAAGCCCCAGCGCGATGTTACAGTTCACTCTGCTGTAAGCCTTATGTCACGGCTTCCTTTCGTTAATTAACTTACTGATCAATAAGTTTACTTATTTAACGAGTTTCCTCAGTGAGAATATATCGCTCAGACAATATAGTCAGGTCCACGGGATTTCAAAATGTGTAGTTTCCTTAAAGGGCAGCGCTCTAAGAGCCGAATTTAAGCTCAAACTCTGAAACAAAAATTGCTCTGAGCAGGTTAGCCGTGCAGCCTCTGTTACCATGGTGATCTTGCCAGGTAAAAAGAGAGCCACCTTTCGTGATACTGAAAACTCTGGCTTTAGACTCAACTGACCTCGCTCAGCCCTTAATCTCGCTTCGTAGTATAGCCTACCCCTCTGGTATTTGAGCCAGAAAAGCCAGAAAACCTGCATAGAGCAATAATATCTGTCTCTTGGGTTAGCCCTTCTTTGAGGAAAAAAAGAATGGCTGCAGGGCAGGAAAGACTGGTCAATATCACAGTGTTTTCAGGAAAGAATATTGCTGTATGTGTGTTTGAATAACATCCTGAGAGGAATTATTGATCAACATTACAGCATGAAAGAGAAAGGCCCCTCAATGGCTTGAAATTGTTCCTAGATTGCTGTCAAATGAATCCCACAGAAATAAGGTTAGTGGCATTTTGAGGGCCAGGGCCTTAGATATTGAGCGTGTTGCATTTGCAAATAATTTTTAGCATTTGCTGGAATGTGTCATGTGCCACTTTAAAATAAAGAACTAATCTTATACATACTATAAGTATAAACTGAGGAATATTCTGATATGTACGCATAATGTACAGTCCTAATTGATTTACCAGTTCATATTATCTTCATGTTAGTAATGAAATCTGGCTTTTTTCAATACTTTTTTTCTTTTTTGATGAAAATGAGAAATTGTTATGTGATCAGGGACAACAGCAGAACTATCTCATCTGCTCCCCACAGGAAGAAGAAGAAAAATTCACCGCTGGTGTGATGACATGAATTGCAATTTAGAAGTATAGCTTTGCCCCCCGACTTAAGAAAGAAGAGAAACATTAAATCCTTTAACTCAGTGCAGAACTCAAATTAGAAAGTTTGTCTCCCCTCCTAGGATACAGACTCCTTAATATTTATTGGTACTTTGACTTAGTGGGACAACACTAAAAGTAGAGGCGTGACCCACTTTGTCTCTGATCCATAGTTTAGGAATACATATTGTGGTCCATTTCAGAAGTGACAAAATATCTTGGTATTAAAAAACAAAGAAAAGACTGAATCTCAATGGCATTCAATTGCTTTCAGTGGATAAGACAGGGAGAATATGAAAGCCGGGAGAATGAGAGATGCAGGGAGGCAGAGACTGATAAACAGAAAGAGAAGATGTGTGAAACTTGCCAGAAGGGGAATCAACTCCCCTGTCCCTATCCATATGTTACTTAGATGATGTTCCATGACATCCATCCTGACTCCGACACATGCCAGCCGGAGGTTCTAGCACTGTTCCTCCTGTACGTCCATCTGGACCACTACTAGCCGTGGCAGCTGGGAAAGAGGCCATGAAGAAGAAGAGGAAAAAAGTAAAAGCTGGCAAATATGAAAATAGAATAAGGAATAAAAGCTTAGGTATTTTTTCCCCCTTTGAGGGTTTAACGACAAATTACAGCTATCACATCAAGGATGTATGTGGTTTGTTAAGAAGCATGCACATTATTTCTTTTGAAATGAGGTCTAATGGCGTATCCATTCATCCCAGCTACAATAGAGTGTTTGGTTGTACTCTAAGCAGCTCCACTGTCTGTTAAAGATAGATCAGCCAGCAAGACAAGGAGAGAAATAACACAGGAAGAAACGGAAAAGCCGTTTTGTCCCCGCTGCCCTATTAATTTGAGGAGAACTAGGAAATGCCAGCAGGATTAAATGTGTTACTCCCACTACCACCACCACCCCCCCTTCCTTATTCTTTCTCTCTCCGAGTTCAAATTAAAGGATAGGTTTGAGGGGCGGGGGGAGGCTGGGTGGGGCGCAGAGAAGGGTGGAAAAAGAGAAGGAAGGTGTTAATTGCTTGCCAATCGATAATTCTATAATTACTTTGTGACAAATGGCTGGCTTGCGGTGCTAGGGTAGGTTCAAAAGGAGGGTGGGGAGGGGGGGGGGGGCGGTCAGTGGGTGGGGATGTTAAAAGGGATTGGCCATGATCAGGAACGGAAATATTTGCTTTTGTGCCTACAGGCCTGGCTGCCCCATGGGATCTGTGACAGGGAATTTATGTCAGGTTTAAGCGTGCAGCTTAGCCTCCCTGGGGGGTTTGGTGGGGTGTTGAGAAAACACACGCACACAATGACGCTCATACTGCACAAAGTCGTTTTTGCTCCAGCATACTTTACCTGATATTTCTCCTCAGGTGGAACGGGCAGCTACAAAATCCCTTTTCTTCTGCGATACCCCACACAATAGCCACGCCGAATATAAAAGCGTATCAAAGATAGGCTGGCAGATTATAATTTTTGATCGATTAAATTGTCAGGCCGATTCAAGAGAAAAGCGAACTGTAAATGGAAACCTGGAGCGAATGGTTTGAATTTGGCTAGACGACTTTGAGTCTACTATACATGCCTGTCACAGTTGACTATCTTCCAATCACAGTTTCATTATGCCAGCCAAGCGTGAAGTGAGAGGTGATGGGAGTCTCTTCTATAGCCGTAGGGGAGAGCTCTAGGCAGACAGCAGGTGGCCTATCTGGAGGCCTGTACAGGTCAGGGCACCCTGACACCTGGCGCCCCCTAGCTCTTAGGACCGGCCGGGGGAGGGTTATAGGGGCCAACGGGAGATTGATGGCCCACCTTCACTCATGTCAAATCACCTGTCAGTACGCCCCTGGCACTGAATCCATTTTGTTCCAAGCCACCATTAACCTTGGACCAGTTGGATTCATTCCCCCTCTCCATGGACCAGGCCCCTGCAACCTTTGTCTACTACAGCTGCCAAACTAGTTACTGGGCTCAACTTTTATCGTGTTCACTGAGTTTCGATCAACAGAGCCGTCTTTTAAATGGTGAACAAGGAAATAGTGGATGGCTGTTGAGTCATCTCACTCGAGTCATCTCACTCAGAAAAAAAGGCTGGGTGTGATTATTGGGCAAAAAAAGAAGAATATGGCACACAGCATGTGTCACTTTGGCTGTATTGATCCAAAGTATTTGGTCAGCCTTAAAAGAAACCGCACTCATTTTCTTCGGGGTGGGAGAAGTTTCAAGGCTACTCATATCCCCAAATCTGCCGCCTTGAACACTTTTGAATTAATGTACTGTATTGCCATTGTTACATCCTGTTGTGCAGCATGATATCATGCAGAATTTGATATTGTAAATGTACGATCCGTCTGTATATGACGTATGGTTATGAGCAGATGTTTGATCATTTCACAGGCCTATAAAAGGGCGATTGGGCTGCCAGTGGCCGCTGTAATATTGATTGATGGTGTGCAGGTGGGGGCCACAGTGCTGCCCTCAGACAGACTCTGTTTATTTATACAGTCTGCCGTCTGCCCACCTTACCCACCACAGGGCTACATTCACTGAATTTACAGTCGTCAGGAGGGAAAAAATATGCTAATGATGCAGCGTAGCCCTGAGGAGAAACAAAAACATTTTCAATCCAAACTTTTCGCACTCGCATCAGTTATATCAGACTGGATCTTGTGCACGTTCACCACCAATACTCCATTGTACAGTATCTCGGCTCTCCTCAGGACCAATCCATTATTTGCTACTCTGTCCCCAGGGGCCATACATAAATTGGATCCAGTAATGAGAGGCAGTTATGATTGTCTTTGCATATTTGGTCTTGATTTTATTTGCTGATATTAATGTTCTGGACGCAGTACGATTTGGTAATAAATTGAACTTCTCGGTAAAAAAAAAATGTAATCTGTTTTATTGAACATGCAGAGCAAGCATTGGTTTCAGGCAAGGTTTTACTACGACCAACCTTCCAACAGGCTTATTCAAATCAGGATATCTGTGTGACCACTGTGTGCACATTTGCATCTCCTACAAGGTGCCACTATAAATTCCACTTCTTACCTTGACTAGATACTGACAGCATCTGTAAAGCCCACGCAATGCAAAAACAAGGATAAGTGTATATTCCCAGTGCTGTGTCACACACCGAAACAGAACAAAATGAGAGCGGGGAGATAAGTCCTCTCCACACCATTAAGGATGCTGAATAGTGAAGTCCTTGTTCCATTCCAATTTTCTAAGCTTTGAAGGAGTCTTTGGTTGGACGTGGGCTGCCTCACAGAGCGTGGCATCTGTTCCACTGAGCACACAGTAGCTTAGGGATCAGCCTGTGTCCCTGACAGGAATGTGTGCCACTGAGTGTTGGCCTGTCCACTGAACAGAGCTGCGAGCCTCAGATCAGTGGCATTGGCTGGCCTACGGGTTGTTCTTTATGGCTGTGTCGCTGAGTGGCTGGCTCTCCGCTGTGCACACGGCAGCCCTCCAGATGGAAGCTGGGACAGTGGAGGCCACAGGGCTGAAAATCCCATCAAGCAGCAGTTCCAGGCCTTTGCACTGAGAAGATGAAGCGCACCGGCGCGCCAGGGGACACGGGCCAAACCCTTCTGCACCTCCATCACCCCCCAACCCCAATCCCTTCATGCCCCTCTTTCCTTCAGCCCTTCATCCCTTCCTTGTCCTTTTTTCTTCCTACAGGGGAGAAGACTGCATGCCCAACCAGCCAGAATATGGAGTGTGGCCCTCAGGGTCTGTGGCCCTCGCTTGTTAAATAAAGGAGCTGACTGGTTGATTGATAGACCCTCAGCAGTCCCTGCACCTCACATGTTTCCCGGTCCGCTGCCTCATATACGAATCCTTTGTTGGCCGGTCCTGCGTTAGCGTTTGTTAAATGCATTGTTTGATGGATGGCACCAATTTTCCTCCAAAACCCAGATGAGCCACCTAAGCACCTTTCCCCCTTCCCTGGTTTTCTCCCCAGGTAAACCCCAGGATGTAGGGGACAGGAGTGTTCTAAAATGGTATCAATCAAACAACCTTGTGTACGGCTGCAACAGCAACGCAATGTTTCAATTATGCATCTGCATGTTCCTCAGTGCCTGACACACACCATACAACCTCTTACCCCCACCAGGGCAAAGAGGAAGTGCCCAGGATGTGTTCCTCACCTATATCCATAATTGTACAATTAAGTTTGCAAATCTGTACGATTTTTCATAATTATTTATATAAATTGTCTGACGATCGACTAATCCGTTGATAGAAGTTTATAATTGAGGCATAAAAATACTACAATGAGTCAAAAAACAAATGTGTGTCGTAAAGTTGACAAATGTTGCTACCAGACAACATCGACTATCTCTGTCCCTGTAATGCCAGAGGCATACTCGGATATCCACAAAGGCTGTAGAGGAGTGTAAGTCTGATGCAGTGCAGCGAACCAACGGTTGAAAAAGATAAACAGATGCGAGGCCGGTCTCTGGGGTGCTAGGTTCATTTGTTACCTAGCGAGGACAGACATATTCCTGTCAGACAAGCCATGGCAGCACCAGATGCGAGGTCATTCTAGTTACGGAGTGAAAATCTTGGGTTAAGGACAAAAATTCTCACTTCACACGAGAGAGACGGCCATGGGGTTTTTATTTCCCCCGTGGCCCTTCACAAGACATGCTCATTCCACACTTACGTAGCTCCAAGAAGCCCCCACGTGTTTTTTTTTATAAAACTGAAGCGTATTTGTCATTGTTTGTCTCTTGTTCATTTTGGTTTCAAAATTGTGATCTGACAATGATTTGGATGATGGATTCAGTAGTTTTCATCTACAATGATATTAATGACCATGTGTATGCATGTGAAAAAAAGCAAAAAAGCTTTTGCCTATTTGTGGAAATGGTTAGGCTAATTCATGTCTAGTCCAGCAAATTACAAAATATATTGGAGTAATGCAAGATAAAATATTTGGCACTACATAAAGATACATTACAACAATATTCTAACTATTTCTTTTTACATAATGCATAGTTGGAAATTGCCAAAGATGCATCTGTTTTTAATTTCTCTCTCTCTCTCACTCTCACTCTCTCCCTGTAATATATATGCCTTACGAGGACAGACAGCAGACAGGAACATAGAAGGAGGATATGGGAAGGTACTTGAGACACACTGGATCCCAACCAGAACAACTGGCATCTCTCCTTCGCAGATGGACACACAGGTGGGCTCACAGGTGGGGAAGGAAGGGGGAAGTGCTCTGCCAGTTTTGTGTGTGTGTGTGTGTGTGTGTGTGTGTGTGTGTGTGTGTGTGTGTGTGTGTGTGTGTGTGTGTGTGTGTGTGTGTGTGTGTGTGTGTGTGTGTTTGTGTGTGCACGCGCACATAACATCTGGCTCGTGGTCCACTGACATGTCAGAGAGAGAATTTATCAATGGCACTACACTGCGCCCTTCTGGACGCCTGCAGCATGGCATGGCCAACAGCCACCACAAAACTGTAAATTGTCATATTTTCTCAATACTTAAACCTTTTTACATTTATCATAAACACTGTATTAAAGTTGGTTCATATTGTTACTTCTACTTTTGCTGCTATAAACATGAATTATGTCCTTCATTTAAAAAAACAATAAATAAAATAGTGAAAACAGTCAAACATGTGCCTCCAAAACTGAACTAGGCAATAACATAATAATTAAAGCCACAATTGATTTGGAATATCAAAATTTTTCAAATCTTCCTTTTCATCCTCCTTTATAGAATTATCCCCTTGAAGCTCATGCATAAATGATATGTCCAGTCTATGAGAAGGCAGAACCAAACAATATGATTGCAGAAAGCAAACTGGCAAATAATATTGATCCTTGCAACACACAGACAGCTAATCAATGGATGTATGTCCTCCCCGCACAGGCTGCAAGTCCAGATCAATTTTGAAGAAAGATGAGGCATCGGCAAAGAAAGTGAAGTAGTTCTGAAGCATATCCCGCTGCGGTGGAATGGCATTAATTCCCCAAACATATGAAAGATCGACTTCAGCCGTACGAAGTGGTGCAGCCAGCCTGTTTGAAACAACTATCATGACTAATGCTTTGATTCTAATAAATACTGTTGCCATTATCTCCTAGTGTAGCAATTTCTGTCATGTTTACCCTCAGTGTCTGGCCGTACACATTCATATCAATTGCTTATATCTTTGGCCTCATATCATGAACCACCAGATTATTTATTGATCTGAACACAGACTGCAAATAACCTCCACAATTGTTTCATCACCTTGTCATTACTGGCCGATGATGAGCTGGGCACAAAAAGGTGGAAAAGTCCCTCAAGGGGGTCTCTTTCAATTTTGAATTGATGGTACATTGGTTTTCATGCATTGCAGACTTATAAGACTTACAAGTTCTTATTGGAACACTGGTTGCATGGTCAGCTTGCTGACCTGTAGCTTATGACCATCTTTCGTAATTTATTTGCAGATGTGTAAAACAAATGAAAATTGGGCATATATAGAGGGATAGTTAAAAAGAATTTAAGTGTGGTGGTATGAGTTACTTATGCTTAGAGATGGCTATCTACGCAGTCACATTAACGAGTTTTGGGGAGGTTTGAGTTGCTGTGAGACAACCTTGTACTGTTGTAGAGGGTACCATAAATATATATGAATACTTTCCTAAAAAATAAATATCTGTTCACTGCTGTCGTGATAAAAAGCAGAATGATGTGTTTAAAGCAAAAGGTTTATTTCAATAGCAAGGGTCCTCCGGAGGGGTCACTAGTGGCATAGACACGAGGGTATCTTGCTAGTAGTGACGCTGTTTCCTTAAAATCCTCCCATATTTAAGGAACATTTGCTCCCTGGGGGTGGAGACGTCTAAGTTACATTGGGTTGGAGGAGAGACAGGCTGAGAGGCAGACAGTTCAAATTTACATACATTGATATTGTAAACACGGGAGGGGCAGGCTGACCAGAGAAACCGCAGGGGGCTGTCTGTATGGACAGTGTGTTTATTCAGATGTATTGTCAGGCTGGCTGGCCCATCAGAAAAGCCGTTTTTTCAAGTTTCCCCCCACACTGCTTTAACTTGATGCCAGATTGACAGCTTTTTTTGCACTTTCTTTTCATGCTAAATTCGGCCATTGTATTACATCTAAGCGCGTTTGTGCATAGCAAGGTATCACTGCACCAATCAGTTGATCGACTCAGAGCTAATAGCTACAGCAAATGTTGGCGGGAAACTAAGCCGTGAAAAGAACCTAGGCAACATTGAACAGATATTTATTTTTTAGGTAAGAATTTATTTATGTGGTGAAAAAACTATTTTTCACCACTATTTTCTGCTGTCCCTCTCTACAACAATACAACGCTTACTTCTGCTACAGCGTCATCTCCTGAAAATTCCTATATGTGACTGAGCTGATCGCCATCACCTTAAGATAACTAGCCCAGCGGACAAAATACCATTTTCACCTATAAACAGACTATACATAAGTACCTCATACAACCCCACTTTAGAACAAAAAACTGAACAATACAGTACCTTTAGGGTACCCTTAGGGGACTTACAGTGAGTCACATGGTAGTTGTGGTCATGGTAACAAAAAGTAAGCTATGCAAATAGGTAACTATGGTATGTTTTTAACACAAATATTTTTGAGTTCTCTGTGCAACTTTAGTACAAATATATGCTCACAAATAGACAAAAGTCACATCTGATTTATTTGTTATACATTCAGAGAAATTAAATCAGTGTGCACTTTTGCTGAAATTATTGCCAGACAGGAGTGCCATGCAATGGTGCCAGTGTTCAGATACAATGACTCAAGGCAAACAGCACATCGCAGGTGAATGGAGCCAAAAGCAAAGAAACATTCAGTCCAATATACGGTACAACCATTTCAGTCTTGTCATGCAGCAAGACAGTCTGAGACAGAAATAGAGGTTGGCTGGGCCAAGATGCTCAGTGAGAACTGCTATAAATAGGTAATGGTTATGATGAAACCATGTCAAAAGGCACAAACAAAATCCACACAGGTCAACACACAGAGTCAGCACCGGGCTGCATTAAGGGTAAATTAACCATGGCATTAAAAAAAAAAGAAAAAGAAATTGTGCCAAATGAGAAAATAGCACCATGTAAATTTGGACGTTTCCTGATTGTTACATCACAAATACACAGACAATGTTCTTTAATGCGGCTTCAAAGCCTATCTGAATCATCCACCTCAACAAATGATTAAAAAGCTAATATAGGAACAACATGAAGCTGTGTCATTGATTCAAAAGCATTTCTTTGTACATCTGGGCAATGTTAACGATATTATTTTTCATTGGTTTTTACTTGTGAGATCACTTAAAGCAATATGCTTGCTGCCTCACTTTGATAAAACAATCAATGGCAGCTTAATTTCTAGAGGAGAATATGCATTTATTTTTTTATGTTTGCTGCGACATAGTGCAAAATAAGCCTGTGGCATTTGTGGTAGATACAATTGACCATGTGTTTGCCCATTTAGGTTTAAATCAACAATAATATAGAGTGTATAATGTAGAATATGTACAACATAGCCACAGTACATGTATAGCATTAGAAGAAGGCACATGGGGTATATGTGGCAGTAATTATAAACACATTGGCATTTAAAAATATCACTGCAGTTACACAATATTCACATTTTCAAAAACACAAGATGACAAAAGAAATGCTGTACAATTGAATTGTTGATAAATGCTGAGAAAACTATTGCCTCGCCCTCTATAGTCACACTATATAATATGAGCTACGTAGCTGTATTCAGAGGCAGCGAAGCACAATAGAGACAATTACCAGACACTTCAAAAGACAACACACTGCAGCCCCCCCCCCCCAAAAAAAAGAAAAAGCTATTACCTGAGAAAGAGCATAAAATAGTAAGTGTGTAATAAAAGGCATCTTCTTCTTGGCTAAGAGTTGTTACATGGCACTGTGTTAGAGAGCACAAGCAGTTTCTAATGATTAAACTTCAAGCTTTCACTCTGATAAGTGAAGCATAAAACTAGACTTCCTGAAAAGTATCTTGGAGAAGAGAGGATCAAGAGTCATTAGTGGCAAAGGAAAGTAAGACATGTCAGTCAAACTGAGAATGTGTTTTTAAGAAAGAAGGACGGCACAAATATAATAACGAATGGCAAACAGTGGTGGTTATGCCTCACTGAATTGAGTTTGCATATTCCCTTTTTGACTAAGGTTTCATATTTTTGATTTGTACTTTGAAGCGAAACAACTGTAACTTTTGAATGATGAAATAACAAATAACCCATTCTTCCTTGTACAAATAAAAGTTGAAATTACAGGCATAAAAACACACCTTCATTTGCTTTAACACATGATGGGGTGGTGTTGCTACAGTCTTATGTTATGAGCGGTATGACCGTCATTAAAGTGACACTTTTGGCTGCAGTGGCCAGTCAGCTAGGGTTACATAGCCACATTTTAAAGGGCACTGCTTAGCTATCTTTTCATTAAAACAAATCAAAAAGCAGAGGATCTGCAGAAAACATATTCATCCGTTTAAATGAAAAAAATTAAGATGTTTTGGGCTTTTTTTTAAGCGAGACTGTTTTACAAATGTGTTGACGTGCTAATATTTCAATTATTAAGTCTATATTTTGTTGCAGAGAAAGCTTTTACAAAACTTTTCCATACAATATCCATATTGTCATGCATAAAAGCTAACTTTTCTAAAGCTTTTCTTTTAAGAAAATTGGAGAGTTAAGCTTAATATTTCCTTCTTGCGACACCCAAAGGAAGTAAGCAATTTCATCCAGATCTACAGGATAGTCTGTGAGGTGTAGGGGCTCCTTGATATCAAATCTCTCCCCCTTGTAGCTAATCCAATGGCCGGCAGGGAGGTAGATGTCTCGCTCTTGCTTTCCGGGCTCTAAAACTGGGGCTACCATGAGGTCATCCCCAATCAGGAACTGGGAGTCAATTTTATAGGCTGTCTCATCACCTGTGGCAATCCACCACAGGGGCCGTATGATTGGGTCCCCGGTGTCCACCACCTCACTGGCCAGCTCGAGGACCCGTGGCGCAACAATACTTTCGTGGAGGGCCGTATATTTACGAGCAATTTCAACCACCTCGTTGTCGTATGCCCATGGCGGAACAGAAAACTGCATTGATGGCATGAAGGCTGTCAGCTCCAGCCAGCGGATATAGAGCTCTCGATCGGGTAACACGCGCTTTCCATCCGTGCGGTTCAGATAGGCATTCCCTCCAATCATGTCCGGTAGAATGAACTGATAGCCGAGAATGCTGATGGTGAGAACTGTCGGGATAAGAGATTTAAGACCCAACTCATAGCCCCACACAGAGTCTCTGTCAATTGGTCTGAAAAAGCAGGATATGTTCTGGGACTGGTAGCCACTGCGCAGCTCAGCTCTGTCATTGTAGGGAATAGCCATTTCCGTATAACGCCTTGTGAAGAAACTTGGGTCCCGAATGGGAATTTTGGTACTAAATTTCCATGGCAAGTAGTTGGTCTCCCCTGCATCAAATTTGAAAGATGACACGCCATACTTGGAGCGTAATGAGCGTAGCTGGGAGGAAAACCAATCCCGAGCTTCTGAATTAGTGAAGTCCAAAATGCCGCCAATGCCATTCCACCATTGCACCAATGCCGGCAGCCGGCCTGTTGGCTCCCGGACAAATAGCCCCCTCTCTACACAACTATGGAAGTTTTCTGAGTCATAGTTCACAAAAGGGTGGATCCAGAGTGACACCAGAAATCCATCTGATTTCAGCTTTTGAAACATGGCCGAGGCATTAGGGAACTTTGTTGTGTCAAACTCAAATTCTCCGTAGCGGCTGGTGTAGCGGTCATCTAGTTCAATGTGGCTACAGTTGAAGTTATGCTTGCGAATGTTAGCAGCATACTCCAACAATTTCTTTTGGTCTATGTCAGTCTTATGTAGTGCCCAAGTGGACCATATAGGATGGCGAAACATGACTTTGGCAGGCACTTTGTTTGGTTTGTTAAAGTATCTGCGGACCATGTACTTGTGTATGGACGTCACATCCAAACCCACACACACTCTGTAGCTCAGTTCAGCACATGGTGCCTCTCCGGGATTTGGCTTGAAGGGACTGTCATTGTATCGCGCCTGAAAGTACATGGTCTTCTCCGTGTCATTCCAGCCCAGGTGGAAGGGCACAGAATTATTAATCTTGATGGCGGTAGCATTAGAAGAAAGCCAATAACTCTCCAAAATCCCACCAAATTCATTGCGGTTTTTGTAGATGTCACTCGTAACAAAGGGTTTGGGAGCCTGTTGGCCAGATATAGAAACAGGCCAATGCTGAATTGCTGACACTGCCCCACCATACCAGTGTGCAAACTTGTATGTCATGGCATGCTGAACAGGAATGTCTGGAACCAGTTCCTCCCAACGCACACGGTAGCATTGCACTGTGTCCTTGGGTCGCACTGTCTCAATAAAGAAGTTCAGTTTTCTATCAGTGGTGCGTTCGCAGCTCAGCATCTCCCCTTCTTTGGAGCATGAATCCAAATCCAGTGTACCTGACCTGCCAAGATTGAAATATAATTACATTTTCAAGCAATCTCTTTCAACCACAACCACACAAATGTTGTAACAGCTAAATACCTCAAAGGATTTGTGTTACATTTTCCATTACTTTTCTGATATATCCAAAATATATATCATGAGTCGACAAAAACACCAAATTTCAAACAATGTTAAAAATACCAACCTGAAATCCATCCTGAAAACAATTGACCCTCCCTGGTTGCGGATAATGTAGCCATCTTTATTAAGATCCAACAGCTGAGTCTTGAGCAGCTCTGCTTTGCGTAGAGAGGCTATGTAATAACTCCATGCAGTCACTGCTGCAATTACAAGCACCAGGCCGATTACTCCGGCTCCGACTATGGGTCGAGTGTCCTTGCTGTGTTTCTGCTTGGGGATAACATCCGTAATTGTGCCTCCCGCTCCTCCTGGTACAACTTGGTACATGACTTTATCTGTTCAGTCTGCAAATCTGAGAGTTGTTGCTCTGAAGATCATGGAAAAGATTATCAAGGGAATCTCCTTTGGTGTCTCCGTCGTTGCGTCTGTTTTACTGCCTGTCCTAAGAGAGAGATAACACACTTTGAAAAGTCATTGTCGAGGTCTTCATACAATTCTATCTCTTTATCTATCAACACTGATTTTAAAGCTATAGTGCGTAACCTCTGTTGCCCACATGAGTAATTCTGAGTAATTACAACAACACTGTCAGCGTATCTACATTAGGTAAGCCTCTGGTAATCGCGCATAGATTTTATATGTTCTGCTATACGTCTTTTCTTAGCAGTGGAATCAACAACTGAAACATTTCTTGGGCACTTCCAGGGATTTTTCTGAGCTCCTGCACCAGTGTCAGGGGATGACACTAGTTTGTAAATGCTGCCATACTGAGAATTGGCAATGGCTTGAATGAAAACCAACATTCATTTACGTATATTAAAAAGTTACACAGTATAGCTTAAAGCAGGGGTGCCCACAAGTGTTCAGCTTGTGAGCTACTTAATGACCAAGTCAAGAAGATCTACCTACTATACAAATGCAAAACATATTAGGCCCTGGGGCTGAGAGGTTTCGAAGGCCCCCTGAGAGTTCGTCTTACAACACAAAACGTGTAATATTTCTTTTGATTAATAAACAACTAGTTTTAAGGTAATACTCAGGGCCTTTTAGGGGGGTCCGGGGGCATGCCCCCCCGGAAGAAAAATGTCAAATGTGGTGCATTTTGAGAAGAATACTAAGGCTAAATCAGCTGCGTCCTATGTGAGCTATTTAGTACTATTTTCTGGAATAATTTGGGGACACAGAATTACCAAAAAGCAGAAAGAAAAAATGTACAGGTTTAAAAAATCTCTCTGTGAAGTCTTTTTCTTTTTTTTAATACAGTATACCTCAATATAGGCGCCTGCTCTTCGTAGCCACGAACAATGTAATTAAAAAAATATCAAAAATGTACTGGTGCCAGATCTCTGTATGCCCCCCCTTATCTACTAAGGTTAGGGGCCTATAATGAGCCAGTCAATTGTTATTTTTTTTTAAATAAAGTTATTCGGGGTCCTCAAAGATTAGGAGCCTATATTGAGCCAGTAAAAAAAAAAGCGATCTACCCACAATGGCTTAAAGGTTCAAATATGTCCAAAATCAAAGGATTACCACAAAAAGGCTTCCATTGCTGAAGCTTTTGTCCAGTTTTATATACATCTGATATTGCTTACCAGTTCCAGTTAGCTTAAAAATGATTGACTTTAAAATAACTATAAGAGTCATCAAAGAAAACTGCCTGTGCCAGATCAGGAAGTGAGATGTGAGCCCGTCTTTCAGTCTGTCTTGTTTCCTTGTCAGCTTACATTTCAAAAATTGTCTTATATGCTCTGCATTGCTGCACAAAGTGACTCCAAAGCACTTAGAAGTATTAGGCTGTCAGGATGTATACTTTAAAATGTGTCTGAGATTTAACAAAACAAATCTACTGCCAATTAGGATAAAGTGATGTTCCCAATGGTAATTCTAACATATAAGTTTCGATTGAAAGAAGACTCATTTGTATGTAAGGAAGTAGAGGAGCAGAAAGAGGGGATTTTGTCCTTTGAGCTTTGCCAATGCCCGAAAGGAGAGGAAAGAATACTAAACTTTGTGCTCCATCAAGCCAGACCGGCCCAAAACTCAAGTAACCTGGTTCGGTCTGGCCAGAACATTTTGACCAAAGGTCCAACAATAACATAAGGACACTTGTTCATTCCCCCTGCATGTCGAACTGATTGCCCTTCTCAACAGGGACACAACAACATACAGTATCGTCCAGTTAATTAACTGGTTGATGTTGGTTATTGTGACTTTGGCTAATAAGAATAGATTAGATTAAGGTGCACAGGCTACTCAGGGCAATTCGGTCCTTTCCAGATTCCCTGTTTGCTGACCAGTCTTAAGTGCAATTGACCCTCAAGGCCTGCCATGGCAGCATGGGTCGATAATAAAAAATGTGTTCTATTAATTAGCAATCTAATTGACTAATTCTGTGTTCAACCACCCTTAGTATAGATTTCCCCCAACAACAGGAGTGATAACATAAGCACATCATTAATTAACGAAAATACAAATGCCTCGTTTCCACCGAGTAAAGCGGGTCGGGTCAGAGCGGCTCAGAGCGGGACAGCTCACTTTTAAGAATCTCAGTGGTGTTTCCACCGCCGACCCTACCCTTACTGGTAGGGCGGGGTTTAGGCTGGACTGCGATAGCCGCCGCCAGAATGTGGGTCAAACTATTGGGCTGTGGAACAACTGTGGTCAATCCAGCGGTCTCTTGTTTTTGCTTGGTCAAACCAGCCGCTTCTTTATTTATTCCCCCCGTGTTGTTATGAGCACAGAGACGGCTCGGTGCAACTGATAAGAGACAGTGAGCGAACAGCGCTGGCTGCGGCAGCTACGTGACATCGTAGCAGTGGGACACAGTGTAGCCAACTGATTAATTTAATGACGAGGAAAAACACCACACAATAAACAGTGCCGCGCTCACATTTTCGCCAAAACTCTCTTCACTCTAGCCGAGGTGACTACAAACGGCGGAAATGATTCAAACCAGCCACTTCTTTATTTATTCCCCCCGTGTTGTTGTGAGCGTGTATTTACTACTATCTATGGCGTAAACACAGAGACGGCTCGGCGCAACTCATAGAGACAGTGAGCGAACAGTGCTGCCTGCGGCAGCTACGTGACTATGGGACACAGTGTAACCAACTGATTAATTTATTGACGAGGAAAAACACCACACAATAAACAGAGCTGTGCTCACATTTTCGCCAAAACACAAGACTATCTTCACTCTTGCCGAGATGACTACACATGGCGGAAATGATTCTTTCGACCAATCAAATGACGGCAGTGTGTAGCTCCGCCTTTTAGGCACCCTTTCAGGCGGCTAGTACCCCTACGGAGGAGTACTGAGATTTGGAGCGGCTCAGAGCGGTTAGGTGCGCTTAAACCGTACCCTACCCAACTTTTGGCAAATGAAAAGCCAAACTACCCGGACCGAACCGCTCCGATCCGACCCGCTCTACTCGGTGGAAACGAGGCATAACTGTTGGTTCCTAGGGTGCTGGACTCAGAAAGGGAAATTGACCCCACAGGTCAGGAAACAATTGAATGTATATTATAGGCCTGCATTATGGCAAAATGCATGGACAGATGTAATAACTCAAACTATGCTGTACCTAACAACAATTTTTATTGTTGATCAATATTATTTTTTATTTACAATTGATAATTTAATCCATAGGTCTTTCAAATGTCAGAAGATTGTGGAAAATGTCCACCCTAGTTTCCCAGAGCCAGAGGTGATGTTTTCAAATTGCTGTAAGCCTATAATCATTGAGAAAACCAGCAAATTAGGGGTACATCTATTTTCATTATCAATTCATCTGACAATTATTCTGGATTTATAAATTCATCTTTTTCTCTATAACACATTATAAAATAGTTCAAAATGACCATTGGCCACAGAGCAAGGTGATACATTTAGATAACATTGTCTTTTTTCGATCAGCCAAAACCCAAAGATGTTTGATCAATTAATCGATTAACACATTATTTACATTTGGAACCAGGGAGGAAGCTGAAGCCAGGAAATGACTAATTACCTTTTTTTCACAATATAGCCTACACAAGGGGAAAAAAATCGAACTGTAATACAACCAGGTCCGCCTTTATGCACAGGCTTACCTGGGCTGAAGCCCCAGGGCGTACGAAGATCAGGGGCCTCTCAAATTTTTTTTTTTTATTTTTTACTGTCTCAATATAGGCCCCTGATCTAAGAAGGCCCCGAACATTGTCATTTAAAACAATAAATTATTGACTGGCTCATGATAGGCCCCTAATCTTCATGGGGGGGGGGGGGGGGCGGGGCGTACGGAGATCAGGGGCCCACCAGTAAAGAAAAGGGAAAAAAAATCACATTATTTTTGGCCTATGAAGATCAAGGGGCCTATCATTCACCAGTAATTTTTGTTATTTTTGTTTAAATAACACTGTTCGGGGCAACGCAGAAAAAGGGCCTATATTGAGTTGAGCCATTAAAAACAAAATGAAGAATACAAAGAGAGAATTAGCTTTGGGATAAGGGATTATTTAAAAAAAAAATGTAATGCTGATTGACTGGATTTTTTAAACCTGTATATTTTTGTTTCTGCTTTTTGGTATTTCTGTCTCCAAATGATTCCAGAAAATAGCTTAAATAGGACACAGTTGATTTAGCCTTGGTTTTCTTCTCAAAGTGCACCAGATTGATGCATTTTACTTTAAAAGGTTACATTTTTTCTTACGGAGGGGCATGCCCCCGGACCCCCCTAGAAGGTCCTGGGTCCCCACCGCTGTCTCCTCAACAACTAGGAAAAACACTGTAAACAACCATGTGTGTTTGGTTATTAAAAGTCAGTAGACCAGGAAGGGGTTTAAGTACATGTTACCTTAAGTGATTTTGTATTTCATCCATAGAGATACTGTGGTGTAGACAAACATGGCTTTAACGCATCTGTATTGTAAGTCCGCCGCCCGGGGGGCTACGAAACCTCTCAGCCCCAGGGCCTAGTGGCAGGTAAAGGCAGCCCTGAATGCAACAACCTACTGCATTTCCAATATCAAAACCAATATTGTTACTAGGGCTGTCGCGATAACCGCACAGATGAAATACTGCAATATTTTCAAGCCAATCGCAGAGCATGGGCGGTCACCGCAACAACCGCACGTGACGTTCATGGACCTGTTATAATAGGTGACGAACCCCCATTTTTAAAAACTCATATTTAGAAAAAAGATTTGAAGACCAGATCTTGTTTTTAAAAGGAAATTAATTGTATTTATTAAAATTATATACGAACATTTAATAAAACACTTTCCTTCATTGCAAATGAACAGTAGTAGGCTACAAATACACCGAACTCTGATGTTTACTACACTTTATTCCTCTGCTCCGCTGTGATAGCTCTCGCTGTCATCTCTCTATGCTCTGGTTCGGTCATCCTCGCTGCTGTCCTCGGCATCTGAGACGCAACATTTATTTAATGCTCATAGTTAATCACATAGCCTAGTGCTGGAACGAAAGCTATAAACGCCGTGGTTTAAGGCTGAAATGATAACCGGGGTAAGATACAGTTGTCGTTTGGAAGGCTTCCGCGATCTCCGTTAGTTTCAGTTTACAGCCGATAGGCTAAAGTTACAATCACAACGACCGCATGGACAGCGTTTAAATAAAGCCTCTTATTCTTATTATCATTAGGGCTTTAATGCAAATGATGAAATCTAAACATTACGGCGGCTGTGGTGTGGGTAAAAGGAAAAGCGCAGTTGGCAATCTCATCTCTCCTTACTGCTACAGTAAAAGTCGATCGCACAGCGGATTCCTGCCTCTGATACGTTGACTTGCAACATAATGATTTGAGGGTTTGCATTGGCTTTTGCGATGTCCCGTGCCTCCTGTTTTCTCTCCACACAAAGCGTTCTCTCTCCCATTGCACACACGCATGCCCCGGCCGCTTCCGAGAGCACAGACAGTGTTGGTTCCACCCGATAAAAAAATAAAATAAACACAACTGAAGCTATGTAAAGCGCTTTGAGTGCGAGAAATGCGCTGTATATATTAAATATAGCCTATTATTATTATTAAGCTGAATGGGGAAAAACCCCGTCTTATATTCGGACCAATACGGTACAAACAAGTTGGCTTAATGAATATAGACCTATAATAACTCGACGTCATTGAAAATGAGGGTCACCCCTCAATTGGTCTCTCGAGGATAAATAAAAAAAAAGTTAAATAATTAGGCCTAAAAAAGGGGTGGAGCAATTATATTGCATACCGCACGGTTTAACCACCCTGACTCACCGCACGGGCAGTGGCGGAGCCCGGAAATTTTCATTGGGGTGGCCAGGATGGGGCCAGTGATAATTTTTGGGTGGCAAGCACAAGGGCTTCGGTTTTGCTTCAACATAAGTGGGGGTCTGGGGGTACTCCCCCAGAAAAAAATGTACTTCAAACATACCATTTTGTGCATTCTGGTGAATTTTAATGTACTTATTTATGCCTTCTGTAGCCTATTTAATTATTATGGTGGACATGTCTACATTTCTGTTAAGGAAAAGACAACAGGCTCCCAGTGACGTTAATATAATGTTATAAAAAGCAGTAAGGCTCTCAGGCATTCTGTATTGCTTTCAAATATTTACTCTACTGTATTGTTCAAAACATTTTTTTTAGGACACTACTCATGACACAGCAGCAGTGTGAACTATTGTGACACTTTAAATTTTGAAATCATAGGGGAATATGTATTAACAATTAGGAGATATATCAATGTTTCAAAATCCTAAACTGTTATTTTTACCTCTTTTGGGGGAATAGGGTTGTCTTTCTTACTTTTTGAGGGGGAAAAATGTATCTCTTCTGATTATTGGGGTGGGGGGGGAAATCCCCTGTGCCCCCTCCCCCCGCCCCACCTCCCCAAATCTACGCCTATGGGCAAGCATGTGTCTGTGAGTTGCTGAAAAAAACTGCACCACAGCTGCCACCGAAATGTTCAGACTTCAGAATTTGCATCAAAGCCCTAATGAACATAAAAACAAGATGCTTTATTTAAACTATGTCCATGTTTAGGTGGTGATTGTATTTTTTTCGGCTGTACTGAAACTAACGGAGGGAGTCAGGCGGCTCACTCTATAGGCCTTTCCTCTTGTTGCGCTGTCAGTTCGCAATGCCTACATGGCTGTGTTTTCATGCTCGTGAAATGCAATCCGATCACGGAAGCCTCCCCTGAACAACGTTAGCGGACATGATATCCCCGGCGGCCGGTTATCATTTTAGCCGTTAAGCCACAGAGCTTTTCTCATCGGCAAGGTGATGACACTGTTACTCACAGTCACAGTCTCACCCCATGTTTCACCGGGTGTATCACTGCTTTGCTCGCGCAAGGCTTTTGTGTTTCGGTTTAACATCAGTCTTGGGCGAGCGAGTGTTTTAACTTTATGCTGAATAACCATTGCACTGCAATCGCTGAAAGCGAAATAGTTCAGGCGGGAGCGGGGCAGAGCGGAGCGCACTAGTAGAGATGGAAGGGTTCGCTTACTTGCCAGTCAAAGAGTCAGGTCTGTAGTAACCATGGTAGTAACAGGCATTCAGGCTTGAGCTGTTACATGATGTGTGCGTGCGGCTAAAAGGTCCGACAGTGTCCTAGCGGTGTAAGAAAGGTTCCGCATTTTTCCACAGCCGTCAAAACTATTGACGGCTGTGGTATGGCGCTTGGGGTGGCCAATGGGGTGGCCGAGATTCTGCGGGGGGTGGCCGTGGCCACCCCCGGCCCCCCCCCTGGCTCCGCCACTGCGCACGGGGTATTCCTTCATCGCGACAGCCTTAATTGTTACTATTCATTTATTGTCACTTAACTACCCGAATAAACAACTAATCATTTAGGACTTGCAAGGCCTTCACACAAAAAGATAAATACATAATCATATAGGGCTAGTTTACTTTTTTTCTTCTTTTTTTAACAAAACTCAAACATGACTTTTTTTCTCACTGAAAGGGGCAGAAAATGTTCAAACTCGGGCCTTTCTTTGTTTATAGTGTGACCAGACTGGTTCATATCTGTCGCTTCAGCCCGATTTACTATCTATTCTGACATGGGAAAAATAAACACAGAAGTGCTGATGCAGTCTGAGGGAGACTGATTACTTCCCAAAAAAAGAAAAAACGCAAGCGAGCGCGAGCAAACGTGTACGCGTGCATGCATGGCGCGCTTGTTTGTGTGTGTGCCTGATTATAGTTATGTACAATACTAATTAAACTGACTAGATTGCGTTAAGTAGCCTACACGCCGGGACTTTTAAGTGCACCGATAGCAAATAATAGCAGCGACAGTATTCTCTTTGGATGTGGCCATTAATGAAACACTGTTACTTTTTAACTTTCAACGTGCGCTTTTTTTATTAAATAAAAACATATAACACACTTTTACACACATGTTCGTGAGGTCATAATCGTACAGAAAATAAATCATACGTTGCTATTGGGCCAACAACGTAGCCCTTAGGCTACATACAGTAAAGTCCGATGTATAGAAAGCAATTGGTTTGCTCCGTCTGTGGTAGTGGGTGGTACAAGAAAGTTAACGGAGAGAAAATAACATGGAATAGGCCACGTGTAAGTAAAATGGCATGTTATTATATATCGTTAATGCTCGTCCTGTTTTGGTGTCAGCTGTGCATTATAAATAGCGTTTGCCTACCAGTGGCAGATCCCCTCTGCAGCTCCGAGTACAACTAGTCAGACACTGAACAGAAAAAGACCAGGACGCATCAAGGCATGTTGTTGTGTGTCCGCCTCATGGTACGCCTTGCCTACGCCTACTGTAACATGGGAAGTGTAGTTCTGTCGGTGGGAACGAGACCTCTTTATTTTCTCATTTTGCACAGATCACACTGTTTTACATGGTTGGAGCAGATCACACTGGTTGCAAAACGTCACATACACGTCTGAAATAGTGAGAGGGGAGTGTGGTGTGCTAAAAAGAAAAAAATAAAGAAAATAAAAGAAAAAGAAAACTTTTGAATAACTTGGGGAAATCAATAGGTAATACAACTTGAATATTTCAATGGGGACTTAAGGTCTAACCTAACCTTATTTGCATTGGTGGTATAGTTGTTCTAATAGCACACATGGTGTCCCTAAAAAATACTTATGATAATCACACTAATAAGTCTGTAATACCGCTGAGTGAAGTTTCATTGTTTGCAGTAATATTCCTTCTGTTTTAACTCCAAACATTCAATAACACTATATCACATGTAGACTATTATATCTCTAATAGTGTGACATGTCACAGACAGATAGGGCCACAGTGTCTCTTATGATTTGATCACCACAAGCCCCTTGGTGGGAAGATCCGAGCCGCTGAATTAGTACTGAACTGTAAAAGTGTCCTCGCTGTACGTAGGGAGATAACAGTGGTGAGAGGGTAGCCAACAGTTATATTATTCATCCTAACACCTTCCCTCACTGGGTTAATTAGTAGAGAATAAAGCATCAGTGAGGTTAACAATCCTTCATTTTCACTCAAGGACCTCCGCAGGTCCCCAATCCCCACTTTGGAAGCCAGTGCTCTGATAGTCCTAACGATGGCTCTCAGACACAAACTCAGGGTGAATGGTGTAGTGTCCGGCTTGGTAGGGCTTCACCACATGGAAGCAGCTGTAGCACCCGCTGTTGAGAGGACATCGGAGCAGACATTAGATCCTCTTATTAGTGGCACACTAGGACATATTTTCATCAAGTCGGTATTTTTCTATTAAAACAACATGCACCTAAAATCCAAAATGCTATTACAACTAGACCTCCTGTATTGTGTCCGAAGGTAGTGTTGATGAGCTGCCAGAGGGTTGCTGGTATGGGGTCTGTTCCGAAGCTGAACACCAACATGTTCCCTGTAAAAAGATTTTTCTTTTTTTTAAATGCCAGTTTTCTTTTTTTTTAACATAATAACATCACTTGGTAGAATCACCCATTAATCACTCAATAATGTTTATTGACTTATCCAGTGTTTCCAGGGTTAAGAGGCCACAAGAGGTCATTCTCTCACCTGAGTTGATGTGCTGAGAGTGGACTCCTCTGATATTCCATTCTAATGTAAATACAATCAATTGGGATCAATCTTAATTTAAAGCTTTACCTTTGGACTATAGATTAAAGTTATCTAGTGCTACATACCTTGCTGGTTTCTTCAGAGCTGTGTGGAGCTTAAATCCGGGTTCGGCCAGCTGCAGTTTCTGCTTGGCGTCAGCAGAGGGCAGAGCTTGCACTGTGGGTGAGTTGACAGGAGGCATGCGGTTCACTTTGCCTGTGTCAACTGTGTTGAGATGGTTGTCAGGACAGGTCGTAGGTGGACCGTGGAATGATAAATGTCTGACGGGGGGGAAGAGAGGACGTCCGCTGTACAGTGGGGTCAAGGGGTGAGGTGGTGTCCGGCGTGACCTGCAGTTAGGCTGAAGAGTATGGGGAAACAGAAAGTCCTGGGACAGGGAAAAGAAGGATGCATAGAGGCAGTAGTTGGAGGGGGAAAATAAATTGTGTATCAGCTCTCACAGATAATCTCTCCTTCTCACATGGCACTAGACCGGACACACTGTATAAAGAGGATCTCACATTCAATTTGGTTTAAATTGTGCATATTGATTTCTCCAAAATGATTCTGAATACTTTATTGATCCCAATGGAGCCAATCAAATTTTACATTCTATACCATCCAATAAATACATAAACTAATGACATCAATCACACATCAACATCGACAGCATGCCACTGACAAGTGCACAGATCAATGGGTTGCATTAAGAAGCCTGAAGCTGAAGAACACTGAATGAAGGAATTGCTTCATATGGATTTCCTCTTTGTACTTTTATCAATGTGATACACTGAAAACAGTGAAAAAGTGATTAAACCTATAACAAATTGTATATGTGTTAAACGTTAATATTACCTCACTTGCAAAGTTGTTTTTAGTTTTCCTCTACAGTAGGATTAACAATTATCTCTCCTCTCTCTTAGACCCTGGGTAAATAAATCGACATAGAGGGAAATACTGATAAATAGAGTAGTGTGTGTCGAGAAATTCTCCTTTTCTCTTTACACATACGTCATGAATAATTACTCAGTCCCTTTTAAACATCTACCGTCTCTAGGTGGCTGTGCTGCCTCTTACCGGCCGTGGCTGGGGGTTGTTCCTGCGGTGGGCAGAGGTGGGTCGTAGTTCTTCTCGTTTTGCTCTGCCGGGAGAGGCAAACTGCTCCTTGTACATAGTGAGGTAGAGCTGAGGAGCCATCTTCACTTATTGCCTTTCTTATTTTCCACTGCTTCTCTCCAGTCAACCTCAGAGTCAAGAACATCCTTCTCCTCCCCTGTCCACAGTAGGCTCCTCCCTTTCCCTCTAATATACCTGCTTGTAATCCTGCTGTTCTTTTACATCCTTCATTACTTTTCCCCCCCGCCTTAACACGTGTGGGGTTTTTTCTATGCTTATAATCGTATCTTGCTTGTGCATGCCACCTATTTTGCTTGTATATATTACTTTTTCTGTGCCTGATGTATCGCAAAATAGCATTTCTTTTGTGCATGCATTAGAAACTCTTAATCCATGGATTCAAGCCAACAAACAATAAATATGGTTAAGATTTTTTGGAGTTGCAGCTATTGTGATGATGAATCTACTACTGTGCGTTGGAAGTAGAGGCAAGTTAAGAGCATCCTTGCTGAACCAGAACAACTCTTTGTTGCTACCTGAGCGCTCGGACACTAATCCTAGCCCCATGCAGGCCCCCTGCAGAGACACACATACCTGGGGTCACTGGCCATGACCTACTTCCCTCCTGGAGGCCCTGCTCATAAACTAAAGCAAGCACACATCTCAAACAGACGCTCAGCTCCCATGCAGCTGTGTAGCCGCCTATAGTAGTTAAAACTGAATCCGCCTTAACAGATCTGCAGAAGTGGTGCAAACTTAAGGGGAAAAAGAGATTTTCTAAGAAATCAAATCTCCCACCACCACCCAGGGTCACCTCCCTTCACTGTCGACATGCCACATGAGCATCAATAATTCACAGAGCACTGTAGGTTTTTTTTGCCTTTGTGTCTCCCCAGCGCTCTCACTGAATTATCTGTGACAGGAACTGGCTGTTCATCGCGGTGCAGCGGTGGGGCCTTGTTTGACAGCCACACGCTAAGCCCAGTCAAATCCGTGTCAACAGACGCTGAGCAAGAGGACACATGGGGGAATCATAGTAGTGATGTGGCGGGCGGCGACGTCCTTCACGGGGGTGCTCAAATCAAATCCAGTCTCTAGTTTCCTTGTCCCATTTCCTCAGCACACTTTGACGCAAGGCAAATCCCAAACTTCTTTATTTAATGAGTTCACTTTTCACCCCCCTCCACACACATCCAATTCAAGTGTGCTCACATAAGAAATGGTTTAACAGTACAGTGGATTTATGTCAAATGAAAGGTACAAAAAAGAATCTATGGAGCAAAACACATTCCAAAATTAATGCACATTGTATGAGTCGTGCATATGATCAGTCATACAAGACTCCCGCTGCGTGTGCTTTCATGTTCTGCAAAGCCAGTGTGTCCAACATGTGCAAGTGCACACTTCAAAGCCCTTGTCATAGACTCAGAATTCACAGTCTTCTTTTACTGGTGCTTGGATTTCACTGCCGCTCTGAGCTTTGTGTAGAGATATCCAAAATTCTGTAAGAGAGAACCGACAGAAAACAAACCCGTTGTGTCAAGCGTTGTCTGCCTTATATGTCGATGCTTTAAAAGTATGAGACAAAACGTAAAGGTGCTGAAGCTGTTTGCGAGGGAAGCAAATACTTCAGTGCAATATGAATGGGCTGATATCAAAGGGGTACATTAACAAACCTGAATGGCATAGTAAACGATCCCCAAATAGGCAGCGATGCAGCCGCCAAGGAAGAGATCAAAGGCTGCAGGCTTCACTCTGGAAGAAGTATAAGAAGTATGTCAGCGTCCAAAGTGCCTTATTGTAATTACCCCCGAGCACATAAAATGCACATGAACACAGATGATATATTTACCTGTACATCACTATGGGCTGGTTCATTTGATCAAAGAAGGTGATATCAGGGTCCCTGTATTAAGACAGATAGTTACATCAGCTGTGATTTTGTTGCATTCCTTTCCCACAGTTTTGAACAGTTTTTTTTTCTCTGCCACCGTGTGTTACCTCTTGTCTGGTCTGAAGGTGTGCCTGTGAACTTGTTGCAGGTAACGTTTGAACTCCTGCTCCAGTGAGTTGACCAGCAGGATGTGCCCGGGCTCCTTATCCAGCAGCTGGGTGGCCCGAGGCACTGACGCAAGGAAGGACATCAGACTGGACATCCGACCGTCGTGGAAGTCCTGCATGGAGAATTGTAAATGTGGATTAACAGAGAGAAGACTGTAGGAAAATTCTTATGTGGCATCACAACGGCAAAAAAAGCCTAGGAATGAATGTTAAATGTTTTCATTCAATTGCCAGCAATCTTCTAATGAATCAAATGAACCAGCCGAGGTCATTATGCAAACGCATGCATTTGAAGAGGCAAACACACTATGCGATGCTAATAAACCAGCACAGGGGGGCAGCACTTGAAGTCTTTGCATGAACTTACCATCTGGCCCTTGAAAACCTGCACTTCTTTTGGCGTACCCTGGTGGGAGATAATAAGGATTAATCGCATGTTTGAATGCAGTCGAAAGGAAAAAAGCAATAAAAAACCTGCATTTTAACCACCTTGTCAGAGAGATTGTACATGTATCGTGCCAGCGCTTCTGCTATGATGACGCCATTGCGCCTAAGTTTCCTCATGTCCACTTGAGGCCTGTGGGAAGACACAAGAACAACAGAAAGGTGTCTCTTTACATCACCTTTCCCTACACGTTCATAGTAAAGGTGGCCTTGAAGCAGCTGGTCATTATAATCAGAATAATAAACAGAATATAGAACCTACATCGTGTCCAGTACTGATCCACGGTGCTCAGATTTGGGGTCTTCCAGGTGAGACAGAGTGAAGCTTGGTATCCTGCGCAGGCTGTAGCGCTCATGCTCCCAGGCTACAGTGGACTCCACGAGGTTGATCTTCTTGTGGACCAATCCCACCTTCAACCAGGGAAATCTGGAGGAAGCCACCTAAAGGAAGTGTTTGTTCCACATGAACATTATATATTAATTTACTGATTGATGTTATCTTTTGTGGTATGTGTGTGTTTTTTTACTAGTATTTATGAAGAGAAGTTTCAGTAAATCTCCTACTTTTACAATGACAATATTCTATAATATTCTGGAGGAATGATCACAAATTGAAGGCCTTGAAGGCTGAGATAGGGCCTATACTCCGTTTTTGGCACCTCCCAGTAAAGTTAAATTACCTCCTCCAGCTGTTGTATGAAGGAGTGTGTGGGAGTGTCGGGTTTGGGAGGGCGTGACACGTGCGCATACAGTTCATCTCTGTTTGCCAGTGTGTCCAAACACAGAACAAATGCCACATTGTCGTGGAGCAGGCTGGACTCTGGAGAGAGAAAAAAAAGTTTGAAGGAAATAAATCAAATGTCATGTCCTGGACTGTAAGCGCTGTAGACACATACAGCGTATGTCGAGGAAGCCAACAAACAAGACTCACCAGCATGGTCCAGATTCTCTTCAATCCACCTCTTTGTGCCAAGGAAATTGTATTTTCCGCCTCCGGTTAAGGAGAACATTAAATGATATCTAAAAGACACATAAAAAAGAGCTTAACATTTTTCAGGTAATTACCTAATCATTAACTTCGTCTTGGAATGTCTAGTATGTTCATGTTCAAAGTATATTTACTCAGAACTGTACTGCCGCACAGTTTTAGGGCACTCTACTTCACTTACTGTAAGTGTTTCCATGGTATGCTACTTTGTAAATATACTCCACAACATTTATGAGGGAATTATTGTTATTGTAGCTCCACTACATGTATTTGATAACTTCAAAGTAATAAATAAATGAAAAAATACACTATACAATGAACAAATACATGATGATGTATTATCATAGGTTAAGATAAGAACTAATTTAACCTCCAGGGATAATTCACAATCTGTCCATCACATAAATAGTATATAAAAGGTCCAGCAGTATATACAGTAAGTAAAATAAGCTCCACCTTTACCAGCTGCAACAATACATAACACACTAATGCACATAAATGCACAACTAATTATAAAAGTAACTTTATATACAGTACATTATTCTGGAAGCAATGATTATTGTGCATAATGATTGCATGATATTAATACTTTTGTAAAAGATCTGAGCATTTTCTTGCTAAGCTGATTGTAACTTACGGTGGTCTGGTTCTGGGGCTACTGTAAAGCTTCTGGAAGAGACGCACCAGCTCCAACAGGATGACAACCCCACTGCCATTAGAGTCTGCTCCATATGACAACCACTGTGTTGCACACAAATACACACACACACACACACACACACACATTAACGTAATATTATGCTGTGATGACATTTTAATCAACATAAGAGGGAATGGATTGAACATTTTACGAGGGATAGAGCCTTGGAAATTGTAACAGACACGTTTTTTAATGAGGTTTTTTATCTTCCCATCACTCACCGGTGCCAGGCCGTAGGAATCGTAGTGGGCAGTGATGACGATAGTGGGTGCATCCTCCCATGTTCCAGGCAGCACTCCCTGAAATAAACAGCAGTACTTATTCAGTACCGATCTGAGGACCCGACTAAATAGGTGTGATTGAAATTGGAATATTGCCAGTGAAAGGTTGTCACTCTACCGTCCTGCATAGAAAGCCTTGTGCTTCCATACTCACCTCCAGTGTGACTAAGGTGGTGTCAGTGACCGTCTTGATAGCGGCGTTGTTGCTCACTAAGATCTGAAATGCTGTAGCTGTGACCATGCTTCGAAGGACTGCCAAAAATGAAAGCACCCAAATCTCAATAGAATATCTCGGCATTCTATTTAGATTCTCTCTCACACACACACACACACACACACACACACACACACACACACGCACACACACACACACACACACACACACACACACACACGTTCTTCCCAGCAGTGAAATGTCAACCCGCATCCATCCAAATATTATCTTGCTCCTCTCACCTCTGATGAATATAGATGAGGTCCGGATGGCTGCAGCTTGCTTGACCTCCTCATACATGTAAAGCAGCTGTTCATCTTCGGGCGCCACATAAACTGGCATGAGGGTGTCCTTCAGCAAGGCCTCGCTCTCACTCACCATGAAGGACTGAGATGGGGGAAAAAGTTATTTTGATTAAAGGTCACCTATAATGCAAAATACACTTTTTCATGCTTTTTCAACATTAATATGGGTCCCTGTATTTAGAGACTCCTCGTTTCAAACATAGGCTGAAAAGAGGAGATTCAGCAATGGTACTACGGTGAGAAATATAAAGTATTTTTTTAACACTACACCAGGAAAACAGTTTCTAGGAGAAACCCAAGGAACAATTTTAAACCTGAAAATTAGCACAATATGTGACCTTTAACATATACAGCAGTTGTTTTGTCTCATATGGAGAGGCAAAACTATTTCACAAGGCACAAAATATTCCGGGTGACCAGTAAATACTTCAACAAGCCGTTACCTAACACCCTGGAGTGCCAAAACAGTAGATATTTTATTCAAGAGCTATATCTTATAGAGTCTGATGGATCCAAAAAGATGCTTAAATTGTTCCCAACATTGTCCATTGAGCACAAAGGTGTTTCTGGATGACGTTGTCTTACCTGCACAGCATCATGGGAGACACTGGAGATGTTTTTGGGCAGCAGGATAAGGACGGCAGCAGCATTTTGCCTCTGGGCCTCCAGGTATTTCTCCGTGGTGAAGTCCTCCACCTTCATGATGACACAGCGGCGGGTCAGCACCGGCTCGTCCGCTGAGCGAGCCTCCGCCACCACGATGGCTCCACGGCAACCTCACCAGACAAAGAGAAGAGGGAACCATGAAGACCATATCAACTCAAGCTCATGTGTCTTTCACGTTATACAGTATACTGTATCTACTCTAGTAAATGTTAAAGTCTACTTTAACAATATAACAATGTAATGTAGAATATTTTTAATTCTTGAGTGAGGCCATCGTGAATGATGACTAATTTTGCTTAAGTGCATTTTAAACAAAATGTCATCTGTCATTTAAGACTGTCTCATTTAACACCCTTAATGTTTAGCGCACATGTCAAACATTGTCTCCATTATCATAAAAGAACAATACAAATGTGTTAAGCATATTGCATTCATTTTATCTTGAGTGCAATATGTGTCAACTCAGTGACAGTATTAAAATACTTAAAAATCACTGAATATTGTTTGAGAAGAGCAGAGGTGTAAGCATTCCAATCCTTTACTCGCAGTAAGTAAATGTACCAATACAACAATGTAAAAAAATAAATAAAAGCAGTGCATTTAGTTCACCTCAAAACTCTACTCAAGTACTGAGCTTGAGTAAAGGTATATAATAACCTCCTACAACTAGAGCCCTCTCTGAACTTACCATGCTTCTGCTGCGCCAGGTTGTACTGTTGCATCCTGTAGGCAGTGAACTCGTAGGAGGAAACAGCAGGGAGGGCAGAGCCATGCAGACACTGCACACAGAGCAGTAGCAGTACCGCAGCCACACTCAAGTCTCTCAGCAACATGACTTCACGTCCTGCCTGGGAACTCTTGTGGTTTCAATCTACAAAGGAATGTACATGCTGTGTCAAGTCCCAATATTTTTTTTATTCCTTCCAGTTAGGTATCCCTGAGAAAACGTTTTCATGGCTGAAGATGGGTCATCCATCTTGTCTCGTACTACAGGGTACTAATAGTCTAGACTCTAAACCAACCTGGACCTCAAAAAAAGAGGCAGTTTGCAGCAATATTTCCTGGAATCACTAAGTTGACTATGTTCTACTAGCGTCGTTTCGGGCATGGAAGTGTTCCTCACCTGTCTCCCAGGGCCGTCCTGTCTCATGAGACTTCTCACTATGTCTCCCTTAGTGTCAGTGCTACTACTTGCACAAACTAGCTCCTGGGACTCAAGGTAAGCCACCCTTCACCATCTGCTCCCAAGGGATCAACTCAGCTAAGCACACCACCAACCCCCCACCCCACACACTCACTACTCATACTGTATATCTTTATCTATTGATGTCACATGTCCATCTATGTATTCATCTACCTAGATTACCTATCTATGTTGAAGTTGATTAGACACCCCCCCTCCCCTTCAATCATTCTGTCCATCTATTGGTGAAACACGGTCTCTATACAGAAATTACATCAGGCAAAAAAAAGCACATCAATGATTATTACAGAAACACACAACACTCTCAAACTTTGGATATCTAATATTTATTTTTTGATATGTTGCACTATACAAGGAACTTTAACACTGTTAAAATCTAAATGGAACCGGTTAACAATCATCATAATAAGCACCTTACAAACAAACAAAAAAGCATCTGTCTGCATATGAATTATTTCCCATTCTTGAAAAATAAATTAAAAAACTCACACACACACAAAAACTGCAAATAAATAGCTTCTGTTACAATGCATTACTTTATAGAGACCCCCAAGTGACATGACATTGGCCAGAAAGTAGCAAACTCAATAGGAGACGAATGTACAGTATCTATCGGGATGAAGTTAATGAGAAAAATATAAAAAATCAGCACCAAAGTCAATCACTCGGTGAGTACCTCAATGTTTATGTTAACCATACACAGCTACTGCTCCAACACATACCTCAGCTAGCAGCTGCATTAGCAACATTTGACCCAACCTAATGTACTAATCATGTATTAGTCCTTCTGAATGAAAATCATTCTATTATCTACACAAAATGGCACCGTCTTTTCAAATGAAAAGTAATTGATTTATGTTTGTTGGCTTTTGTAACTTAAATACTGCAGAAACATTGAGGCTGTGTCAGGTATATCAGTGAGATGAGAAAGGAGACACCATTTTTACAGTTTAACAGAAAGTAATAACATTTGTTTCCCTTTCCAAGAATAGGTTTGAGTTATGTTTACTCTTCAAACGTGTTACTATCAATTCATTAATTTGAGCAAAACATGTCTTCCTTTCTTGCCCACGGATGTGGTACCTCTTCAAACACACAAGAGAAAAAAAAGGAAAAGATGCAGTCATTTGGAGCCATACATTACACACTGGGTCTCCAGTCAGTGGATTATACTGAAATGACTTTGGCTGTCATCGCTTTGACTCTGTGTAGATGTAAAGAACCCCAAGTTGTAAATGTGCTAATAAAATCAGCAGGGCTTCACTTCACCTCTGGAACAAACTCCCAGAGAACTTGAGGTCTGCTGCAACTCTCAGCTCTTTTAAATCAAGTCTGAAGACTTTTCTGTTTCCATTTTAACCTGTAATTTTTATTTTAAACAAATGTTTTATTCATTCACTTTTCTGATGTGTTGTGTATTTTAATCTTGCCGCTGTAAAGCACTTTGAGTGGCCTTGTGTCTGAATTGTGCTATATAAATAAACTTGCCTTGCCTTCACTCACAAAGATTAATGCAAGGTTTCCACAAACAAACTCTGCAATATATCTGCACAGATGATCAAATCAGGCGAAGCACACAGTATTTCTGAAGTAACCTCCACACACCTTGACCCCAAGTCCCTCGTACGCGAGTCAACAGAAAATTCTGAATGTAAACATGAGCGAATAACTTACACCACAATGTAAAGCGCACACATACGGTACTTTGAAATGTAGTTATATCACCAGCGATCTACCCCCTCCCCCCCATAAGTTGGATAAGAGCTTATCAAGGTTTAAGTTATCTTAAAGAAAGAATGGCTTACAGGCATCATACTATAGGAAGTGTCATTGCTGCTGCGTTTTGGCAGGGGGGGAAACCCAGTCTGACCTTCCACAGTCAATTGTTTCAGAGCAGATTCACATGCAAGTGAGTTTTTTTTTCATCTACTAGAAAAAAAGCGCCTATGTGTAGAGACTTATTTAGAGTGATGTAAATGTGGGGGGAAAAAACATCAGGGAAAAACATCCATTGGTGTGAAGCATAGACAATACACAGCTGTGTCCGGTGCTACATGTACAGTTATCCGTCTCAAAAAGTCAGACAAATTGGTGATATGGTAACACATTTTAAACTTTCTTTCATTTAAGGTTTTTTTGTTCTTAAAAAAAAATATCCCATTTTATTTCCATCCAGGCAATATGTAAACACGTTATACACATTCTACAGAACCCAGTTCAGGTATGACCAAATGTTTGAAGGAAAATTTCACAACTTTATGTGTGTTAGCACAAATTCTAATCCTTTTATCCTTTTATCAATTAATTTATTCCCTCAAGAAAGTTATTTATTTTAGTGTTCATTGGTGGGAACTGGCTTTGTGACCCTCTTCAACATCCAGTCTTGTCGATGTCAGAAGGACACACACAAAGGAAGCACACAGTAACTCATGAGCTCTTTCCACCATTTTATCTCTCCACTGTCTCTCTATATTTACCAACATATCACAGTGGGTTAACCAACATTTAACCTGCTTGTTTTTAAAAGCACGTCTCAGATAATGTCTTATCGGCAACAAAGGTTGTGTTTAAGGGCTAAAAAAAAAAAAAAAAAAAAAAAAAAAAAAAAAGGATAAATGATCTGCACAGGCTGGTCATTAGAACAAGGTGTTCACAGGCAACATGCAAACCTATTTGTTTTCAGCTGCTTTCTTAAATGAATATGACACAATTGAGCAGTGCAACCTCAGTGTAACACAACACACTTTAAAAACTAATCTTGAATGTATATCTTAGTGTAAGCGTCTTTTCATCAGCAGCTTGTTTTTAGCACTATACTTTCCAGGACACATGTAGTAGACACACGTGCACAACGCCATTTTTCATGTTTGACACGTAGAGACAGGAAGACGGACAGAAAGCCGATTGGCTGTGAGAACTGAGATAAAGAGAAAAAAACAAATGGCCACCACAGGACTTCCATTCTCTTCTCGTCCGTCCAAAATCTGTCTTTGTTACATAAAAGAAGTGGATTCCATACTGATGATGCACTGTCCCAGGAATGACACCTTGGCACCACCTTAGGTTTATTTGGTCAAGTCCCAGTCGTCACATTTCGCTTCAGTACCTCTTACGTCCCACAGTCCTCCTTGGTCCTCGTTAAAAAACCAAAAGTGTCCACAAGCATGAGATGGAAGTCGAATGAAGGAGACGCTAAAGTAACATCTTTTTTTTCTTTTTACTTAAGAGGTAATGTTTTCTGCCACCAGTCGAGTCCTCGCTGAACCAACCATGTAGAGGTAAGATGCACAGATCCTACCATAGGAGGAACGTGCACGGATACTGTACAAATCCACTCGGGTTTTTCTTCTCAAGACTTAACCTATCTCCGTTTCTAAATGTTAGCGTTCATCTAAACCTTTGTTTTCCCTTTTGTGCCGATAGTTCTTCCCCCTTGCTGCCAGTAGATGGCCTCAGTGCTGATGGCAGGCAGGAGGGTTGTTTTTTTTCTTTTTCTTCCTTTTTTGGGTGGGGGGGAATTCAAAGGGTGGGGCAGTGAGTGAGTGAATGGTGCTACTGGATTTGGCAGGCTGTGGAGGGAGCGGCCTGGCAGCATATGCAGGTAGGGTTGACCGCTTTGGGTGGGATCAGGTCCAGGTCCTCGTCATCTGGGATCTCATCCAGCCGGTACCCATCCTTCAGGAGCTGGATGTTCAGGTCCTGGTTGATCTGCTATCAAAGTAAAAAAAAAAAAGTATAGGAGAACAGTAATCAGCAGAGCTTTCGGGACTATTTTGACAAAGCCTCGAGCAAGCTAGGAAATGACCTCGCAAGTTGAATTATGCCTCGTTTCCACTGAGCAGCACAGTTCAGTGCTATTTACTTATTGAGACGGTGCTTGGTACCCCAACGGAAGAGGGGAGAAAAATAAGTGTGGCTCGGCTCACTTGTTTTGGTTCCCTTTCCAACTTTTGACAGTGGAAACGCAAATATATGCATGCCGAGCCGCACCGAACCGCTCAGTGGAAACGATGCTGTAGTCACTATGTCAGTAAAATAAATAATACTTTGGCGATGCAAAATTATAGAAATGTACAGGAACAGAAGGGAGCAACATATTGAGTACAGTCAGGTCATTGGTGGAAATGGGGTGAGGTAAGAAGCAAAAAAAATCTACTTTAAGAGGAAGAAATAGAAATTTGGATGAGAATTACAGATGAATGTGACTTTGAATGCTCAAGAGGAGCCAGTGTACATTGTTTTTTTATGGGTGCAGATATACCTTGTGCGGGTGGTGGTTGTGACAATGGAACTGGGTGAGCGGGAGGTGATGTTTTTGCGGATTCACCAAATGACGCTGTGAAACAATATAATGTGCGTATAGATACCTGGTCCCTCAGACATCTCACCTCGGCTGAGGAGTATCCTGATGAGGAGTATCTGGACATGTCAAAGTCGTCATCGCTGAAAGACAGGAGGCACCAGCGGTTAGTCAAAAGGGCCGACCTCAAAATAAAAGCGATGCAAAAGTATGAATGTTTTAAAAAAAGGCCGTTGAGGAATTTAGTATTGCTGGAAGATTTTCCTTTTCGAAATGGTTCAAATCGAATCAGCAGAAGATTCGATATCCTTGTGACTTGTAGTTCAAGTATGGGTCAAACCTTTACAATAAAACATTTTTAAAAACTGGATCCTAAGTTTTCCATATTGCAACGCTAAGGTCTTTCATTCTACTGTTCCAGCTTGGCAAATTCCCACGTCTTTGGAACCCACTTTGGCAGACGTTCCATCAATGTTTGTAGTCTCTATTGGGGTCATTTCTTATTAAGTCTCAAAGGGGCTACAATAATCATGTTGATGTTATTTTCTTGGGGCGTTTTCACACCTAAAAGTCTGAACCAAGCTCCGTGTTTTTGCTCCTGTGTTGAGATTTGATCCGGATAGGTATGGTTTTAATAGCACAGGGTTTCCCGCAGCGCTTTCTAGTTAAGTTGGCAGAGAATTGCTAGCATAGTTAATAGTTGTATCTCTTAGTTGAACCGGCAGATCTGTGAACATTGACATTTCCAATGCACTGATTGTTTAATTTTAACCCGGGGAGGCAATCTGCTGCGGTCTCTCCATTACCGTGAACATGATTGGCTTTAATAATGAGGCCGAATGAACGGACACGGACCATGAGTCATCTGAAAAAACTGTAAACAGATAGAACAGAGCAACATTGTGCGAAAGGCTGTGCACGTGGACCTCAAATGCGGACAATAAACAAGCGGCTGTGAGTCAGAGAACTTGGCTGACGCAAGACATGACACAATACATGACACAGGCTTGGTTGGCTGCCAGGGGGTGTTCATTTCACTTGAGATGGTTGACATGGTTTTCCCTGGTGTAGCAGCAAAGGAAGGGCACAATGGGTGGGACTCATCTGTGCTAAATGCAGACCTGCTGGTACAGGGTGGAGGCGCACGCTCCCTCTGAGCCGCTTTTGCCCCCGTCTAAATCCTCAGCCCCCTATCCTCTAATCCTGGCGCCCTGGGAGAGGCTTTGCCCCCTTTTAGGATCCCTTCTGTTCACAACTCTCTCAAGTTGCTTTGTGGATTATGTCACCAAAATGACAGAGCGGGATGTGCAAGCCCTGCAAGTTGTCACATTTCCCTTTTTCTCTCTCCTTTTAGGGTCAACCCTGGAAAGTATGTTCTTCATATTTTAGCGTAACAGACCTCATAAAGAAGAAAGTGAATATACAAACCTGTCAGTGTCCAGCGCTACCAGGGGCTTCTCATCTGGGCTCTGGTCTAAAGAGGAGTAGCCTTTGTTTGGCACCACCAACCTGAAGGGGAGCACAGCAAAACGGGACATACCGCAAAAAGAAGACAGAAAAAGACAACATTTGAAAAAGCATTCAACATGCAACAAAATCCTTGCGGTACAATGAATTCTTACCAAAACATTTCCAAACATGTATTAATAATGAACGGAGTGTGATAGAACAATGGAAGACGGCTTCAAGCTAAACTGATTACTTGTTTTGAGTATGGCTCTGCTCTCAGAAAGACAGAAATAAGGGCTAATCTGTAGCCTTCAGACTGCAGGCGTTCCCCGCATTATCTGTCCCTCAGAGAGTAGGGGTCCAGAGCAGTCGGCAGCCTTTCTTATATTTCCACTAATCCACCAGCGAGTGGGATTAGACATATAAACCAGCCGTCAATACTGTGGGTTGCACTGTGTTTGTTGTTCAGTGCTCAGACTCTTTTATCGCGCTCACATAAAAATGCATCCCCCCCCTGGGGCGCCCTTAGCTCAGTTGATAGGGCGTCCCCCCCATGGGCCTCGGCCAGCAGCGGACCCGAGTTCGATTCCAGCCCGCGGTCGTTCTCTGCATGTCACTCCCCTCTCTGCCCCATTTCAACTCTATCTCTACACTATCAATAAAGCATAAAAAATGCAAAAAAATATCTTAAAAAAATAAATAAAAATGCATTCGCCTTTCTTCTCTAAAACGCCTTATGTGGAATGTTTTTTTTTGTAACATTAGGGAGTCTAATGGTGTCCCTCTAGCAGGCTGGCAGCACAGCAGTGGCAGCTTTGCATTTTAGCTGGCTTCATTAATTGTGGAGCAGAGGATACGAAAAACACATTGCTTGAAAGATGCTCATTGATTGATGTTGGTTGAGTTGGTGAACACAACTGAAAAGGAAAACAGGCAGTGGAGGCCATTACCTTGTCCTGGCATTCTTCTTGGGCTGTTGATTGACAGGACTTCCCACGGTGCCATTCTTCACTGATCCCTTCCTGGCAAGGTCCCTCTGTTTCTCTGGGCAACCACAGGATGTGAGGTCATAATCAGTGTATACATCAATAATAGACCTCAACTTCCAAGATGTATTTGATTTTGTTTCTTAAAAAAAAAATCAGCATGCATCAAACACAACAGGCTTTTAGTGTAAATTGCTGTGACGTTAATATGGTCTCTGCTAATGGTGGTGGTTGGTGATTTTAAAAAAATGTAGGTTTGCTCCTGAAATCTTAAGACCTTAATTTCATAATGTTTCAAAGGATGTAGTCTTTAGGCAAAACGGACATTTTCTCAGAGAAATGCTATTTTTCAGAAAACTTTTCAGAAAACACAACACAACCCTCAGAATGAAGAGAGCCAAATTTGAAAAAGGCTTTGGCAGTGTTGTGGTGGTATAATAACGGAGGCAGCTCAGGTATGTTCTGACCACTCTGACAGTAGAAATAAATCACAATGCTGGGAAAATATATAGTTTCACTGACGTGCGAAACGTGAAAATCATGTATTACTGGTTATGAATGGACTGGATGGAATGCTTGTGCTTATTTTGACCTTGGATGGTGGAATTTATTAAACCCTGCACAAAGTGCTTCAGAAGAAGAAACTCTCTATTATGCGTTAATCTTATGCTTTTAAATCCATTTGTTATCCTTTGTTGTCCTTTTCTCCACTTTCGTTATAGACTGTGGGGGTGGCATGTCATGTATTGATATACAGTGTTGTTGGTTGCAATACCTATTTGGACTTGGAGTGGAGAGGGTTTGTAGTTCAGGGCCACAGTCTCTCCCTTGGAGTCGGGGTCTGCCTCTGATGGGGCGGATGCTGCTGGGTCCTAGAAAGAAAACAAAGGGGGCACAGTGCAGAGCAGTTTAGCTTTAATACAACCAAATAACAACTACATTTGATACCATACTTTAGGGCAGGGGTCACCAACGATTTGGAACCTGAGGGCTACTTAATGGGTACTACGTCATACGAAGGGCACCCAATTTGATACACTCTTCTGAAATAACAGTGCTCAGTTTGCCTTTAGTTATATATTATTATTGATGATTAATGATATTCATCTATGTGAAGACACTGATCATGTTAATGATTTCTCACAATAATGATCAACAATGACTTAGAACAGGCCTGCGGGCACATAATATGGACCTTGCGGGATACCTGGTGCCCACGGGCACTGTGTTGGTGACACCTGCTTTAGTGCTACCTCATATATCTCAGGGTCTATATATCTCCCTGTCTTTTTTAGTAGACTAGTATTGCAGTTCCAATGAACTTGAATGAGCTATACTTCCACTGGGCACCTGAAGTGTTGAACATAGTCCCACGGGCAAAATCAATTTTGTAACTGAGAGCGACCCACTGAATCAACACCGGGCTACTAAACGCAGCCCTGCAGAAAACCAGCCCTTATTTAGAAACCTGCTTGCGGTCCAATACCCTGGTGAGATTTCCCAAGCCTATGTGTGCTCCTATAGCTGCCTGGCTTCATTGCAGCATCAATAGGCCCGAGTGTTACGCCTATGTCACTGGCCTGGTCCCCTTTTCATGTGTGAGCAGCAGTAATGGCATGGGGAGTGGGGCGGAGGCCGTGGGAGAACAGAGGGGGTTGCTGTTGGGAGCCACGGCTTTCCCCACCAGATTGAGAGAGGGGAGCCGGGCCGCGCTGCTTGGCCTGCTCTGCTGCTGACAGAGCTCCACATTATGTTGATCCAACAGGCCTCCCCTTGTTGCACTCTAAAAGGGACCCCACAGGCCACATGGATGAGGGGCTACCAGGCGTTCGGCTTTACGAAAAAAACTCTATATTCTCTCCAGAGAAATGGCGGCCATATTTAAAAGGGCTCCTCCAAGCTATTAAATAAACTGGCAGCTGAAACTACTTAGGCCACTGCTTTATATACAGAGGTTCTTGTGTGTATAAACATATTTTACTTTTGATAATAACACAAATTGTGTGATGTAAAATATATTATCAAAAGTACTGGCTGTCTCAAAGTTTTATAACAGGCATAGGCAGTGTGTTTTTACTTCATAAAACCTTAGGAAAAAAAGATAAAACAGTTTGTCTTTGAAGATTGCATGGTGGGATTATGCCTGAAACAATTTCATTTTAACATTTTCATTGGTTTATTGTGAAATACTATCAGAACCAAGGCCAACTCTATGAGACCAATAGAGCTCATCCTATCTCACAGGGGCCTTGTGAAAAATTCATGAGTGTTTAGCAGGGAAGGCGAGTATCTTATTTTGCATATGGATTGTCGTTTAACACGTTAAAAAAAGAGCTGTCTACAACACAGTCCGGTAAAACGGCGCACAGCAAGGCAAAACATGTTTATGTACGTGCTGTTCGATTAATGCGCGAGTAAAATTCTAAGTAAAAATCTTGCTCTTTTGTCGTCAAAGCAGAAGGCTCACACTGTATCCTTCAGACGTTTATCAGCAGCCAACCACAGCAATACATCTCTTACTGAGAGACATCCAACCCCCCCCCCCCACACACACACACACACACACACACACACACACACACAACAAGAACTAGTGATAAATGAGACGGGGGGTTCTTTCTTCTTCTTTTTTAATCAACAGTCTAAAATGGTTGAATAGAATACACCTTCAATGGACACAATATTGCTTCACCCTCATCCGGTGATGAAGCATTGTTCACTTTGCCGGAATAATTAATCAGAGCTAAAACAGTAGACACATAAAGCGCACCGGGTACAGTGAGAGCAACAAAAGCACAGTGCACAGGTGAGGTATTCCCACTGTAACAAGTACAAACATGAGCTCTTCCTGTTTTTCTGTTCTGTGACAGGCCGATCGTCTTGGCATCGGGCTTAGTCACAGGATTTCCTTTTTTTTTTTTTTTTGTGGGGATTATAATTTTTGTGGGCATGAACCAATTTCCGTTGGGTAGGCTGCAAAAAATTAATAAATTAATGCAAAAAAACTTCCATCGGCAGATGTCAACTTATTTACCAATAGACTGATTGTCAGTAAATAGGGGGGCCATCGTCCGATACAGGTGGACATCCGAAACAGTACAATTTCTGAAATTAAGTAGCAGGTAGCCCACAATAAACAAAGTGTTTTGCTTACTAATAGAACAGCTTACACTATATAAGTGTGAAGGTTGCTTGGCCTAAATAAATACTACAAAACGTCCTTAGACACATCTGATTCACCTTTCCTTGCTGAACACTACAGTCAGTCAAAACGGTCAGCTGATGCGGGCCAAAGTCACCTAGACCATTAAAAATACATTAAGGGCCCGGCTGTTGACAGCCACTAACAAATGATTAAGACCTGACCTGTGACATTTGGCGGTGACACATTTATTTGGATGTATATAAAACTAAAAGACATGGTCAGTCGCCCTGACCTTCAACTTGGGTCACACACACAAACAAATGTGTACACAGAATCCTACAGACACGCAAGTGGGCGACCGGGCGTATAAAATGAAATGACCTGGTAGTTTCATCAGCCTATCCCCTTGTAAGGGACTACTTTACTGCCTCTGATGATGAAGAACCACAAGGCTGCTGACACAGCACAGACGGCGAGCGATAGGTATAGTAGGATTATACATCATGGCTTCCCACTGGCCAATGGGGAGAGTGGCATCTATAGGCCACACTGCAATCTCATAGTTTCATAATTAAATTTAGCCTGTGTGCTTAATAATAGAGCAGCTTAAGAGGGTAGTTATCCTCATAGTAATCATCACTAAAAAGCTCATTTCAATTGAGGGTTAATTTACAAGTTCACATTCACAATGTGAAGCTTGAAGCTTCAAACTGATAATAACGGAGCACTTTCATTTGTGAGTTATTCATTCTCAACAAGGAGGCAGGTGCCAACGCATTCACACCGTTTAGGAATCATAATGAAGTTATTAGCATTAGAATGCACGGCCATGTGTGCCACAGCAACTGTTATCCCGACACGATCAGATGTGGTATCATAGCATAAAGTGAGAGGCTGTTTCAGAGGCTGCAGTCAGTGGCAAAATAATATGATAAGAGCGAACGTTAAGGGGGACCCACAGTGTTGTTTGACCAACCCATGGATGATAATTACATTAGGTTATAAAGAATTAACAGTAGGTTACATCTTCAAGAGTTTCAGTACACATGCTGCTGACACAACTCAAGTATCTCCGATGTTGGATTCAATTAGTAAAAAATCTGACAGGATGAAACATGAAAGCAGCAGACTGATCAAATACGCTTCATAATAAGAGGCAGTTGCTGCTGCATGTAAAAAAAAGAAGAGACATTCTGTGATTTCTGCTGGAGTCCAGCCTCAGGGGTAGTAGGGTTGGGGGAGCACGGGGTGTGATAATTAACAGTTCAACTTGGAGCTCTGCTTTTGCCTAAACACTTATGGCAAACACTGAAAATAAAAAGGGGACAGCTGTTAAGACACACAGAGAGTAAGACCGGCGTACCAGACTTATCTTTGGTAATATCTAGATGGATTATTAACGAAATATGAAATGTTGGGTAATAACAAGAGCAGTTGAGCTGAGAATAGCTTTATTATAATGGCTTTAAAACACAGAGAGACATATCCTTGTGTTATAAACAGTTTGATGGAGAATGAAGCACAGAAAACGTTCAAGTCTTGGCTGGCTACTGTTGGGAGTATATCTTGTCTAATTGTACTGGCAGGTCTAAAACTATGCTGGAGAGGAGGGGAGACTATTCTCTTACTGTGGTAGGCCTGCTCTGACAAGCCAAGCTCAGGGTTGCAGTCTGCAGTACCGGTTCGGATACAGAGCTCCTATTCACGCGATCACTTGGGCTCAAAGCTCGATAACACGTCACCAAATGACTGAACAATGAAATGTCAAAACAACGGGATATGACAGCTAATGAAGTAAACAAGCGCATAGTCACTGACGTGGATTTAAAAAAAAGGAAAGAAAAAAAAATCACGATTTCACTCAACTGCGTAGTTTAATGGCTATGATGCGATTAAATGAAGGTGTATTGTATCATTTAATCACAGTAGGTATACGTTATTTATACCATTGTGCGGAGACAGATATACCGTTAGCTGCTCTAGCTGCTTTCATCTATCAATCTACAACACCCATCCCACGGCTTCAGTCTGTGCCAAAGCTGTACATTGCTATCGGTTAGCTCTCACGCGCAGCTTATGTCACACAACACAGCTGTGTCGGTAGACGGGGCACAAACCAAACAAAAACGTTTTGTCGTTTGCATTCAATACAATTAGCATACGGTGTGTTTTTGTCTTTGCTGCTCTCTCACCAAAGGCTGCGTCTCTCCGTTGACTGGGGGGACCTGGAACCGGTCGATTTCTTCCATCATTTTGGCAAAGCGTCGCAGAAACGATACAGCAGTTTTGAAATCAAACGGTGACTTTTTTCTTACTGTGCAGGTTTATGATACTAGGTTGACGGGATCTTTCGTTTTCAGCATGATAGCAGTTCGTTTTCCTCCATCCTGACAGAGGTGACTCGACAGCAACACAGCAGTAAACGCCCCACTTCCGGGTCTGTTGAATATTAATGACAAGTCTGCCCAATCACAGAGGAGATTATATTGAAATGCGTAGGGAAGCAATAGGCTACAATTGATATGTTGACTGTGAATTTAAGTAAATACATATATTTATTATACTTACTGTCTATCAACTTAATTTTGACCATAACTTACAGATATGTCCATACGTAGCCTGTGTTTGTTTGATATGTCAAGATGTCATAAATATAACCACCCTCTTTTGTTTTTGTTTTACCTTTAGCATAATAATACAACATACCACAACAAATACAGCGTAGAGGACAACCACAACAACTAAGGAACAAAATGCTATTTCAATGATTTGCGTCATTGATTGGAAGCCGTCAACATTTTAGGAGCTGTTATTGCAATTAAAGTGACAGTGATAATAGCCTACATTATTTCACAATTTAGCGGGAGCACGTAACGTGAGGAATGAAACATTCCAGAATTTAGGGCGAGAACCCCAAATGGATATCAGTGGTGATGTGATGGGAACTATCTCGACGTCATTAGGCTCTTTGCCCTCTTTACGGACCGACCGTCGGCTGGTTGTCTTGGCAACCTATATACAGCCAGCAGACAGCTGCTAAATAAGTGTTATTTTGCTGTTGAACTGTTCTAAAGTTGTTTCCCTTTGTGTCGTTGTGTCGTCTGTATTTTGACAAGGCAACATTGTTGGTCAAGTAATTTAAACGGCCTGTTTTTGCAATGCCCGTGCCTAAGAAAGCTGCAGCACCTGGGAGAAAGGTAAATATTGGCGTTGTTTAGCTAACGTTAGCGTTAACTAGCTAGTCAAGTAATGTCGCGACGTCGCGACAACTGAAAAAAAGTATCATAAAACATTACTGTGTCTGTGCGTCTCAAGGATACTCGCATGGATTTTATTAATGGCAGTTAAACATTTATTTATTTTATGTATTTGTTTTTATACAGGACTCAACTGCTCAGAAGGTCCCTGGTGCGAAGTCAACCAAACCTGCAAGTAAGAAAAAGGTGGGTGCAAACGTGACAAAATTCCCCAAATTAATAGCAGTTCTAAATTTGGGGCATCTGGCTGCAGTCGAAAAAAAATGCGTTATTACATCATGCTGTAATTTTCATTTCAAATTATATATATATATTTTGTATGTAATTACAGGATGAGGAAGAAGTCATTGATGCAGGTGATGGATTGGACGACTGGGGGAAAACACTTCATAAGCCTCCAGATCAAGTGGAGCTTACTGAAGTTGTAAGTGGCTGGGGAACTTCATAGCTAATGTTAAATACATCAGTATGGGTTGTGTTGAGGGAATTGGCTCAGAATTTGCTGTCTTTTTTCCAACTAGAGAAGTTCATTATCATCCTTTATTTTTTGTTTTTGCAATCAGTTCCTCGGATTCATAGTGAGGCATGTGTAACCTGCGCTGTTATGCATTCTTTTTTCTCCAAAATGATATCATTAGGAGATAAAAGAGGAAATGACAAGGGTCCTGACTGCAAACAACCCACATGCCCCCCAAAATATTGTCCGCTACAGCTTCAAGGTAAGAAACTTATATTCAGGCTTATAACTTAACAGCACTTACTTCATTGTAAATGCACCACCTTATATTTGAAGGTTGGGTAAGCGATTCCGCAGAATGTCTCCTGACAAATAACCTTTTGTCAAAATCTGTGAATATCTCCTCAAAATGTGAAGAAAAAAATCTGGTGTTAATACTGAGAGGCAGTTTCTTTCAGCACAGATACATTACAGACAGTAGCCTATATTCCCTGAGTTTGGCAAAAGGTGATTTATCAACAAGCATTCTCCAGAATCACATACCCCACCATTAAGACCATTTAATGAATAGGCGGAGTTGGTGTCTACTTTTTTGTTTCAATAATGTGTTTGATACCATGTAAGTAGTTTATTAGCATGTGTTTTCTTATCTTCTAACCTCGCACAAATGAACAGGTTTTTGCTGCTAGCTATCCCTCATATCACTGCTAATTGTCATTTCCAGGAGCGTTCTTACAAACTTACCAGTGCTGTGGATCAGATGGCTGTTCACTTTGTGCTGGATGGCAGCCTCCTGCATCAAGACTCTGATGAGGCTCGTAGACTGAGAGCCAAGGAGGGTCTCTCAGAGGGTAGTCACTGAAACATGCTGCCGTAATATTCTGTGTTTACAGAAACACTTTGTTAGATATTCAAGGCATATCAATTATAGTTATCCGTAAAGCTGCACACATTGTTCCATTTGCTTTTGTTGCATGTAGTTCCATTTTCATCTTTGATGTAGTGCATACTTGGTGCCACAAGGTGGCACTTTCAGCATTTGCCATAACATTCAAGGAATGTCTAGAGTTCACATTTAAAAAAAGGGTTAGGGTTAGGGTTTATGTGTTCATTTTCTATACAGTCAAATTGATTCAATATGTCTAATGTGTCTAGAGACTGCAACAGTCGATACTGGAGCAGAACATGAGGACGAACCAGAACCCCCGGTAAAAATATTTTTTGTTGAACAGTAGAACACTGGTTTTTGTTGGTGCAATGTATTCCATTTCGAGCAATGCATGACATGGTGCTGTCGCTCTACATTTCCTCTTTGGTTTGATAGTTCATGATTATGACTTGAGCTACAACATTTCCCCTGTTGGTTTTCATTAGGCAACACCTGTAGATGGAAGGGAAACGGATGAAGCTGGAGAAGAGGACAGACCGGACAGTGTTGCCTCCAAAGCCGACAAGAAGGAGCCAAAAGTTACCAACCAGTTCAACTTCAGTGAGAGGGCATCCCAGACCCTCAATAACGCACTGAGGGTAGGACATCTTTTTTACATAGTAGTTAAGCTGACACATCCAACATTTAACAAGGCACCAAGGACTTGTGTGTTATAAAATATTCATAGTGCATTTCTATCGCCTCAAGAAGTTCAGTGGAGTCAATTTTAATTTCATGTAGGAAAGAAGCTGCCAGACTGATCCCCCTCCACGCAGCAACTTCCGTGCCATGGCTAATCAGGTAAGAGATGCCTTGATTTGTTTTGAAGATATGTTTAGGCCAGGCACACCCAGTTGAGCATCAGTGAATGATGCTATCAGGGGCTTGACTGTAATAACTCTATTCTCTTTACAGTGGGAGATCTATGACGCGTACGAGGAGGAGCTGCAGAAACAAGAAAAAAATAAAGAGAAGCAGAAAGCCGTACAGTCAAAGAAAGACAGTGACAAAAGCAAGAAGAAGGTGGTGCTGACAGAGACTCAGGTAAAGTGTTAAACCAACAATATACTTGCTGTTCAATCACACGTTTGCGTAGACGTAGGTAACGTATTTGTGCACATACTACTTGACTGCATACGGCACGTACAACGCGTTTTACTTATAGTTCATGGACCTACGGATGCGCAATGTTAATTTTTGAAGACGTGTGCTACTAGTGCTTCAAACGGATGCAGTATACGTGTTTATGTCATATTCCGCACATGTTTGCTTAGTTAAGAGCAAGTATATTTACGGCTTTAGGGTTAAGGGTTAGGGAAACTGCAGTGTTTCCATCCTAAATTAAGCCATGTTTCTTTCATAGACTGATGAAATCACCAAAGTGGAAAAAGCGTCAAGGATCTTTGAACGAATGGTCAATCAGAATACACTTGATGACGTAGCACAAGGTACAGTATGTTCTACAAAATATATCAAGTGTCACAATACTAGATTGTATCCCACTTGACATTAAATTGGTTTCACTTTCTCATCTCTTTTCATCTTTTCTTCTTGCCATCCTTCCACGCCTTTTTAGATTTCAAATACTTTGAGGATGCGTCTGATGAGTTCAGGGACCAGGAGGGTACCCTTCTCCCTTTGTGGAAGTTCCAATATGACAAAGCCAAAAGACTGTCTGTCACTGCCCTCTGCTGGTACGTTTGCTCATCAACACTGCCAACGTTCCCTTAATGTGATGTTCATTATCATTTATTGTATACCTCAATTATCAGTGTTTGTATTTCAAATAACATTTCATATATTAATTCTGCTGTGAAAAACTAGTGTAGATGACTGATTGATGCAACTGTCATTACCAGGAATAAGAAATATCAGGACCTTTTTGCTGTTGGAATGGGATCATGTAAGTACACAGAATACAGTAAGGATTCATAAGAGAGCAGTTATGTATACATTTTCGAGACTTTTTTGATTTTACCTTATTTATACATTTTTTGAATTGTTAATTTCTATGGAGCATTTTATGTATTTGATATCTTTGCATCCTCTGTCCCCCTCACCTCTATCCCTCTCCCTGCCAGACGACTTCAGTAAACAGGGACGTGGCATGCTTGCCTTCTACTCACTGAAGAACTCTGCCTTCCCAGAGTTCATCTACCCCACCGATTCTGGCATCCTGTGTCTGGACATCCACGAGCAGCATTCCTACCTGGTGGCAGTAGGCTTCTATGACGGCTGTGTGGCTGTCTACAACTTGAAGGAGGAGAGACAGGACTTTTTGTATAAGAGTACAGCTAAGACTGGCAAGCACACTGACCCCGTCTGGCAGGTGAGAGTAGGGGACGGTGAAGAGTTGGTTTCACGAATGATCATATTCCTTGTGTCTTCAAAGCTATTTTGATCATGCACAATTAATCTTTTTCACTTGCACTGAAACGAACCTATTTCTTCTGTTGTCAGTAGATTTATTTATTTAATCTTTTTGTATTCAGGTGCGATGGCAACATGATGACATGGACAATAACCACAATTTCTATTCTGTGTCATCTGATGGCCGAGTTGTATCCTGGACTCTAGTCAAGGTTAGCGAATGAATTATATTGATTTCCGTTTATTCTATTATTCTATAATGAAACCTTTAAGATAAGTGCATCTATTCACATTTTCAATTGTTTATGTGGTTTTTAACATTTGAGTGTGTTTATATCCATAATTTGCATGCATATACATAATGTATTGTATCACGCTGTGTTTTCATGCCTACAGAATGAGCTGGTTTTTACAGACATTATCAGACTGTCATTAAATGGCACCGTGACTGAGAGCCCAGAAGTTGCACAACAGCCCAGTATTGGTAAGGTCTAATACTCAGCATGTCATCTTGTGCATGTAAAAATACTATTTGATATCAGAGCAGATTTGCATTAATCTGGTACATCAGATTGTCTGTAACAGTGAGTGTCTAATTAAAGCCTTGATCCCTCTTGTCCACAGCCTGTGGAACATCGCTGGACTTTCATAAACAGATCGACTATCTCTACATAGTTGGCACAGAGGAGGGGAAAATACACAAGGTATGTGTCAAGGACTTCACTTTGGGGTAGATGACATAGGTCATTTTCTAAAATTACATTAAGCATTTTGTTACGTGACTCAATTGGATAGTCAAATGTCCAGTGGGAAAGGTAATCACATCATATTTTGTGATACAGTAACATAAAGATACTGTACATTGGCCACAGTAACAGTTATATGACTTAAACAGAGCTAAGATACACAATACATAACAAGATAATGTTTTATAGTAGGGAATCCGAATAATGATAAGGACCATTACATTACAACGTAGGCTATGCATTTTAAATGACCATACCAGTGGTTGTCCAAACACATCCTTGTATGCCTGGGTAAACTTACCAATAGCCACTAGTTAGTCGTCCCCACATGTAAGACAAAATGGTTCCTGAGTCATGTCTCTTAACCTCGCTAACCATAGAAACGAAAATGGTTTTAATATGAAAATAATGCACTACCAAAGTGAAACTCTTTTACCAGTGTTGACCATACAGCGCTGGTTTGTTGATTAGGATGACTTTTCAAAGTTCATCAAAAAATTCTGCTGATGTTGTTCAGCAAAATCTTTTTCCCTGACAAGTGTTTTCTTTCTGCACCATGCGTAAATGACATTAGGGTCATCTTGGGGCTTAACTCTGTCTCCAAGTGTCAGCTCAAAAAAAAAAAGGGGAAGCTCATTTTGTTTGTGGTGCACTCAAAGATCCTGCTGGGCTTGCACTCCAGAGGGTGCACAAGCTAGAAGGTTTCCATTAATAATGTGTGGTTGTGTGAGTCTGGTTGTACAATTGTGCTCATGCACTTGTGTATGTGTCCACGGGGCCCATTGGGAGCTTTGTATGCTTGACATTAAGGGTTTAATGAGTCTCCTTAAACAGAGGCTCTCTCTGTTTACATCAGACAGCTAATAGTTTTTGGCTGGCCTCTTATCTTCTCTACACTTTTCTTCTTCATGCTCTTGCTACCGTAGGAAGAAGACATTCATAACGTCTCATTAGTTTGCAGTTAGTGTGCCCTCATTCTGTTGATTTGATAACCTTAAAGTGTTGAAACAGCTCACTGACTAATGCACACATCATTGAAATTGGCTGATGTTTATAAAAATGTAACGTAGTGCTCGAGGGAAGTCTATCCACCATGACCATTAAGAGAATACAGTGTCTGATAGTGACATTATGGGAGTTGAGGTTTATTCCTGGCTGCAGGAAACACAACACATGCAAGAGCACACACACATGCACCAATTTAAGACACACACAGGCAGATGCACACTGTACTGTTTAGGAAACAATGGTATTGTAAAGTTAAAGGACAACGCTGCATTCATTTGATCTTTTCATTATTATCAACATTTGATCCTAAAGACCAACTGATTTGGCTGCTAATAAATATTATCTGTGTAACTACAGCTCAACATAGCCTGAGTAAGACACTCATTGATGTCCATTTACTTGTCCTGTTGTGTTCTCAGTAAAACCACAATTACAGTTTACACACCTCAAGGTTCAGTGACATAAAAAAAGAGGAGAGGAAACATGAAGTATGTTTCACCTAGCTGCAGATCAACAATTAGACTTTCAGTGCTTGGTACAGCTTTCCCCACACACGCTATCTTGTTGTGTTTTCCTGGAGTGTCATTTTGATGTATTCCTTGCTACATTCTAACTCTGCTGCTGTTTGGTGCTTTTGTAAACCATGTTCTGTCATTTGCAAACAAACTGTGGAAATGTATTGGGTAATTCAGCATTGAACCAAAATGGATTATTCCATTTGGGTTAAAACTTAGTAGACTTCTACACTCTTCATAACTTGAGTTTCCCATCAGCTGTTAAAGGAAAATTACATGAATAGTTGTAAAATGTCTTCTGAGGTGCCGGAGAGACCTTTGTCAATACTGCAGCTACTACAATAGGTATGTGTTGTTGTTATTATTTTTTGAACACTGGGTGGCGTATTGGTACACAAGGGTAAATACGTGAGCTAATCAGTACAGGTGGCAGTGATTAGGGCTAGGCTGAGCACACAGTTTCTGACTATGTGGCCATGCACACACTGTTTTCTATTGCTCATAAATGGTGTTGCCATTTTAAAAGCCGTTAGATAAATAGTAAAAAACTTAGAATTATGCAAGTAGATGTAACAAAAGTTGACACTAAATATTAAGAAAGAACTTTATTTTATTTCCTAGTGCTCAAAAACGTACTCAAGCCAGTTCCTGGAGACCTACAATGCCCATAGCATGGCAGTGGATGCTGTAAAATGGAACCTCTTCCACCCAAAAGTTTTCATCTCCTGCAGTTCAGACTGGACCGTCAAGATCTGGGACCATACCTTCAAGTAAGACAACTGTGAAAAAGTGAATACTTGCAGCTACTGTGGATATGGATTCAACTAGCAAGGATAATGCATTTAACTAGAAGATGTTATTTACAGTATTACGTTTTACTTCCCATTCCTAAGTAGTTTTCCAATTCTACGCTACTATCATTTAATTGATTGAGAAGTACAAACCCATTAGTCATGATATGTTGTGGTACATGCCGGAAAAATGTTGTAGCATTAGAATAGTATAACGCTAATTATTATTGTGTAATAGCACTTGCCTATCATCTCAGCAACTGAGGTTCCATCTCCAACACTGCTGGTTTCACTAAGTGTCCCATCAAAAACAACTGGTGGTGTGGGCTGGTGGGAAGCTGTTGAAAGATCATGTGCATGCTGATTATCCCTGGTTGGCTGAAACTTGAAACATGGCAGGCTGTATACTTCCTAGACCTAGACAATGCTGTGAATAGTTAGATAAGCAACTACAATGGTATGCTGTATTTATATTTTCAAGGTTAGCATACATGTTTTGTGTTCAGCTGTCTATGTACATTCAGTAAAATAGGGACGAGATAATCATTATTCCTGTAATCTTTCTATTCAATAAAAAGTCAGTCTTTAGTCTTTATAACCTTCTTATATTCATCATGAACCCAGTGTAATTGTCCTTGCTTATTTGACTAACCAGCAGGGCCTCCCACTTCCTGTCATCATCACAGGCAGCTTGACTGAATAATGATAGTAATCATCTGCCCATTATGCTAAACATGGTTTTTAAAATTATCCACAAAATGCCAGTAGATGCAAGACAAATTGCTTCCGGTAGAGAGTCTGATTAGATCAAATAACTTCCACAAACTTTACTACACGGTTCAGAGCTGCATGAAAGCTTTACACCGAAAAGTGCTACTTTTGTTTGACGGCTAATATAGCCTGTAAAACTGTCAGATTACTTTTTCCACTCCTGAATCGAATGAGTTTGTACTAGTAGAAGAGACTTGTATAATGTCTGTTAATCACACAAAGGCTTTGCTCGATGAATTTGACTCAGCCTAGTGACAAACCTGGACATCATTTATGAACCCTAATAGGTCTGTCTCTGAATTTACTGTATTTGCAGTGTCATTTTACTGTAAAATGTCCTCCCTTCAAAGACTGGGTAAGATTTATAAGCCTTTTGCCCCTAATTTCAGACATATTCTACAAACTACAGGAGTGCATGTTATTTATCAAAGAGGCAGCATCTTGCACACAATCAATATTCGTACATTGGGAAGGGTGAGGAAGGTTCCCTCTCTCAGGCCAAACAGTGATGAAATAGATGTGGTGTGTACTGAATAAATCAACAAAAAATCACAATATATACAAATTGTATTGACAAAATGAATACATGTAGATTGTTTGTTTGATTCCCTATTCTGAGCTTGCTGATGGTAGACATTTGCTATGCTTTTTTAGCTTTGCGGCTTAGAATAATACGCCTTGAAGGCCGTCTCAGATGTGTGTTGGGTAATTAGTTCCTGTCCTAGTATGTCAAACATAGAAATTACCCGCAGATTGCTAGTGCAAATTACATTCATGCATAACGTATGTAAGTCTGTCATTTTGTGTTACCAAAGTTGCATCCTATTGACAGAGATTATCTCTCTCACTCACAGATACACTCCTTACCTTACTTATCACTGATAACTGATTTTCTGCCGCTAAAAAAACGTCTTGGAAAAAATCAGAGATGTAAAGCTGCCTTGACTACAGAAAGAAGTTACTGTGTTATTGTTACAGTATATCAATAATCCACAATCGGATAGGTTGAGCAAACAGTCACCGTTATATGGATTATATGAATGATCATTCTCAGACTCTAGACTCTATTGAAAACACCAACTGAAGCTGTTCATTCTGGACGTCATTGAATTTCAGAGACACACATCAATTCATGCAATATAATGAAAAGATGTCCTGCCTGACCTTGGATGTCTGTGTGTTTTCCAGCACTCCAATGTTCACCTTTGACCTGAATGCAGCTGTTGGTGATGTTGCCTGGTCTCCGTACTCCTCCACTGTATTTGCTGCTGTCACAACAGATGGAACAGTAAGTGTTTGTCTATTCTTGGACATTTTGCATCCTACAGCTTGACTTAAGAGTTCAGAAGTTCACAACTTAATCGGCTTGTTTTGGCCTTATATTACTAATTAATTATTTATTATTTGTCTTAATTAAGAATGTCAGATCATTTCTGCACTGTCTACATGGGATAGAGAATGTGGGGCCTGGCAATACATTTGATATACAGTATATGCGGTAGACAAAATCATAGAGACACTTTATTGTGTTACTGCTGCCACCAAAATTACCATACAGCTCAAAGACAGTCTAAAAATACATGAATGCTATAATCCTCATGAATGTAGGATTTATTACAGGACTTTAGAATTAGAGTGCATTGGTTTCAGCAGTTTACCTAACAAACTTGCACCTGAGTGTATGTCAAATGTTGTTGTTTTTTTCCTTCAATAAGGATTATAAGAAGGGACACATCATGTGATTAAAATATCTAATCAATGATATTATTTTAATTGAAATATAAGATATTTTTTGCGTAAGGAGGTGATATATCCGAATCTGATGAAAATGGGGGCAGGACCTGATAAGCCTTTGGCTTCTTCCGTCACCCTTCGGACAACACAAAGTAAGATGTATGAAGATATGAAAGAGAAAATTGTGTATTGGTGGAATTGTCCAAAAGAATAATAAATAAATATAAGCTGACTTTAAAACCAGTAATTTCAGTCCTATATTAGGGCCTATACGATGCTTTGCCTGAAGGCTATGATTATCACCACAACACATCTGCTGTGTACCTAAGATAGATCAAGCTCGACACTTACCTGATGGAATATGTGAAATCACAATCAGGTGTCCCATCTACCACCTGCCACTCACTTCATTATTGTCTTTATAATATCGTTACAAACTTAAAACCGTTACTAAATTCACAAGACTAAACCTTAGATTAATGCGATACAGTGTCAGGAAATCAAGTTTTTTTTCAGAAACAGCTTCTTGCAACAATGGTGGCTCTCTGCCCTGCCAGTGGTTATTGATTCCAGCCTAAATAAATTTCAGTGGACGCGGTGGTGCTTATCTCCACATATTTTCTCAGTATGGCTGCAAGCTGTCCCCATCTGTTTGTCTTTGCACCAGTCTGCGTCATGCTTTAACAGTCCAGAGTGTTGTGTCTGACACATTTCCTGTCCAGTGTGCCAAGTGAGGTTGAGTGAGAGCGACATAGAGGAAATGAGAGCTGAGCAATTTCAGAGACACCTTGTGTGATAATGTGTGTATGTGCATCCCGCCCTCTTCAGCGGAGATTTCCATAGGTACAATGCATACTGTTGCATACCCATTGTTATAGACATTATTTCACATCCAAATATCAGTGTTGAAGATATGGAAGAGAGGAATTGTCAGTAAAGTATACAAGTTGCAGTTAAATGACTGGTTATGCATACAGCTGACGTTTAAACTGAAAAATCAAGGTAAATGAATTTGCTGGAAAGCAAGCTTCCAGGAGCTATTAAAAAACTCATTAAATGCTCATCACTTGGAATATATCTTACAAGCACAAGATTCTCTTCTTTTAAAGCAGCAGGAAGAACTAGAATTTTAAATTAGAGTCGATCTAGGTCAGTGTGTCTGCTCCATTTTTTTTTCTTCTCCATGTGCTGAACTCAAAACTGAACCATAATTCCTGTCTAATTAAGGATGTGCTTGGGATAAACTATCTATAACTTTGTTGATGGGAGCTAGATATTATATTTAAGTACTATACTATTATTTACTGAAATGCCAAAGTTTGAGAAAGTGTATCTGTACAGTGTGTCCAGATTTGATTTGATAAGTGGCTAAAATCTCCTTGACATTTGGTCGCTGTCAAATCTTGAATAATGACTAGGTTTTTTTTCAGAATTCCCACAGTTGTGACAGTGCATGTTGTTATTTGTTTTGCAGAGTCTATTCAGTACATGTGTTGTTTTCAGTGATGAGTGTCTGATCAGTGTCTCAGCAATTCATCATCTCTAAAAATGCTAGATTCTGTGTACCATGCAGCATTACTGTTTGTCTCAAACTCTGGCTTCCAAACGTACCATTGTAAATTCTATGAGAAAGTTGGTCTGTCTTCCTTTTACACCCATAGGGTGGAACACTGGTATATGTTTCTTTATAAGGCAATTTTGCACGATCTGCTTCCTTATTTGTTTTCTCTAATGGCTCCTAGAACAAACAGTGCTCGCATCACTCGGTCTAGCAGTTTTATTATGTATAACGTTCCTCAGACTTGCACTACGTTTGGTGAAAGTGCCTTTACATTTTGTGTCCCCTCATCATGGTTTAAACTACAGGAACACCTTAAACTGGAATCCCTTATCACCATGAACAATAACAATAGCAGGATTAAGGACTATTTAACCACAAACTGTACATTCCCGGTTACTGAACACTAACTTAATGCCAATGAGATTGATGCTTGTGACTTTTTTAAACATTTTTATTGTGTTTTGTGTCTTGTTTTAAGTGTGACATATTTTTTTTTTAAACTTATGTTTTTAAGATATTTTGAATCTCAATGAGAATATTCCTGGAAAAATAAAGGTTAATAAAAATATAAAAATAATATGGCTTGTGTGCTCCTAGAGGTGTGCTTTAACGTTGATGACAACCTGGCCTGCTGCTATTGCTGCCACACAGCAGAGAGAAACGGTGGTGTATGTGTGTCTGCATGTCTGGTGGATGCATATGTTCAAAAGAAAAAAAACTTGCCTGACAGGCTGTGGTGTAAGAATGACACTGATTTGTGCAGTGCAAACAAGGCTCTCTCAGTTCTCTCTGTCTTTGCCTCTCCATCTGAGCTGAGGAAATAAAGTGTCAGGATAAAATAATGAGATTTCCTGGCTTAACCCCCAGTGATTTGTTGCCAGATCCATATGTGCTGTCTGCGCAGCTCCTCTTTTTTGCAAATGGACTGCAACATACTTACATAGTAAGTAGACCTACATGAGCTCACGCTAGATTCATAGATGTGTTGCCATCACAGCATCAAACTAAAGCAATTAAAAGTCCCTACTTGATTTAACTAATGTAATTTATTAAAGCCTCTGGAAACCTTGTCTGAAATAGTAAAAATCAATGCTACAAAAGTTGGGTCTGTCAATAAGCTTTTACAAAAATCTGGTTGAAAATAAATGTTCATAGATAGGCCTATTATAAAAACTAGTTAAAAAAAATCATTTTTACTGTCTAGACCATTTGACAGGACTACGTTTGGCCGTATCAAACGGTCTCTATGGCAACAGTCATTGTTTTTATAGAACGTTTGGGCAGATAATTGCCGGGATTGGTTCAAAATACTTACTCAGTCATAAGAACCAGAGCATACCCAGCTTCGTCTAAACCGAATAACTATAAAGTGTATCAAACTGAAATGACAATATCTTTAATTTGGATTGATAAATATGCCAAACTTTTTTCAGATTCTTACTATCATGCCACTAATTACCAAAATTAAATAGTTAGAAGGGTTTTGTGGATTTGGTTTGACTGGGCCTTTAAAATGTAATTGAGATACAACATGTTATGCAATATAAGTGATAAATTGAAGGCATTTATTCCACACAGTGAAATGTATCTCTGCTCTGTTATTGTGTGAATTACAAATGTAGTCAGTGTGCACTGCTATCAGTCATGACTATTGTTACATTAGTGCTTATGAATTGAAAGCAAAAACACTGCATATAAAGCCTGTAGTGATGAAGGTCAAAAAGGCATGGCCTGGTAGAATATAAATAATGATTGGTTGCATGTGTTGACTGCGATTCTGTGTGTGGAGCTGGTACACTTTATAGACAGAACCCTGATGGTCATCTTTCTGGCAAAAGGAGTGGGCTGCGCTTTGAAGTGGGATCATTTACTGTAGACATATTTTCTATATGCACTTAGACTGAAAGAAAAATAACTTTCATCTGGTTCCTTCTTGATAATGATGCCTACAATTTTGTATTGGAGCTGCCCACACACGTACGGACAGAAGTGCACACTCATTGTATCACTGCGAACACCCTTCCTTGCACCAGATGGTCAGGCTTGCTACCCTGCAGAGGCTTATACCTGACCACCTCCTTGTCATGTAAAAGACACAACACAAGCACAGGATGTGAAAATGCAGTTTGTAACAACAGACTTGACTTACACACTGGCCTTTGGTTAGGTTAAAACCAACCCTAATAGTATGATGGTCAATACGATTTCTCTTTTAACCCTCAGTCAGTGTTAGTGGTACTGCAATACTCCTGAAATGTCATTTAATTAGAAGGTCAGAACTGTTAAATCCACAAACATTAATTTTTTTATATCACTTGTCTTTTTCAGGTTCACGTATTTGACCTTAACATCAACAAATATGAGGCCATCTGCCAGCAGCCAGTGGTGGCCAAAAAGAAGACCAGGCTGACTCACATTGAGTTTAATCCCATCTACCCTATCATCATAGTGGGCGATGACCGAGGCTATGTCACCAGCCTCAAACTCTCGCCTAACCTCCGCAAGAAACCAAAGGTAAGAGTCTTATGAAGTCTTCCTTAAATTGGTATTTAGATAAACCTGCCTTTCTTAATGGACCTGCTTTACCACTCTATGTTTCTTTTGCTGCTTTGTCTTCATAATAAGACTCTATTGGCAAATACAAATGGACGGTGCCCACATTGACATTAGGTACCAAATCTTGTACCACTTTCAGCACTATGGAAAAATGTGTTCTGCAGTGTTGCCAGTGCACTTGACTGGGCTGTTATATACCATCTTCTCTGTAAACAATCTGCAAGCATGTTTGCCCTTTGTGCATTATTTATGATTGCCACTTATTCCACATCAATGAAAGAAATCTGATAAATCATTCATCACAGTTGAGTCCTGACCTCAAGCTAATTTCACCAAATGACAATTGAACGGAGGCCACAGTTCTCCCCCCTACTCAGCAGCTCATTATGAGCATCGGTAATCACTTGTGTGTCTTTCTCCCCTGCTCATTTTGCCAGTTAACAATAAGCCACAGTGAAGTCGAGTGTTCTTTGAAACTGAATAAGGTTGTTAATAAAGATAACTAAAAGGAGAAGCAGAACATAAATAATTAGATATTGGAAATTTACTCAAATTGATGTGCATGTCTTTACCAATGGTAAAGACATGCATCTTTTCCACAAGTCAACCCGCCATCTGTCAGTCAAACTATCTAACTGACAATATATGTAAAGACATAATAGGAAAAGATAAAAAATTAAATAAAAGAAAGCTATAATACATTTATTTTTCAAAGCAAGCTGTAGCTAGCTACACAGTGAAAGAAATGTCCACTTCAGCCCATTCACAATGATGAGTCACTGAAAGCTCTGTTAATGAGCTGTGGAGTAATCACAGCGGCCCTACTAAACACAGGAGGGGAAAAAATGGCACACTGAGTCACAACACTTTAATCAGAGCCCATTTACAGTCAGCTCTGTTGCCTCTCCTGTTTTCCTTTGTGTTCTTCACATTGGTGTAAACACATGTAAACCAGAAGTACTTTTAAAGACTAGACTAACCAACATGTTTTCACATCATGTTTTTATGCATTATACAGGGTTTTCTCGTGTCTGGGTGCAACACACATATACCGTACATACAGTTTGTATGGATACAGCATAATAACACACACACACACATCCAGTGCTACATCATTAGCGACCTCAGACTGTAGCGTACAATTGGGAAATAATTACAAATTTGAACACCACTGTGGCACTGTCAGGGCTCAGCATTTTGGAACTCGTTGTGGCAAATTAGTATCAGTCAAAAACACCCACAGCAAATATTATCAATGAAAGGTCTTATTAAATTGGCACAGCAGCCCACTAAAAGTAACGCAATGGGCCTCCTGGTGCATTAATATATCCAAAACATTGTTGCAGTGGCCTAGCAATTCAAACTATCATATTACAAGTGTGTTGTACTATTTGGAGGGCATTCGATAAGACTGGTGGTGATCCTGTCCAACTTTTCAACCTACTCTTGTCCTGTGGTGCTCCTCAAATAGTTTTAAATAAATATTTTGTGCTTTAACGTTAAACCTCTATATACTGTATGTGTCAGAGATTTGCAATGGGATTTACCCTATATCAGCATACTACTCTAAACGCTGTGCTGAACTCAGCAGTTATTCCCCAGTTACTTTCCCAATAAGCCTGAGGGCTACACTAACTAATGAGGCAATTTCAGGTATGCAGGCGGTTATGCTGTGCATACAGAATTGTAACGGCCTGTGGGTATGTGGTGTTAGTGTGGGTCTGTCTGGGTCCAAGTGCCTGTGTCCCATGTTACTCGCTAGTTCCATACTTTATATAATTGAGAGTCTGGGGTTTTGAGAGGCAACAATCTACTGCGATAGATACAGTTTTGCAGTCATCCCACTGGAGTTATATCCGGTCTGAAAGTGTGTCACAAATCACATAATGGCATACAAAGTACCTGATAGTACACACACTCCAAATTGTCATAATCTTTTAAACATGCTGGGCCATTGACAACAGATGGGGCTTCCAATCTGTTTGCATTACTTTTATACAGACAGAAAAAGTCTGGGATTTGACCGCTTCAGTAAGCAAACCAATAAGGAAAAATAGGAATTAAGAGAATAAATCAGAACAGAGGATTACATCCCGAAATGTATTGAATTTTTATTAATTTCATTAATTTCAAAGTTGTATTAACTTCAAAGCTGGTTTGTGCCTTGTCAGCCAGTTTCCCTGCTGTGGAGGAAGCTTTATTGAGCCGTTCATCATGGCAGAGATATTATGTTGCAGCAAGATTTGTTGCTCATTCGTTGCAGCTATCTGTCTGGATCAGCCCCCAAACAGTATCAGTAAATTTGATATTTTCCAAGCTTCAAAGGAAGATCGAGCAAGACCCCTCATGTGTTCAACTGTGTTGTCGAGAGAATCACTCTTTGTCACCTACTACCCAAACACATGCAACTCAAATACATTAAGTACATTGTGTACTAATGTTTAAAGCATACCAATCTAATGGATAGTATACAAGATTTAAATGTGCTGTAACTGCAGCTATGATACAATGTGTCATGTAAGGACATCAACTTTAAAGGTGCATTTTATTGTCAAAGCCTTGGTAGCACCAACTACCACCCATCCTTTGCATTTCCATCGTAGCATTTTGGTATGCTAGTGTCCATTAACACCCCACTTGTAGGCATCTTGGTATTTGGAATTGTCATATTTCCTGTGTATGCATGCTTAATACACTAAATAAAACTAAATGTTGCTTTTCCTGCTCTAACAACATCACCATGTCTGCTGTGAAAGAGGTTTGACACAGGAAACATCATGAGGCTGTGTGTTGGATGTCTTGGTGATAGAAGGACAGTCAAATGCATACAATCCTTAACTAAACATCATTCAAAATGTCATTACCAAGTGACATCTGATTTGAATTTAAGATGGTTAAAATCAGGTGAAGCTATGTTGAACGATAGGATTGAATCGGCACCTTTAATCTTCAGTCCAATACGGTTTGAGGAAAGCCTGTAACATCAACAAATTATCCTTGATAACGACCAGTTAAATATCCTTTAAAAAAGGTAGAATAAACTCCTGCAGAAGGAAAGGACAAATGTTGAGCAATATAACACAATACCACAGCTCTTATCTAACTGGCCTTTCTATACCCAGGAGTATTTAATGGGCCAATAATAATAGCATGCCATGAACTGATCACTGTGAATTTGCCCTTTGCAATTGTGTCATACAATATTAATACCATTGTGCCCCTTAGGCAGTTGCTCCATGTCTTCCAAGCAAATTTCACAATTTGGTTAAAAAAAACGTATTATATAACGGAGAAATGTAACCACTCTGCTACTGACCTTAAATCCATTATCATTTCTATCTGATTGTGTTGTTCCCTCGTTAACTGCCTTCCTGCTTGGGGAGCAAAAGTATAAGAAAGTAATACTTTTATTTCCCTGTGTGTGTGTGTGTGTGTGTGTGTGTGTGTGTGTGTGTGTGTGTGTGTGTGTGTGTGTGTGTCTGTCTGTCTGTCTGTCTGTCTGTTTAGTTGAAGAAGGGTCAGGAGATGCCTAAGGGTCCAGAAGTGGAAGTGGCAAAGATGGAGAAGCTCCTCAGCCTGCTGAGGGAACCAGAAGAAAGCTCAGTTTAAAGTATCCACTATGGCCTCTCTCCCCAACACAGCAACTTGGTACAATCAATTTATTTTCATTCATGAAAAAAAAAACTTCTGTTGGTCAGTGTGTGCAACAGTAAACCTCATCAACATAACAAGAAAACAATTTGTATATGTTTATTAAAAATGTTTTCTTCTGATCTCTCTTAAACTGTTAATAAATTATTCATATTCAATTAATAATGAATTTACTTATACAGCACTAATTGATACATATTCAACAGGCAACATTAGAATTCCATTTACTTGACTGGCCCTTTTCTGCAGGGATTTATTCAACTCATTCTGTATGTATTGTACGTAAGTTGATTAAGCAACAAATGTTGAAGGGGGAGAGTTACTGCAAGGGAACAGGGTGATAAATTAGCATAAAATAATGAGTATTTATGCAACATATCCAGATGCCTTTTCTTGGCTGGCACACGCCGTCCTGGGCAACCACCCAGAGGCTAGCTGGGAGCCTTTTAATATCCTATCTGCGGGGAGAACTTTGATTTGAGTCATTGCAGTGTCCATCTTTATTTTGCCCTTTTCTCCATTCCTCTCTATCTTTAATGATCTGGTCCTTTAGTAAAGTACCACCTAGTGCTTTGGTGCTCAACTGGAATCAAATGTTCCCAAAAGGATCTGGGCGCTCTTTATTTCTACCTCTGCAACAGAGAGTACATACAGCAGTCTCTCCAGCAAGCGTTATTCATTACTTCATCTCCAACAAGTTTAGTCAGACAGTGCTGCTGAATTACCTCATCTTTACAGACAATCTGCAACAATTGATTATGGCAATGGGTTAGTAATGGAAATACAGCTGTGACAGTCGCAATATTACTGCAGTAATGGGTGAGTTGGTCAAAGAACTGTTTGTTCTACTGTTTTCAGGTTTGTTTATGTTTCATGGCTGCTTTGCATTTTGCTCTACTGAGGCTATTGTACGAGGAGAAATTACTGTTTCTGTGTTGTGAGTCAAATGCAAAAAACAATCATAACAGTTTATTGTGTCGTCAAAGTGTTATTACAGCATTTGTTAAATTATTCTGATGACCCAACGAACCAATCCCAGTATAAATTAGGCAGTGCATGTATTGTTTTCTGTCTATTCCAGTTTACCCAAATCAAATTGCTTGTTGTGGCAGTGTAGGATGTTGCAGGATACAGTACATTGCTGTCTGTCTCAGTACAATGTTGGTAACAACCACTGGATGTAGCAAAGTTGGAAATTTCAAATCCTACACAATAGTATCAACAGTTTCAACAGTCATTAACAGTTTACATGCTTAAATATTGATAATTTGTGGTGCAACGTGTGGGAAATATGGGCAATTTATGTTTTACAGTCTGTATAACTCCATATGTCAAATCCCTCTGTATGTGAGCGACTTCTGATTTAGTCCAGAGGGAGTGGGCCATCACGGATAGCAACCAGCAGATGCTAGTTTGAGAGCCGTATTGAAGAGGTCACAAATCTCAACTAAGCCTCTCTAGTCCTTATGTAACACCCTCAGAAAAGCGCTACGCTTCATACATCACTGTTATATATGAGTGACAATGACACAGGCACTTCACACACATGCTCAAGTTCTCAGCAATAGACTGGATTTTTCCAATCTTTTTTTCAGGAGAGTTTGAATTGAGAGAATATATATTTAGAAACCTGCAACAACAGGCCATGCGGTCTTTGTGTACTGGACATTTCATTTCTCTCGGTCTCTGTGTCCATGCAGCAATGTAATTTTTCTTCAGGCTGAGTGTTGGTGTTGAACATCTGCATTCCTCCATACGCTTTGTCAAACCAAGGACTATATCCGACAAGTGATGGCTGATTAAAAACAGTTCCTTCAGTCCACAACTGTTCATCCTTAGTATCATTGCAAGGCCCTGTCAATTTTCAGGCATCCGATCGGCAGCTGACTTAAAAAGCCAGACAAGCCTGATCATTATTGCTTGCCATCAGTGTCATTGCTCACACACTCCCCTTTCCTCTCCTGTGGAGGAGTGCACTCGAAGCCATCGCTCATTGTTACATTTGACTCTTGAACTTTTCTGCAGTCAAGAGGTCAACAGGTACTTGTGCTCGTTGATCTGCTGGGTTTGTCCTTCCCTGGGAGCCAACACGGGCAGCCTCTCCGGGCTGGAGGGGACCGTGCAGGCTCGGCAGAGGATCAGACAGAGGAGGAGGAGGAGGATGGCAACGAATGTGTTGCAGGCAATGGCCACCAACGCAGCTGTGGACAGTCCCTTCATGCTCATTTCAGATTCCATGGTGGAGACTAGCCTGCAACGCCAAGTGTTGGACAACTTAAAGATTATTTTGAAGTTTGTTCCATGATGTTGTTTGTTAAGTATAGTGAATCAGGAAGGCTGTAGGACTATAGGATTATGATTACTCATGTCCACAGATGGACTGAACCCACTGTGTTACCATCACATTGAAAAATGCCTTAGATATTATGAGTCGAAAAGGGTCCGTAAAAGTGGGGTGTGCTTTGGCACGATGCACATTGTGTTTAGCCAAATATTTAGATTAGACAACAGCAGGAAAGTCAGCCTGTAGCTCTCACTGCAGAGATGGATGTTTACTCCTCAATGCTCTGCTTCCCTTTCCAGGGTATTTATGGTGACACACCAGCATACAGAGGAGCCTCGCAACATTTTCTGGAGACGTCGATATCACAGCAGTATGCACAGCACACTCAAAATACGATTCCGGTGAATGCCTTCCAGTGTCTGTAAGAGAGGGACGAATCGAACAATGAGTTAATAATTGAATAATAAGCAGAGTATGAGATGGGAAACAACAAGAAGCTGTTTGTCAGCCAGTAAACAAATTAATCTCTATCACATCACATATCAACATTCATTGATAGCTGCATTGTTTATCTTTGGTGACTGGAAACTGTTCAATTACAAACTATTCTAAGAAAAGCTTTCAGGGCTTATTTTTAGTGTTCCTTTGAAAAACAAATGGTGAATGAAGACGAGATCATGTCATGCTCATTCTTGAACCAGCAGACACATCTTAATGAACAGCGAAAAAAAAAATGTTTTTCAGATTATAGCAATAACGGCAGTAGAGCGTAGTTTAAATCAGGTGTAACCAAACGTGCCAAAGCAAAAAGTCTGCATGTTTTTATTCCAACCCATTGCCACAGCAGGTTATTTTTATAATCAGTTCTTCCCCTCAGCTTGAAGAACTACTTTAAGGGGGAGTTGGCTGTCGGTACATTCCTGGCATGGCTGGATTAGCATCCAGAAAAGACAGATCCGACATTTTGGACTATCTGTTTAAGAATCTAGGTTTAGAAGCTTCATTGTGGAAGTTTGTAATCCATACTAAGGTCATAGTGACTCAATTAACCACAAACTACCACAAATTGGCATCATTCCAGCATAAGAGTAATGGTTGGATTGGAATTTATGGAACTTGGAAGCAACAGACATCAAGCCATGATTGTTGGCCACCTTAGCTAAAGATGAATCGGATTGAGGTTATATGAAGACCAAATACAGCCACCTCAAGGCAGCAGATACATGCTCCATCTGTAGTTTGCAATTGGAGTAATGTGCATTTTCAAGTCAAATAAGTATACACCCCAGAGCCACTGTGTTTAGCACAACCACCAATAGGCAAGCTACAAAATAACCACACACTATTCACAGGCGGATGTATTTAAACATGTCCAACTCTGCATGTCACATACACAAATATTTGTTCCTCTTTTAAGAAATTGATCCGGACTCCTACTCCATTACCATTGCCTGTGCTGCTATTGACATGATATAACCTATGTAAATTATTGTTACTAGCCCAAAACCATCCATCCATATATAGAGTATATCTATCTATATATCTATTAGTCTGTCTCTCCAGCTATCCATCTATCCCACTCTTTCACGCACTCCTCACTCTTGATGTGCTCATCCTTCTGCATTATCCCTCAAATTACCATACTGCAGACTCCCCTCATGCTAAGATGGATGTGCAATATCAGGAACTACTTTGAAAATTCACTCATTATTTTCCCATTTAGTAAATCAGCATATCCATACATTTGCATTGGAATAACACTCGCAATGTGAATAGTTGATGAATTTATGCACAGTGAGTGAACGGTGTTTACCTTGAGAGTGCCTATCGAGTCTGATTATTTCGAATTCATACCAACATTCAATCAAAACTGTGAAAACAACTTGCTGAGTGACTGTACTTGTGACCTGCTGGATTCAGAAGATTACTTGTTCAATTGATCAAAGAAATTTGAGTTTCTGAATGATTTTAGATATTATTTTGATTTATTATTGTGCATTCTTCTGATCCTTTTTTTACTGAAAATAAATTACCATTTACCTATTCAATTAAGAGATTCGTAGACACCAAACCCACAACATACCCATCAAATTGTATTACAATCAGTCATTTTGAAGGCAAAGCTGCAACAGGACAGAGAGTGGGAGCTTTAGATTTGAATGAATACCTTGCTCATTTTGTATTGGCCTGAATGTGCAATTAGAAACATAGCCATAAAGCTCAACCATGGTAGCCCTTTCTCACATGTAAAAGAGTATAAGTCCAGCATCTTACCGTCATTTTAACTCCTCTACAAAGGTTGTGAATCAACAAATCAGCAGATTTTTTCACTTGAATCTCTCTCTTCTTTCTATCACTGGATCTGTAATCCATTTGCCTCTGTTTCTCTCTGGGTTAGACCTGTTGGGAAAACACCTCTAGAATGCTTTACTTTAAAGTCCCTAAAAGACTCATAATTATCACCCCCTGTTAATCAGTCTAATCTGTTAATCGTATGCCCTCTGCCTCAATGAATGTGATTCCCCCAGAACAAGTAATGGAAAACCTGACAAGCTGATTTTATAAATTTACAAGAGCGTTAGATCTGGCAGCAGCCTCCAACCCAGGGAGATTAGGGAGGTTTGTAATGCATTACAAACAATTTAAAACTTGTCCCTGAGGCTTTGAGGATTCAGCCATTGCAACCACAGATCTATCTTTTTGTTATTATCACTTCATTCATTCTTTAAATATTTCTCATTTTTCAGAGGCTCAGGTTGCCTCAAGTATTTTGGTCCCATATAGTCATATACCGCAGTGATTTTAATTTTGGCTCACCAATTCATAAAGATGTTTAGATTTTTCTGAGATGTGACATGCCAGGGAAAAGTCTTTGATTGATACTAGTTGCTCACTTACCCCATGGGCTCAGTCACTTCTCGATAAATATCCCGCTGAACAATCCAGTCATCTTCCAATCCCCCTTTTCTGTTCACGTGGAAAACAATTCCTTCTTCAGCTGTCTACCGGGCTCTTCAAACCTTCTCTCATCTCCTCCTCTGCCACTGTCTCCCCGTCTTCCTTTCCTTCTCCACCTGCTCGGCTGCACCACTCACACACACACACAACTGACGACAAGGAAGGACCGCACAATCGCCTGTGAGAGAGCTGTCCAATAACAGACACACAGAGACAGAGAGAGAGGAGGGGCTGTGCTAGTGGATGTCAGCAGTGATATCAAGCATAGTGGAGAGGAGAGTGGGTTGGATGTAATTACACAGGGCTGCTGCTGCTGCTGCTGCAGACAGGAGTGTTGGGGGGTGGAGGGGTGGGGGTTACGGTTGTTAGAGCAAGAAAAGGAAAGCTGCTTTCCAGACAAAAAAAATGGCTTCTGCCTCCCATGGTAGCACAGAGTATATGGCCATGCAAATTGTCCCAGTGCTTCATCACAGGGCTGAGAACAGACTGGGAGAACCCCAAATAAGGCTCACTCTAATAAACATACACACCCTGATAGCACACCTTTATATCATTTCCAAATTCAGAACTTTTCCTTGCCTCTCCAAGTCTGGTTGTTTACCTCTTGTTCCTACATCTTAATGCTGCTCCCCTCTCCTCCAGCCCTCCTGTGGTTCTGCTACTGATGTCCCATTCTGGACTTATAGATATTGCTTCATTACAGCTAAAGTGTGTAACTTTTTCATATAATGAATGTTGTTTACATTCAAGCCATTGCCAAATGAGTTGACACAGAGTTCTTTAAGCCTTTCAGCTCAGCAAAACTGTCTTTGTATTTCTCAGTATGGTAGCATTTACAAACTGTGGTCGCCCCTGACTGGCGCAGGAGCTCAAGAAGCACCCACGAAAAGCTTCAGTAGTTGACTGCAAAAAAAAGACAACCTGGAATACAGTCTGTTCGCGATCACCAAAGGTTTACCTCATCTAGAGGGACCAGCAGTGTTGTAATTACTTAGAATTCCTCATAGGGCCGACAGAAGTTATGCACTATAGCTTTTATGGGTATTCCTGAAACTCCAAGGGAGGTCATTTTATAATGCTATATGAGGTTTGTTAGATGTGAATGAATTAACATTAATGAGAACATAAGGCTTGTTTCGCATGTTTCATAATGAACACTTTTCCAGTGAGTATACCACAGTATCACATGATACTATGATAAGAGCACAGAGATTTATTCAAGAATGAAAACTGACAAAGCAGAGAGGCAGACAACCTTGCAGCATTTGTGGAATGCACAGTATACCCACACAACATTGCTTCACTAGGAGATCATGTTTATTTGCTGATGAAAACTATTGTTTATTTGAGGTTTCTGCAGTGCATTGATGATTCTTCTTTGTGTTAAGTGTAATGCTGTGGACCTACATCTGGCTCAAGTGCAAGAAAGCGAAAGACAAAGACAAGTATTATTTTTTATGTCGATGTTAAGTAGGTTTATAACTTTAGTGGTTTTGTGTTGGGTTTTAACCCCAATGTGATAAACTGCTGTCATCTCTAAGTAAATAATAGGATTAGTGGTGCCACAGGCTCATGTGAAATAAGCAAAGAACCTAATGGAATGCTTACTGTGGCTGAATTTGGTGAGCCGCATTAAAGGGGCAATGTGTAACATTTTAAGTAATTTATTAGCTAAAATCAATATCCTCATTCATAAATATGTCCTCATTGGTGTAAAATCACCTCTGCCAATAATCTGAATTATCCTCCTGAGCGGAGAATTACAAATATTAATGTTACATTTTGTCCATTGAGCGGGCAAGTCATATGGAGGAATCCATGTTTTTGGAATGTCATCAGGTGCATTGTTTAGAATTTAGAATTGTTCTTGTCCTTGAAGGCCACTTTGACTACTGTTATTATTCAAAGGGGTGGGGTTACCCAGGGAGCGTTGCATTCTAGAACTTTCTAGATGATGTCATATTACACAGTCTCCCTTTAAAAGATAAGACCAAACTTAATTTTGAGGAACTATCAAACTGTTAGTTTATTCAATTTAACACTTCCATCAACTGAGAGACTAAAAATGTTGAATTTATTTTCACGTTGAATACGGATTGTTGAAGAAATCGGACAATAATTTACAATTTGCTATTCCTTATACAGTTACTGTCAAAGTGCAAATGAAAAACACAAACAACTTGTTAACAACTTAACAAATGGGGGAGGTGAAGAATGTTGAACTATACCATATCTCTAACGACTATAATTGTTAATAAAATCAACCATTTTTTTGTCCAAGCAACCTGCCTGTGTAGACTCTATATAAACTTTCTGTGCTCTTTACAAATATAGCTGTCTTATTTGTTTTGTTTTAACTTCTGTTCTGCTTTCTTAATTACAAGATTGAAAACCATGAATGTATAATCTGCTTATTTTTAGCAGTATGTGTTTACTGTTTAACTCACTGGAAGGTAGGTACCAGTACCAGGGCAAACATGGAATATTTTACTGGAGACCCCTCTACAGGCCAACACTATTATTACTGGCAAGGGAAGACAGGTTCAGGTTATAAAATGAGAATATACTTTGGAGAACAGCTTTGTAGACCAACTGGCTCCACTGGAGGAAATCAAGAATCTGTAGCTTTCCTCTGGGACTGTGGGTGTGCAGCAAAGACAGAACTACTGTAAGCAATGTTCATCAGTCATATACTGTAGCATGCTATGCTATTTATATAACCTCTGATTAATGACAAAACAATGTAATAATGTCTTACCAAAAAACATACAAGCACAACTGATACTAGCACTAATGTGCTGACTTACCGGTAATGTGACATATAGGGCTATATGCTGATTTCCTGTGAAACAGTCACCCTGAGTCACTCTCTTTCTCACACACACACATAACTCAAAGTGCCAAGATCTGGAATATGTTACTTGTTAGAGAGGCCAAAGCAAAAACTGGCCCATTTTCTGTGTGTAGGCAGGCCATAGCATCATTTATTGTATGAGCAGGTATTCCTTGTAGCACAGACAGAAGAATGCCAGTGAAAGAAAGAAAAGCCTTACCCACCTGTAACGGCATAAATTGGAGTAAGACTTCCAACAATTGTATCTATAATCTGGTTTCCATAAATAAATATCCCACCACCATGCACCCGTATAATGATTATTAAAACCACTTAAAAATAATTTGGAGGCTAACCTGTCTTTATGCACATTTCCCTGCAAGATTTAGACAGATGCTTAAACTCTGGCCAAGACTGCAGAATATAATTAGCTAAATAATTCAATATAGGCTGGGGTCTTTTAAAGAATATGAGCTCTTACCATGTGTATACAGTACAACAACTTCTCTATGTTGGACAGTTGACCAGTTTTCTTTCTTTTCTTTTTAGAATAAACTTTTCCAGAAACATCAATTAGCCTAGGCTACTGCACTGCACTGTGAATGCACATTTTCAGAGGATAGTTCTGCTTTACATAAAGATTGACAATTTGACATGCTGCTATCCGTTGATTGAATTATTTGAGCCATTAGTTGCGTTGAGAGGTGTGTCCTGTTTGATAGGCTTATGGTAGACATTTTTCTTGAAATACACTCAACAAAAATATAAACGCAACACTTTTGTTTTTGCTCCCATTTTTCATGAGATGGACTTAAAGATCTAAAATTCATTCCAGATACACAATTGTACCATTTCTCTCAAACATTGTTCACAAATCTGTCTAAATGGGTGATAGTGAGCACTTCTGCTTTGCTGAGATAATCCATCCCACCTCACAGGTGTGCCACATCAAGATGCTGATTTGACATCATGATTAGTGCACAGGTGTGCCTTAGACTGTCCACAATAAAAGGCCACCCTGAAATGTGCAGTTTTGTCTCACAGCAAAATGCCACAGATGCCACAAGCATTGAGGGAGCGTGCAATTGGCATGCTGACAGCAGGAATGTCAACCAGATCTGTTGCTCGTGCATTGAATGTTCATTTCTCCACCATAAGCCGTCTCCAGCAACTTCGCACAGCCATTGAAGAGGAGTGGACCAACATTCCACAGGCCACAATTGACAATCTGATAAACTATGCGAAGAAGATGTTTTGCACTGCATGAGGCAAATGGTGGTCACACCAGATACTGACTGGTTCTGAGTCCCCAGACCTCCTCACTATCACACATTTAGACAGATTTGTGAACAATGTTTGAGGGAAATGGTACAATTGTGTATCTGGAATGAATTTTAGATCTTTAAGTCCATCTCATGAAAAATGGGAGCAAAAACAAAAGTGTTGCGTTTATATTTTTGTTGAGTGTAGAATTTTGTCTTTATTCTTGAAATTTCGACTTTAATCTCGAAGTGCAAAATAAAAAATACTTCCTACTCTCATTTATTTTCTTCCCCTTGGTCCTAATACTCTTAAGTAGTTTTGTGGTGGCTGCATTGTAATGTATTTCAAATATCTGTGCCTTTTATTAGGTCCATAGTCTGAGTGGAATATTCTAAATTTAGCCGGTTTTTGTATATCTGCACTCTTAGCCAATCAGAGGTCACCTTGTTGGAGAATGTAAGAAAAAACAAGGAAGTCGGATAGGCCTACGGCATGGACCCATAGACATCCTTTATTATGTCTATGCATGGACCTATAGAAAGGCATACAGCGACAGGAAAGCATCATGGACCTATGCTGTAACATGGAGAAAATATAAGAGATGCTTGTACCAAGCAGATCAGGAGAAAAGTTGTATAAATCTCCAGTTAAGAGTCGTGTGCACGTTTCGTAGTTTGGTAACTTGTTTTCGTAGTTTTAGTTTTAAGTAACGTTCAAGTGCAGCAAGGTTAACTGCGTTTTTTTGTTTTCACTCACTTTTGGAAAAATGGTTTTATGTGTAGCCTACACTGTAAAACTTGGACGTTTAAGCTAGCACCGTCGTGTGGGATAGTTAGCTGTATACGCCAGCCAGCTGCAGCTTTCACCTGGGACAGGAGAGAAGAGGAGTTAGCTGGAGGATGTAATTAGCTGAGCTGTCTTGGAAGGAGGGGCTCCGCGGCAGGTGGTTGAACCTAGCTTGCAGCAGTTTCATCCTAAACCCAGCTCGTTGACTCTACCGACTGCTTCTTCTTCTTCTTTGTTTTTTGTTGACGCGTGAGTAAAGGTGGCTTTTCTATGTAAGGCAGCTATCTAAGGATTTGTTTGTTCATATGTGCACCATCTTATGGGCCCCGACAATTTAAACCCCAAGTGCTTGATATTCAGAACATTTAAAGTGGTTGAACTGGTTACCCACACTAATTAAGCCTATACTTTCATTGAATGAATAATTACATTTTGCTTAAATTGAACTGTGTTTAAAATATATCATGTTAATGTGACATGTATAAAAAAAACATTGGTTGTCCTGCACCTTTCATTTGACTAACTAATTTTTGTAGACATCTAAGATATTAACATTGTTTTATCTTGAGTAATACCAATACAGCTCATAGAGTGAGTTAAGAAATTCCACACTTGGGGCACTGCACTAATAGTTCATGATTATGTTATCATATTAGGCCTACATATGCATGTGATAACAACGTTGCATTGGTAACAGGAGATTTAGCCAATTCTCATTATTTCTACTGCTAAGCACTCGGGATCCTTCCTGTTCATTAACCTTCAGTGCATCCTTAAAAAGACTCACACTCTGCCTCCTTCGGCGCTTAAGGTGTCACTTTGAATTGATATGTAGATAAAAATAACATGAATGTATTTTTCCACCAATTTTTTTTTATAACTTTCTTTTTCAACTCGAGTCCTCACCATACAAACCATATTCATCTTTATTTTAAGGATTTTAACCCTTTAAATTCCAGTTGTTTTAGAAAAAGTCACTCGTTTTTTTTAATGAAAAAACACAAAAAATCAATTAAAAGCTAAATAATTAGTCTGAATTGGATTTTTTTGAGGGGGATTATAAGAGTGTGATAGATGTAAAAAATGTGCAATGAAATTGATTTGAATGCATTTTTATATTTTTTTATATCTAAGATTTTAAAAAAAACTCACACTCTGCCTCCTTCGGCGCTTAAGATGTCACTTTGAATTGATATGTAGATAAAAATAACATGAATGTATTTTTCCACCAATTTTTTTTTCCAACTTTCTTTTTCAACTCGAGTCCTCACCATACAAACCATATTCATCTTTATTTTAAGGATTTTAACCCTTTAAATTCCAGTTGTTTTAGAAAAAGTCACTAATTTTTTTTTTAATGAAAAAACACCAAAAATCAATTAAAAGCTAAATAATTAGTCTAAATTGGATTTTTTTGAGGGGGATTATAAGAGTGTGATAGATGTCAAGAATTAACAATCATATTGAATTGAATGCATTTCTATTCTTTTTGCTATTTAAGATTTAAAATGTGCCCTCCATTAAGGGCCATTGTACGGCACTCAGAATTCTATTAAAACTACACTTTTTGACCCTGCTGCCAAAAGATGAGAGAAACTGATTTTTTTTATTATTCTTTTGGTTCCTTGTACTAATGTCTTGACATTTTCCATTTTTTGTGTTTTTTACTAGTTGTTGTTAATTTCACACATATGCCAGTGTTTCATCTACAGGCTAAAATGTAAATTTGCACTCCCTTGCTACTTAGGCCACTGCAGGCCACATGAATAAAATATTTGAGATAACATGCTCTGTCTGGGTTCTTCATAATGGCATAGAGTAGTGTATATGTGTATTTCAACAAATATGTATTTGTGAATATGTGTGCCTGTGTGTGTATCCAATAACAGATAGTGAAATTCACATAGAAATACAGCTCAATGTAAATCCATGAAAACAGCATGTTTCGATCCCATGGTTAATTGAGGATATATTTGTGAATATGGTAATATTACACATTCATCCTGCTCTTATAACTTGAAATTTAAGATTTTTCTGATTTTTTCAGATGTTTTATGAATTAAGTCCTGCCTATAGCCTTTACAACTAATAACAATACAAAATGAATCACAGTTCCCTCGTTTCCACTAGGGGTATCTTTGCTCTTCAGGCCTATAAGGATGAAATTCACGCATCAGCTGTAAAATAGTAAAAATTTAAAATTTCAAGGTATAAGAACAGGATGAATGTCTAATATTACCAAATTCATGTATTTAACCTCAATTGACCATGGGATCAAAACATGCAGTTTTTATGGATTTACACTGAACTGTTTTTCTCTATGTGAATTTGAGTGTCCGTGTTGGGATACACACACAGACACGCACACACACTTATTTGTCGAAAAACACATCTATACTATACTAAGCCATCACTAAGAATACAGAGAGAGCATTTTAGCTGAAACAATTTATTCATGTGGCCTGCAGTGGCTAGTAGCAGAGGAGAGCAATATTAAATCTCAGCCTGTAATTAAAACCAATGGTATATGAGAGAAAACCGATGCAATTAAAAAAAAACACAAAAAATGTAAATTTTCAAGACATTAGTACAAGGAAATAAAACAAAACAAAAAAAATCTGGTTTCTATCAGCTATTGGCAGCAGGGTCAAAAAATGTCGTTTGAATGGGAGTCAATGAGGGGCTTTTTTGGCCAAGGAGGCTGAGTGTGAGGAAAATTAATATACAGTGCATTATAGTGTAAATCAATGAATTGAGGATAAAATTCATAAATTGGTCAGAAAACATTAGCCTTGACCAAATATGAAGCCATTTGCATGAACACAGCCTCAGCAGTTGTGAAATGAAAAACCAAAATGTACCAAAAAAGGCCTAAGATGCACTGAAGGTTAAAACATTTATAGTTAACTTATCTAATTATCCTTCCTGCGCCTGGAAGAGGTTACAATAAATTGTTTTTTAGAGACTATTTGAATATAAATCATGGAATTTCATTAATCTAAATTCATGTTCCCAGATATTCATTTTTGGACAGAACAAGCCTGAAATTAACTAACAGCAATTTCTGCCGGCTCAGTAATCCACCGCCTGACTAAATGTGAACACAAACCTTTTTATGAGCACATCTTACTATACATTTTTAAGACTGTGAAGCCTCAATGTCACAAGTGCGTGACACAGCATTAGTGATTCACTCCAGACAGTGTGTGTGACACTGTCTCTAAGGTAAGTAAACATACTGTATTTCCCTATATTGAAAGTACCAAACTTAAAGAGGACCTATTATACTACTTTTCTGGTCTTAATTTCTTGTTTTACACTGCTATAGAGCAACCTGACACGAATCACATCACAAAAAACTATGTAGATTTTCGGGAAGCTCTTTCTCTTATTTTGGCGATCCAGCACGTCCTGTCAACACTTGAGTGTGTGTGCTTCGGCAATCTCCGCTCCCTCCGCCTGTGCATCGGCCATCTCCGCTACCCTCCCCCCCCCCTCCTGCAAACCCCACTCCGTTGTGATTGGTTACCTTCCTTCCGGAACACTTTCAGTGGCGGGAAGCGCGAGCATGGACCTATAAGGGCGCGAGGCAGACGCGAGGCAGACGCGAACAGGGAAGTGACAGCATTACCATACATGGAAACATCCGCGTGGTGAAGTCACGAATTATGAAAGGGTAGACCGCTTTGAACACGTGACTTCTCGACTGGCTAGAATAGTGTTTAGTGCTCGGCACAGACACCCCAGACGGTCAGCAGGGAATACGTCGAAATGCATGTAAGTCATTATTTGATAATTTAGTATGGTTAAGCATGACTATGAATCATCAGAACAACGTTTATAGGTCATAAAAGTCAAAAAGCATCATAGGTCCTCTTTAACAGATTGTTGTATTTGACGCCTAAAAATAATGCATTTTTGTGTTTAATTTATTAACGTTTAAGTTATCTTACAAGGGAACGTTAGTTATGGAGACAGTAGCCCATAGATTTTTCCATTAGTGTCGGGCGACTATTAAAACATTTACAGCCAACTGCTTTATCACTGTTTCCCGTCTAAAATGCCCTAAGCACGCTGAATAGCACTGAAGATACAATGTTTTTGTGTTGTTTTTGTTTAAAACGTGAAACTGCTTTACTCCATGTTAGGGATGGGGCCGATCCGAACCAGTATCGGTATCGGGTCCGATATGGGCAAAATCTACGGATCGGATATCGGACTGACAGCTCCGATATAAAATCCGATTTAAAAAAATATATATATATATATATATATATATATATATATATATATATATATATATATATATATATATATATATATATATATATATATATATATATATATATTTTAACTATGAAAGAGCGAAAGCCCCACGCGAGCAGATGCCGACGTTCGTTGGAGGGAGATATCATTTGAATACTCGTTCTAAAAAAACACACCAAAGTCTGAGTTTTACTTTATCCCCGTGGAAGCGAACAGAGCTGTTGTTCCGTTCCAAATCAGCTGTGCCATCGTAGCTTAAACAAGTTTATTAATCCATCCTGGAACATGCATTTTTGGGGATTTATAAATCCATACAAAAGATCCAATATAGATAGTCTTTTGTATCCATATTATATCCTTTATTGACCGCGTATTCCTATGATGCAAGGCAGTCACTGTTGATTGGCAATAGCAGCACTGCACAGGGAATTTAAACTAACAGCTAAGCTAACGTTAGCATTTCGCCGAGCACTGCTTTCCCTTCCGAGATCCCGCTAATGTTGTGGGAAACACATATGCTGATATTCTTCCTAAGCTAAGCTAACGTTAGCATTTCGCCGAGCACTGCTTTCCCTTCCGAGATCCCGCTAATGTTGTGGGAAACACATATGCTGATATTCTTCCTCCCTCTCTGTATTCCTACTGCGCTTGGTGCCGCTTTTAGTTTGCCTCGCTCTGACAATGTCACGTAGCCAACAGCTGGTGTATCACCGATTGCTCTTTGAAAGGACGGTGGCCAACTAGGTCAAAGGTCAAATAATTTGATAATTTACTTTAAATGAGTATTACATTTATATTTTAACAATTGTTGTATATATAACGTGTATATCTGAGTAGTAATATTTGCTGACAACATATATTGCAGTTTAAGCTACTTGTGCAAAAAAAAAACATAAAATATATATATAGAAAAATATATATATATTTGGAATACTGAATTGAGCTTCGAATACAAACTTAACAAACAAGTTTTTCGATATTCGAATTATTCGGCCCGGCCCTAATGCATTCGTGTATATTTTTTGCTCAGAATTGCTTAAGCCTTCCTAGCCTTACACATAAAGTCACCACAAACAAAGAAATGTAGAATAATTATGATATCGTATCGGACAGTATCGGTATCGGCCGATATCCAAAACCCAGATATCGGAATCGGATCGTAACTAAAAATAGTGGATCGGTGCATCCCTACTCCATGTTTTCATCTGGTCCGGTTGTTGTGAATAAGACGACGTACAGAGTCTAAAATGAATGTGTAACGTAAGGAGCAGTCATGTTTACCTGTTACCATAAGTTGCTTTATATTTACGCCACCGAACGGTCATGGGATCTGCGTTTCCAGGCATGTATACGGAGAATGTTATTAATACGCGTGTGTGTAAACTCCAGACTGATGCCTGTCTGCAGCAGTGAGCAGGAGGAGGATAGGAAGAATGATGTGAACTCTATATTTAAAAACCTGCAGCCTTATTTAGTCCTGTTACAAGCTGATAGACCTAGAGAAAGCTGCTCACAGAGCATTGTAATTAATGTTTACAGTTTGTTACGATCTTTCATGTAAAACAATAGATGGATAGAAAGGGATTGAATTGGGGAAAAAACAGAAAGATTTTATACAGCCTTAAATGTACAGACAACTTCGGCAGCACCCTGAAAACAGCTTACGTTAAGTTAACGACAACACCTGCCAAAACTTTTTTTTTTATGTGATATTAAAAACAGACTAACATAAACAGGCTGACTTGAGACTTTTTCCTTCTTTCAGCCATCAAGCCCATAGATTCTCATCTTCAGCTGAAAAGGAAATGGCAGGAAGATGAGGGGTGCCAAATTAAATAGCATCACAGGTAGGATGAAAACTCTTGGCAGTGCTGTCAGGAACATTCAAGGTTATACTTCCTTTAATCCTGTTTACGTTTGTCTGTATTTGTTCCAAATACCTACATACATCCCTACACTAAATACATCAATTTGCAGGGATGTGAAGTCCTTGGACAAAATCCAAAGAGCCAATATTATTATTACATTATTATTATGTGACTGTTGTCCAGTGAATCTGAGCAGTGGGCAGACATCAAATCTTGCTTGAGTCTTCCGGCCCTGTCTCCACTGTGAATTGTGAATGAGATTCATGCCGGTGACATGTCATTTTCTGGTACCTATCACATTTTGCTCCCTAGTGGTTCTGCGCATGCGCATTCCGAAAATAATAATCCTGCGTGAGCACCTGTCAAATTCTGCTACCTTTTTGGCTGATGGCGAGTATTTTCTTTAAAACATGTTTTTAACTGTGCAATTATGCTACACATAACATTCCACACATGTTCAAAATTGCGCATCAAAATATGCTCCCAATATTCCTACAGTGTACATTGGATGAGTAATGGTGTAAAATAACGTGATTTTGTACTGGGAGCATTGTTTGATAGAGTAAATGGGTCTACAGATCAGAATCGCTACCAATGACGTAAGGTAGTATTTTCTGATAGGGTAGCATGATTTGATATAGGCTATTAAACAGCATCAAAATATGCTCCCCATATTCCTACAGTGTAGGCCTACATAGGGTGAGTAGTGGTGTAAAATAACGTGATTCTTTAGTGGGTGCATCGTTTGATAGAGGTAATTGGTCTATGCGCTACCAATGATGTAAGCTAGCATTTTCTGATAGGTAGCAAAATCTGACGAGGGAGCAGAAAATGTCAGAACACCGGAAACAAGAAGGACACGGACGTGCCTTGAAGCGCAGCTCTCCGAAAATCATTTGGTTGGCCACACTGGGAGCGAATTTCTCAGCATCAGTCAGATCCAAAGCACAGGTCTAACCATGTCAGCGGCGGCTCGCCCATAGAGGGCGATAGGGCGACGCCCTCCTTGAGCCATACCAGCAAAAAACAAAAATATAATAATGATAACAATAATAATGATGAAAAATATATATTTTTTTTGTATTTATAATCATGATTTATTATTTCAATACAGTTTTTACCTGCATCTAAGTCTGAATAACATTGTACAATCAGCATCTGTGCTCTGTACCGTCACTCTGGGGCGATTTCAGGCTGGTTGAAAATCGCCCTGAGCGTTCTCATAGACTTCAATGTAAAACTTTTTTTTTAAAACTGCAGGCCTCGCAATGCAATCTCTATGGGTTCCGGGGTGCTCGCCCTAACGTGTTTTCGTCATACGTACAGTAAACAATGAACCAATTACAGTGACTGATACAGTCACATGTCCGGTCTGCTGCCCAAAGCGGTCATTTTCAAGACCAACATAACTAATATCAACTCAGGCTAGGCTGGCAAGCTACTTGATCATGTCATTAAAAGGACTAGGTCCTTTCCAGACAAAATGTAACCATCAAGCAAGTATCTACCAAGATGGATTGGGGGATCGTATAAACGAGGATTTTCACGGGGCTCGTTTGAACGGCTAACGAGGCTAGCGGGATACTAAGGAGCTAACGCTCTGTTCTGCTGCCGCTGCATGATGATTATGGACTGTATAATGGCTTTTAATCCATCCTGATGGCAGCACAGACACCGCATGGATAACTTTGGGTGTCACCCCTATGCATCATCTCTCAGAAAAGGTAAAACAAACATTAAACATCAATCTGCATATGGACGCGCCAGCACCGTTCAACAGCTGATCCATAGACTGTTTACTCTGACAGCTGCTGTCCGTCCGCGGCATTAACCCGCCTACCAAGTAACGGTGCTGTAGACAGCATGGACATATAAAGAAAGGTAGACAGTAGTAACGCAAACTAATGTGATGATTGCACATATGCTATGCCAGCATCCATTTTTGTTTAATCAGAACACAACTGTCAAGTCAATCAGACTATTGTGATTAATTGTAGACCAGGTCTCTTAACTTTTAAAGGAAGCCTATCTGAGGAGCACACTGGTAGATGACAAGTTATCGGTGATGGCCACAGCTGGATAATTAAATCATTTTAGAGCTAATTTAATGTCCAAAAATACTGTACAGTACAATGCTTGTCTAATGTTGCCAGAGCGGTGCCAGATGAACAGGAAAAACAAACTGTTAAATGCAATATGACATTGTCATATTAGCTATCTGATTTAGGTTCATTTGGGGTAATTTTACCCATCATGGCAACAATTGCCCCCCCCTGAGATTATTGTCAGGAGCCGCCACTGAACCATGTGTTATGTATTTCTAACAGTGACGTGCGGTCAGGGTAGGCAAGGTAGGCAGTGCCTACCCTGAAATATTTTTTTTATTTAATAAACTTATATTTGTATTATTACTGTTAATTATTTCGATCTTTACATGTAATCCGCGATTACTTGAAAAAAGTGTAGACGTTTTGATTAGAAAGGTGGCAGTTGGTAAATTACGCCAAAGAAATATTGTGCTTTTGCTGTTTCCCATTCATTGTGTACGGCAAAGAATCAGTGCTTTTGCGCCTATTCATTGTGGACGGCAAGAAAAAAAAGTTTTCGCGCATGCGCACTTGATTCTGTATTATTTAACATGTACGCAAATAAGCGGAATTCTTTGTGCTTTTTTTACGTAAATGGCATGCCACATAAGCCTTTACGTTACATATCATCACACGTCACGTTACACTCGCGGATTTTTAAGTCAACATTGCAGCTGCCGTGTCCGCGCCTTTCTTTATAGGTCCATGGTCCGCAGATATTTCAGACTGGAGGAATTTTAACAAAATGGATTATAATTTAAAAAGGAACAGAACGAATAGCAAGAGAAAGGCCTGCGCCAGCCTTGGACGGTGTACAGCAGCAGTGGCGGAGCCAGGGGGGGGCCGGGGGCCACGGCCACCCCCCCCAGAATCTCGGCCACCCCAAGCGCCATATCACAGCCGTCAATAGTTTTGGCGGCTGTGGAAAAATGCGGAACCTTTCTTACACCGCTAGTGCACTGTCGGACCTTTTAGCCGCACGCACACATCATGTAACAGCTCAAGCCTGAATGCCTGTTACTATCATGGTTACTACCATGGGGTTACTACCATGGACCTATAAAGAGGTTACTACAGACCTGACGCTTCGACTGGCAAGTAAGCGAACCCTTCCATCTCTACTAGTGCGCTCCGCTCTGCCCCGCCCCCGCCTGAACTATTTCGCTTTCAGCGATTGCAGTGCAATGGTTATTCAGCATACAGTTAAAACACTCGCTCGCCCAAGACTGATGTTAAACCGAAACACAAAAGCCTTGCGCGAGCAAAGCAGTGATTCACCCAGTGAAACATGGGGTGAGACTGTGACTGTGGGTAACGGTGTCATCACCTTGCCGGTGAGAAAAGTTCTGTGGCTTAACGGCTAAAATGATAACCGGCCGCCGGGGATCTCATGTCCGCTAACGTTGTTCAGGGGAGGCTTCCGCGATCGGATTGCATTTCACGAGCATGAAAACACAGCCATGTAGGCATTGCGAACTAACAGCGCAACAAGAGGAAACGCCTATACAGTTAGCCGCCTGACTCCCTCCGTTAGTTTCACTAGGCCTACAGCCGAAAAAAATACAATCACCACCTAAACATGGACATAGTTTAAATAAAGCATCTTGTTTTTATGATCATTAGGGCTTTGATGCAAATTCTGAAGTCTGAACATTTCGGTGGCAGCTGTGGTGCAGTGTTTTTCAGCAACTCACAGACACATGCTTGCCCATAGGCGTAGATTTGGGGAGGTGGGGCGGGGGGAGGGGGCACAGGGGATGTCCCCCCATCTCAATAATCAGAAGAGATACATTTTTCCCCCTCAAAAAGTAAGAAAGACAACCCTATTCCCCAAAAGAGGTAAAAATAACAGTTTAGGATGTTGAAACATTGATATATCTCCTAATTGTTAATACATATTCCCCTATGATTTCAAAATTTAAAGTGTCATAATAGTTCACACTGCTGCTGTGTCATGAGTAGTGTCCTAAAAAAATGTTTTGAACAATACAGTAGAGTAAATATTTGAAAGCAATACAGATGCCTGAGAGCCTTACTGCTTTTTATAACATTATATTTACGTCACTGGGAGCCTGTTGTCTTTTCCTTAACAGAAATGTAGACATGTCCACCATAATAATTAAATAGGCTACAGAAGACATAAATAAGTACATTAAAATTCACCAGAATGCACAAAATGGTATGTTTGAAGTACATTTTTTTTCTGGGGGAGTACCCCCAGACCCCCACTTACGTTGAAGCAAAACCGAAGCCCTTGTGCTTGCCACCCAAAAATTATCACTGGCCCCATCCTGGCCACCCCAATGAAAATTTCCTGGCTCCGCCACTGTACAGCAGCAACAGGGACAAACAATGTTCGAGCATTTCAAACGGACAGGTAGCCTACATGAACGGAAGGATGCTAGCTAGCTGTGCTGTCAGTCAGACTGTCACTGGATTACTATCGTCTTGCTTATTTCTACAGCCAGGGAGTCAGATTGGTGAGTCAGAAACTTTTTTGGGGTTTATTTAACAATAAAGTTGGATGAATTGATACCGAGTGCAATCCATTCTGCATTTTATATTCAATTGAGCAGTTGTGTTTTCATTGTTACTGACGGACAAACCTAAGCTCTGCAATGTGGATAAATGGTTACATTCTGATGCTGGACAGGTCCATGGGGCATATGCTACTGGTACTTTATCTATTAAGATAAAGTTTATGGAGTGGAGTTGCCATCAGTTATGCTGTATTCCTACATAATGATGAATGCTGTCTTTTATTTTTAAGTTGAATAGAAGTAGTACCGGTAGTTTGAATCGGCGAAGGTTTGACTTGTTGCCTTACGTTTTTTCGGCCCTCGGTGTGAGGGACGGGTCCGTTAATTCGATGGATGCGATGTTTAATCATTTAGACCAAACTACAGTAGGCTACGGGCAAACCTGAAGTCACCGTCGTGACATTTCATGTGTGTGTGTGTGTGTGTGTGTGTGTGTGTGTGTGTGTGTGTGTGTGTGTGTGTGTGTGTGTGAGAGAGAGAAAGGGAGGAACTTATTTGAAATCGGCCGTGCGTGCCTGTTTGTTGTTTATTGTTTTTGATTTAACAATATATAGGTTTAGAGAAATCTGGCTTTCAGAACTCAGTGCCTACCCACTCACTGACCTCACTGCACGTCACTGATTTCTAACAACTGTGCATGTATGTCCACACCTGTGGCACCTAGTTTTGATATTTTTTCAATCATTTTTTTTTTCTTGCCTTTTCCAAGTGCAAGTTATTAGAGAGGAGGAGAGCCCCTGCTCTTTCCTCGCTTCAATGAACACATGAAAACCTCAATAACATGTATATTTATCCATTTTAATGGTGTTTTGATAAGGTTTCTGTCCGATTTGCTTGGGAAAAAATAGAGCAGATGTGCATGGTAAGTCATTTTTAACCACCATGAATGGAAAAGCATAATGTGCTAATATTCTGTTCATTTTTCTTGTGCCGTCTTTCAAAATGGCAATGCAAGTTTGTTTCAATTTCAGATAAAAACTTCTTGAGAAATAAACTTAAAGGAGAGCACCTTGCTGCATGCTGAAGATTACGTTTAAATGGCCCATACATGCAGGCTGTAGAAATGTATATTTCCAAACATGGAAATAGTAGTATTTCTTTCTAAATTATTTAATGTTATTGACTCATTGTTTTCAATAAATAGTTCATAAACCTTTGACGACTAGTTTATTACTGAACCCGCCCATCACATGCCACACCTTCACACTTTGCACCGCCTACCACCGAAAGTAAATTCTCAACCTTTAGGAAACACTATAGTCCATGATGTAGCAGGAGCGTTTTATGACAGCAGGAATACAGGTGAGCTTAGAATGCTCAATCTCTTATTAGGTGTCCAACCCACAGTTATCCAGACTTTTCTCACATCCTTTTATTCATCCCCATATAGTCAATTGTAACAACCATTATTTGTGTGAAAATATTTCAAATGAATCATCCACTTGTACTTGTAATGTGCGTTACTCCTGACCGAGTTTTGGTTATATGTATATACAATGTTCCCAATTTCATTGGATCAGGAATGTTTGATGAAAACAAAAATGATATATTAATATTTATGTATTTAGTGTAGTAGTAAAAGTTATTTTGACTCGCTCCACTGAGCATTTTAGCATTGTTTCGCCTATTGTTATGGGTTTTAAGGCCCGCCACCTTACTCCTTTGGTACGTTAACTCTCGTAAGCAGCTAGCTGGTGAACATAGTGTTGCATTTAGCTGCAAGAGGGCCTGGCATTTATTTGAGGTGATGCTGGAGACCCAAAATAGACCTACAACAACTGGAAATTTGTCAATGTACACAAACACGACTCCAAGTCAATGTTAATGTTGCTCAGTATCTGCAGGATGCGTAAACAGACAACTGTTTGCTATTATATTTGACAATTCTATAAGTTCTTCTGTTGCATCCAAGTGACCAATTAATGCAGCTTTCATTAAACCGGGACAAAAATCTGTATTTTAATGAAATAAACTTGATTGAATAAAAAAACATTCAAGAAAATATTTTATCAGTATAGAAAAGGGAATCCTTGTAGACATCATGGGTACCTGAATGCATGTTTATGGGAACCTGCCTGCTCTGCGTCCTTCCCACAGTTATCCTATTTCATTAATTCTAACTGGATCAAACTGCTGCTCCCTGGGAGGAATGTGTCATGGGATATGTACATGTGGAGTCTCTATCTTGTGCTAATGGAAGCAGCTGGTTTGATTTATGAGCACTTGATCTGAGTCATGGAGTGCACTCCAACCGTATTGGCTGTAGTGCAGCTAGCAGATCAGCTTCCGCTGAGTTGGTGCTGGTAAAATAGAAAATAATTCATTATTCAGACATGTAGGAAAACGCATCGGTCCCACAAAGCAGGATGCCAGTGTTTCGTTAGCAACAGAAAAAATTGAATGAAAACTATATAATTAATTTGTTGGTGTTAATTTTTCAGTACAAAGGCGGCTTCATTATGTTGTAAGGTAATCATTGTCCTGTCACAAATTCTGCCTCGACCCCTAGATAATCTTACTGAGTGCTCTCAAGTTGCCTAATCCTTGCACTCATTTCATTTTCTTACGAGTTTTGCTTTGGTCGGACATCAAAGGGGTGATACTACAAAGAAATTGAATTTGTCTTTCAAGTAATGGGAGATAATAGTACAAGACCACTGCCAAAACGAATTTGTCCAGGTGTGATGGAATAGCTGCTTAAACATGGCAGCAGTCCTTTTCTATCATAGACACTGCCATCAATAATAACCCTGCATACAGAGGATCAGTTTGACAGAAAAGGTTTGTGATGTGGATCACAATTGTGTATAGCATGTATGTGTAATTTGTATATCCTTGGTTTCCAGGTAGCTCACTATTTTATGGAGATCTGGAAGGTTAAATGTATGAAAACAGCCAGTTTAGTAGCAACAATGAAAACACTGAGATTAGGTTTCAGATGATTGAAATGGACACCCATGATCCCTTTATTTTCTCCCACTTTTTGGGATTTTTTTTGTATGTTACAGTTACCTCGCAACATGCTCAGTTCTGTGAATTTGCCGGCCACTCGCGACACTGAGGGGAAATCTTCTATATTTAGGTAGGGATATACTATGACATATCAAACTACAAGAACATTTCCCACCAAGGCAGGTTGTGGTGCAAGGTTCAAGGACTTTTCTAGGTTACGTTGAAAAATATTTTTTTTCAAATAGGCAGTAGTCTGTTTCTCTAAATGATTCTCATAATTGTGCATTTAATCATACATAATTAAAATATTACACCGAGGGGTAGAGTGTGGACGGTCTAATAGGTAACAATTGTAGAGAAAGACATCTCAAAGACATGTAATATGATATTTTGGTCTGTGTTTACCTTACAGCTTTGTTGCATATATTTGGCACAGTCATAGCAGGTTAATCCTTGCAGGAAACAGTGTGGTACTAGTCTGATAACGTGACAGCAGGAAACACATACAGTTTTTTCCGATTGCTAAAGCACAGTGGGCACAACTGAAACCACATGTGCAAAACTCTTAACACAGTGTTCATCACTAAAACCCATCTGTGCAATTCAGTTCATTTCACCTCCAAAAGTCACTCACAGCAACAAAACTCTTCATACATGTCTCAAAACAAGCTCACTGGTGCAAAACACTGGCAACATGTTACAATGAAAAACACACATTGACACACACAACACACAGACCTAAAAAACACTAACAACAAGCAGCAAAACATAAAAGATGAACTTTTGATATTTAAAGTCAAATCTTTGAAGTTTAAATGATCCGAGTGATTTCACATACACATGTAAAACAATATTTCATGAGAAAATAAGATGAAATTTGATGACTGTAGTGTACCATATGACAAGAATGAATGACAAACACAGCAATTTGGTGCTATACAGTATCTTTTATTTTTTACTAAAAAATAAAACTTTGCAACAAAAACTCCTGTAGTTTCAGGGCTGTAAAAATCAAACAAAAAAACTTAAATTTTGTCACTTTCAAAGTATCTAATCCTGCCTATCTTCCTCATTGGGCCACATGTTTTCATCGACGTCACAGCGTATATTCTCCCTTGCAAGACACCGAGGGAAATATCGACGGGCATGCCTTATCCACCCCTGGCAGTCCTCGGGAGACGTTTGCCCACAGGCGGCATTCATGGCCTCTAGCAAGGTCATTTGGTCGTGTGGCAGGTGGTCATAGACCTTCCACCTCCAAGCAGAGAAGAATTCCTCTATGGGGTTGAGGAAAGGGGAGTATGGGGGCAGGTAGAGGTTTGTCATCCTTGGATGTGCAGCAAACCACTCTCTCACTGCGATAGCGTGGTGGAAAGCTACATTGTCCCATACCACAACAAAAACAGGAGCATTCCTTCTTCTGCCTGCTGGCACAAGCTGATCGTGTAGCTCATCTAGGAAGGCAATGAGCCTGGCTGTATTATAGGGGCCAATCAGGGGTTTGTGGAGCAGCACACCCTCGGTAGAACATTGTGATGTTGGCCCCTCGCTGGCCAGGGACATTCACTGTTGCTCTTCGCCCAATGACGTTTCTTCCCCTGCGGCGCGTTTTTGCTAGGTTGAAACCAGCCTCATCCACAAAAATGAAGGAATGGGCTGTCTGCCTAGCGTCAATCTCCATTGCACTCTGAAATACAGTAAATACACCATTTTACAGTTACAGTATTGTACAGTTAGATGTACCTGTATTCACATTACAGTACAGTTCATAGCTGCATATGTACCATTTAGACATCTTACCTGGACATATTGTTACCTGAGCAATTTCACCCGGTCACTGTTTCGCTCAAAGGGCACTTTGTACAGCTGCTTCATTCGTACCTGATGTTTCTTTAGGATTCTGGCAATTGTAGTAGTGCTGACTGAATTGATATCTACAAAGATCTCATCGTCTGCCAGCACTCTCTCTTTAATTTCCCGCAGTTTTATAGCATTGTTGGCAACAACCATGTCAACAATTGCTATTTCCTGCGCATCAGTAAATATTCTGCCTCTTCCTCCAGTGGGAGGCAATCTTTGGATCCTATTGTATAAAATAGAAAAATATCAATATTATAAAACACATTTAGCAAGAACAACTAAAAATGACTCTTTACATAGGCCTAGGCCTAGTTACAGGAATTCAGTTCATCATTTACTGTACTATAGGAATGCAGATCTTACCTGTTGGTTTCCCGGAAAAATTCGAACAATTGATGCCACTGTTGATCGTGTGATATTTGGTTGGACCCGTAAACCTGCCTCAGTCATTGAGAGACCATGGTTGACCACATGGTCAATAATGGTGGCCCTGATCTCATCAGAGACAGCAGCTCTTGCTCTTCCTTGTCCTCTTCCTCTACCTCTCCCTCTTCCTCTACCTCTCCCTCTTCCTCTTCCTGGTCCTCCTCGCATCATGACTCTCCCGGGCACCCTTCTCTGAACACCGACCTGTCTTTCTGGATCCATTTTTTCCCAAGAGATCTCAATTGTGAACCTGTCCCTTTTTATAGGTCCAACAGTAACTAGAAATTGTTACCAGCTGTTTATTGTATTTTATATATTGGTAATATTCTACTAAGATTTGCAATACATTTCAATATGGCTAATGCCAGAAGCCATCACTCTGTTTTGAATGTGCTCCTATGAGTTTAGAATACAGTGAGACAAATTCTGCAACATGTGTGTAAGCAATTGGCAAAAACTGTAAAAAAAAAAAAAGAATTGTAATAGGCCTACTTTATTTTCAAGTTTTGTGCTTTTAGCTGAAATTCAATAAGCTTTTTTATTTTACATATCGGTAATATTCTTGGTAATATTCTCCTACGATTTCAATACATTTTGATAAGGTAAATGCATAATCCCATATTTTGTTTTGTATGAGTTCCTAAGAGTTTTGAGCACAGTGTCTTAGCAATTGAACATTTTGCCAGAAATACACAGTGTTTTGCAGGTTGTTGTTTATGAATGGAAGAAGAGTTCTTGAGTTTTGGTCAATGTGGTTTCTGAATGCATTTTGCGTGAAATGAATGAAAAATGAAACACAGTTTGGAACCCATGGACTTCTGTAGTGCACACTGTGTTAAGTGTTTTGCACATGAGGTTTTAGTTGTGCCCACTGTGCTTTAGCAATCGGAAAAAACTGTAATACTGTCATTAACAGGTTAAAAATAAATTAAAATTTGAAATATTCCCTGCAAAAAGGTACCATAACAAACCAAGAGATACTGGCCATGCCAGAACACATATGGTTGTTGCAGCAAAACCCTTGGCTTTACTGAATTAAACCATTTTATTATTTTATTATACATTTCTTTTTATCCGCAAGAGGACATGTGTGTTATTTCCTTGTTCAATGGTCACATAGTCTCCTTTTTAAAAAGCTTCCTTCAGAGCCACAGGGGACATTATAAAATTATTATTAATCTCAAACTTGTTTTGAATACAGAAAAAAACAAAATACATGGTATTCTCCAGAGCAAAAGACAGACAGAAAAATTCAAAGCTCTACTCAAAATGGTACACCTATTGAAGAAGTCCCTGACAAATTGATGACAAATTTACTTTTAAAAAAACATATTGAAAATCTTACTGAGAAATTAAAAGGACAATTAGGTTTCCTGTATAGGAACAGGTCTTGTTTCCCATCTTTTTGTAGAAAAAGGATCGTGGAAGCAACACCCCTCTCTGTTTTAGATTATGGTGATGTCATTTATAGGCATGTTCCCATCTCATACCTAAAATCTCTAGATTCTGTTTACCACTCAGCTCTTAGATTTATAACTGGGGACTCATATGGCACCCATCACTGTCTCATATCAGAAGGTAGGATGGCCCTATCTCTCCGCCAGACAGGATCAACACTTTCATTTATTTGATTATAAGGAATTGCTACAAAAACTCCCCCCGGCCCCTACCTGTCTTCACTCCTGAGCCAAAGACACCATAAACAAAACACCCGTTCTCAGGATTGGCTCACACTTTCTGTCCCTGCAGTTAAAAGTAATCTTGGAAAGACAGCATAAAGGTATTTCGCACCATTTACCTGGAATAATTTACAGATAAACCTCAAACTGTATACACTAATACAAATGGGTAATTTAAAAAATTTGGTGAGAGACCTAATTTCTTTGAACTGTGACTTTCACATAGCTGTATGTCTTTGTATTAGTAATAATAATATATAATAATACATTTGTTTGAACTTTTATGAATTAGTTTACATTTTCATGTTGATATAATATTGTTTTTAATATTTAAAATATTTTCGTATTTTCATTTGAAATTATTTCTTTCGTTTTCATGTTTGTACTCAGGTCGCACTTGCAAATAAGATCTTAATCTCTATGTGATTTTCCAGATTAAATAAAGTATATATGCAACTGTTTTTACAGGCTGAACTTGTATTCACATATACATTAAAATGGGTTCAGTGAGCTGTTACAATAAAACAGAAATTATTAAAAAAAAAATGTATACAGTAAATCTCAGACAGAAGCCTTTGCAGCGGGAAATAATGAAAAAAAAATCAGAGTTAATTACAGAGGAGTTTGCTGTTGTCATTGAAGACTTATAAAACATTGCCAATGTTTACAGATGACGAAAACTTCCCAAGCCGCACTGTGCCAAAGTTATATTATAATTATTTATAATTATAGTGATTATTAATGTTACACCACAAAATATAAATACCAAATATTTCTAATAATACCCAGGGGGCAAAGTGATTTTATGGACATCGAAAAGGTTGTTCACCAGAAATTACATCTAGGACCTTCAAGGATCACAACCTGAGTGAACAACGTGGTCAACTACCTGCTGGAAAGCTACAGGGTGCGGAAATAGCAAATCAGAACCACGGTTTAGGGCGAGGACTAAATTGAAAATGTTTAACTTGAAGATATCATCATGAAACTTTGCCAGTTGATTACTGACATTAAAACAATGATTTATTGTATTGAAGTTTTTTTCAAAAATGTTTGAATATACAGTATCTCACAAAAGTGAGTACACCCCTAACATTTCTTCAAATATTTCATTATATCTTTCCATGCGACAACACTGAATAAATGACACTTTGATACAATGTCAAGTAGTCAGTGTACAGCTTGTATAACAGTGTAAATTTACTGTCCCCTCAAAATAACTCGACACACAGCCATTAATGTCTAAACTGCTGGCAACAAAAGTGAGTACACCCCTAAGAAAAAATGTCCAAATTGGGCCCAAAGTGTCAATATTTTGTTTTGCCATCATTATTTTCTAGCACTGCCTTAACCCTCTTGGGCATGTAGTTCACTAGAGCTTCACAGGTTGCAACTGGAACCCTCTTCTACCCATTCATGACGACATCAAGGAGCTGGTGGATATTAGAGTCCTTGCGCTCCTCCATCTCCCGTTTTAGGATGCCCCAAAGATGCTCAATAGGGTTTAAGACTGGAGACATGCTTGGCCAGTCCATAACCTTTACCCTCAGCTTCTTTAACAAGCCAGTGGTCGTTCGGAGGGGTGTTTGGGGTCGTTATCATGTTGCAGTACTGCCCTGCGGCCCAGTTTATGAAGGGAGGGGATCATGCTCTGCTTCAGTATGTCACAGTACATGTTAGAATTCAATGAACTGTAGATCCCCAGTGCTGGCAGCACTCATGCAGCCCCAGACCATGACACTCCAACCACCATGCTTGACTCTAGGCAAGACACACTTGTCTTTGTACTCCTCACCTGGTTGCCGCTCCACACTCTTAACACCATCTGAACCAAATAAATGTATTTTGGTCTCATCAGACCACAGGACATGGTTGCAGTAATCCATGTCCGTAGTCTGTTTGTCTTCAGCAAACTTTTTGTGGGGTTTCTTGTGCATCATCTTTAGAATAGGCTTCCTTCTGGGATGACAACCATGCAGACCAGTATGATGCAGAGTGCGGCGTATGGTCTGAGCACTGACAGGTTGACCCCCCACCCCTTCAAGCCCTTCAGCAATGCTGGCAGCACTCATACGTCTATTTTCCAAAGCCAACCTCTGTGTACGACGCTGACCATGTGCACTCAACCTTCGTAAACTGGGCCGCAGGGTGGTATTGCAACATGATAACGACCCCAAACACACCTCCAAGACGACCAGTGGCTTGCTAAAAAAGCTGAGGGTAAAGGTTATGGCCTGGCCAAGCATGTCTCCAGACCTAAACCCTATTGAGCATCTTTGGGGCATCCTCAAATGGAAGGTGGAGGAACGCAAGGTCTTTAATATCCACCAGCTCTGTGATGCTGTCATAAATGGGTGGAAGAGGGTTCCAGTTGCAACCTGTGAAGCTCTAGTGAACTACATGCCCAAGAAGGTTAAGGCAGTGCTGGAAAATAATGGTGGCCACACAAAATATTTACACTTTGGGCCCAATTTGTAAATTTTTTCTAAGGGGTGTACTCACTTTTGTTGCCAGCAGTTTAGACATTAATGGTTGTGTGTCGAGTTATTTTGAGGGGACAGTAAATTTTCACTGTTATACAAGCTGTACACTGACTACTTTACATTGTATTAAAGTGTCATTTATTCAGTGTTGTCCCATGGAAAGATATAAAGAAAAATGTGAAGAAATGTGAGGGGTGTACTCACTTTTGTGAGATACTGTATATGCAAAAATATATGCAAATGTAACATATTTCACAAACTATTCCTACATTTGCATATCTTAAACAACCAAAAATCTAGATGTTGGAGAAAGCCAGAATTAAAATCTTTATTGCATTTTAACAACATATACATAACAAACTTCCTCTGCGAGAAATCAAGTGAGCATTTGTTTGATACTGGTTAGATAGACATGGTTTGATAGTTTTTTTTAATACTCTAAACCAAAATCTCAACTTCTTAAGCACTTACATGAACTAAACTTTCCATAATCATTCTCAGCACTTTTCTGAATGTTATTACAGAAGGATTTGTTCATATGTTGTTCATTGTCTGATTTATGAGACATTTTGTTCTCCAAAACATGATAAATGCATTTATGCATAGTATTTTTTGATTTTATTAAATGAATACAGGCTGTATCCCAAATATGTACCGTTTGGACACTATGTTATAAAAATGCAATGATTTAAAATCTGGCTTTATCCAACATCTAGATTTTTGGAGTTTAAAGATTTGCAAATGTGTGCATAATTAGTGAAATATGCTACATTTGCATATATTCAAGCATTTAAAAAAATTAATAGGAGAAATCATTGCTTTAATGTCAGCAATCAACTGGCAATGTTTCATGATGATATCTATAGATTAAAAAAATTAAATTTTACCCTCTCCTTAAACCGTGGCTCCGATTTGCTATTTCCGCCCCTTTCAAGCAGGTAGTTGACCAGGTTGTCCACCCAGGTTGTGATCCTTGAAGGTCCTAGATATAATTTCTGGTGAACAACCTTTTACAACATTCCATGTCCGTTTTTTTTTTTTTTTTTTTTTTTAAAGTGGGGTTTTAAACATCCTAATATTAGTATAAAAATTATTATTTTTGTTTGGATTGTTTTAGTTTATTTTGGAATATACTTCATCGGCTATTGTTATTGCTATTCTGACCAAGTTAGAAACCTTTTATTGGGAAAATTAATTCATCACAGCCTATCAAAAACTTGCCGTAAACCATGGACTCCCTGCATATTAGTAGAAAGCTGCTGTTTTAATTCAAAACATCGTTGACATCAATTACTGAATTGAATACTTTTACCAAATGTTATAGTCCTTGATTTTCCACATGAAGAGCCGTTAACATCAGAGGAAATAACGCACAGATAGAAGTAAACATGAGTCGAGTCGGAGTCCTTTCATTGGCAGATGGTTCATCATGAAGCAACCACCTGAGCCCATCCAGAGTTTCCTGTTCAAGTGTCTTATTTCTCTTTTCCCCTCTCTCCACTTCCACAGCACTAAGATTTAATCTGGGACACAAACAGAGGTACAATAAATGAAGGCCTCTACCAATATAGAACATATTTTAAATGACATGTAATGGCTCTAATCCTCCAGACGTATGTTTAAAAATTAACAATATACTTTTTATTTACACAACATGATTAGATATTCTGTATATCATGTGTCACAATGCAATATTTTACAGCAATTACACCAATGGCTTTGTTGGGAACCTTGTGTTAAATCAGGGATTCTTGAGAATCGGGACAAAAGGCCGTCTTCCATATGTAACTGCTGTTGTGTTTAAAACTGAAAATATTAAAAATTGTAGAGGTTATTAGGGATTAAGAATAGAATGTCTGGAGCACAATTATCCCCTTAAATTAAATTTTATCATTATTATGTCAAATATATGACACTTGTTATCTTCTCACGACGTCCAAAACAGTGTGTCCTCAGAGGAGGTTTCAATCTTTCATATGCAATAAAACCTATTAAAAATTTACTTTAATGATTAAAAATAGCTTTTCTCATCAAAAGCAACACTAGATAATCTATCATATCAATAAAAACTGTTTTTCTATAACACATTCATGTTTTATAAGGATTCTAAGTGATGGGACAACTTTACTGAAAGTCAACACCGTCAGACATTTCATTATGTAAAATGTAATAAAATCAGGCGAAATAAGGGGCAGCTGTCACTTTGAAGGACCTCTGTCAAATTCTACCTCTGCAGAGTACATTAGAGTCAGACAGGCTCTGATAAGTGTTGTAGTTATAGAATATTTTACATTCCGAATCTTGAAAGTCCAGTGTCACAACCTTGATATATTAACACCGACTTACATTTTCTGAAGAAGTTATTTGAAATGTTTTGATCATTTTATTTTCCTGAAATAGTTCATACTAGCACCTAACATAAACAGAAAAACCAAATGGCTACTAGATAAATTCCATTTGTTATGTTTAAGAAACGGTAAATATGTCAACATCGTCAGACAGGAAATCTGACGGAGTTGACATCTGGCGGTGGTGATAGGCCAATGACGGTAAAAAAACAAAAGCTGGGAGGTTGTATCAAAGCTTAGCTTAGTATGTGTTGGATACATACATGTAATTTAATTTGCCGAAACATAGGGTTTGTATTTTTTCAACATTGCACCCTGTTTTGTCCCACTTCTCAAGAATCGCTGAAATATAAAAAATATATATAGGCTATAATTTATTTTAATCACAATCATTTGTGACATGTATTAATAATGTGAAATTATTCAATCCTTAACTTCAGTTTAACCTAAATTTTTATTTAAAAAAATGCTGAGAGTTTTTCATTTATAATAGAAATCACATTTCATAAAGTCACTTTCCCCAATCACAGTTTAATTTTATGACATGGGCATGGGCCAATCATATGCCCCCATGCCTCTTAAATAAAGCTCAACAACTGCTACCAGGTTAAGCCAGGCAGCACTGGTTTTGATAACAATGTCAAATAAATGCTTTATCAACTATGTAGCTGCTGCTGTAACTGTATTAAACAGATTACATGAAATAAAACAACATTTTTGTTTGGTTTGAAAAGGCTGCTACCTAGCTAACTAATAGTCTGGCAGGATCTGACTCTGGGTTATTTCTCACAATAAGAGTGAAGAGCCACCTTTAACAGCAGCAGTTATCATCAGCTAGTAGGTTATTCAGAGGTGCGTTGGTTGAATTGTAATTCTAAATGTGTCCCTCAAAGAAAGAGCCAACATTGTGAAGATCAAGAATACTTTCTTTGTAGTCTCTAAAGGTAAGAGAAGCTAGCTGATACCCCTTTCCCACTTTATTTTAGACTGACTAAAGCTGCCAGTCCACTGTCCACAAGCGCCTAAGAGGTTGTTGTTTTTTCTCGCATGTCAGAAAGTCACAAGCTCGGTAAGGTGCGTAACTTGTGACACATCACATTAAATGAATGTGTCATTCTGAATGTATTAGTGCGTTGATCTGGGCCTTGTGTTCCCACAGAAAGCCAAGCCAACCGAGATGAGAAACACCCATGTCTATTTCAGGGTCAATTGACCCGGATCTCAATGCATGCTGTAATCTTTCCTATCGCACAAAAAAGCCGGATCGATGTGGGTCAACACCGTTTTTTTGTTCAGTGGGAAAGAGGTATAACTGCTAGAAGTTGCTCTCCTTAGCTGGCCTAGCTTTTTAGTCAGCTAGGTAATATTATCAACCTTATCAAGCTAATGAAAAAGATTTGCGGTTTTTAAATGCAGTAGCAGTTTGCTATTTGATTTAGTTGTTCTAGCTAACAGAAGTTATCTGTCCAAATTAGCAGTTGCTGAGCTTAATCGTTTAAGGAGTGATTGGCTTAATTGGCTATAAGGTGACGGGGTGGTGTCTGTTGATAACACCACGGTCACAATAAAGGAAACAAAATTGATATGAATATTTAAGTAAAATAATTATTAGATGAATTTTAATTTCTTCAATTATTTCATAGATTGATTGATGATTTGAAATAATTGTACACAATTTAGTCTCAGGAATATTTAATTACCATACTTTTTTATCACCTAGTGTTGAACACTTTGGGGTTCCATAGCTTTGAACCACAGAGGGGGATCAAATAAAATACTTAAGCCACGAAGAAGTTTCGAAACTAACTACCACTTCTTTTGCTCATCATACTTTTTTCTTTGATCTTTTTACAATAAATATACAGAGGCATGAAATTAGTTTGTGATATTTAAAAATATCTCAATTGACATGAATGAAATCTTCAATACCAGTAATTTTATACCACATGTGAGGTATTATGTTAGGGTACATTTTCTGACAATTTAATTCAGAATACATTTATTGATAAAATCACACCATAACAGCCAATGAACATACTGTCAAATTGCCAACATTAGGTTGTTTCTTACAGAGGTAACGTGAACGATGCAGGTGACAACGATGAGGGCAATGCCGATGAGGAAAGACGCCACACCAACATAGAGGGCGTTCCTGCCCAGCTGCCTTGACCCATCATAGTCACCCTGATAATAGCTGTTCCTCGACTGAGAAGAGGAAATCACTGTTACACACAAAACCCTGAGTTTTTCACTTGAAATACTGTGATGCTAACAAACCTGCTGACCGTTTAATCAGTCCCAGATATGAAAAGACTGATTTAGGTCTTAAGTTCAAGATCAGCTGATATTTAGTTTAAACCAACTGATTTTTGGAAACTCTTTAATGTCACCTAAAGCTTTCTAATATAACCTTAAGAATCTGGTTTTTAGTTTTGCTTCTATTTTTATTATCAGTTTGCAACATGAACATTTTGTGTCATTTTCCAAATTGGAAAATCAAGTGGGTTTGTTTGATGGGCAGAACAGGTGTGTGTGAGTCAGTTACATCTTCGTGTCCAACACATTAACTCACATCATGTCATGTCAGAACACTGTAACTGAGACACCCCAAACATCCTGAAGAGAGAACTAATTTCTCTCTTACACAACAGTACATCTGCATACTGTTTTAGATTATATATATTCAGAATTTAAATAAATAAATAAACCAAGCTACATAGTCCATGCTCACCATGATGGAGAAGACCAGTGCCACAATGTTGACGGGGTATGCAGGACAGAAGCAAGTGAAAATAGTCAAAGAAATGTAGCTGCGGAGTGGAGGTGGAGTCGGAGGTTCTTGTTCCTCTATTGATCCGTGGTCAAAAAATAAACTCCCGCTTAAGGAACTTTTCACTTGCGTATTAAGCACAGCAAGAGCCATTGTTAAAGACAGCAATCACACAGTTGGGGTCGAGAACACACAAATTAGAAAAGGATAAAAGGTTACTAAGGAGCAGAATCTGAAAGGACAAAAATACAACTCAAGGAATTGTAGTCCCACTTTAAACAAGATGCCAGTTGTTCAAAAGTCTCATTGATAAGCCCGATATGTTGTGATGGTTCTTGTCCTCTTTCAGAGCTGAGAAAAAAATTAAGTTTGTGTGGAGAGGGAGAAGGAGAGAGGTGGGAGAGTATCACTAACCCTGCTGGCCTCCATCCAGGACACTTCACTGAAGGATCAGTCTGTTTACCACTAGTGGCACCTCACAGCACCAAACAATGTGCTGATACATGAAAATTGTCTCGGTCAACAGTTCAGTACCTTGTTATGTTTAGGAATGCTGTTAACACAGTAGGCCATTTACAGTACACAAGGGGTAATAAATATATTGTAGTGAATGTTGGGCTGTGAGCAGAGAGTGAGCCACAGAGTGGCTGCGTAATTAAGTAAGATGCCACGGGTTGCTGTGTAGTGGGTTGCAGTGCAAGTTTGATGTGTAGTGCCCTAAGGGGTTTGTGTGGGTGGCTAATGCCCGAGAAGTGTCCAGGAAAAGAGGGTCTAACCTAAAGGTTCATTCACATGTGTTCCCGTCCTGTTGTCTCCTAAATGATGTTTAAAGAGGACCTATGATGCTTTTTGACTTTTATGACCTATAAACGTTGTTATGATGATTCATAGTCATGCTTAACCATACTAAATTATCAAATAATGACTTACATGCATTTCGACATATTCCCTGCTGACCGTCTGGGGTGTCTGTGCAGAGCACTAAACACTATTCTAGCCAGTCGAGAAGTCACGTGTTCAAAGCGGTCTACCCTTTCATAATTTGTGACGTCGCATAAAACTTTGTGACGTCTCCACGCGGATGTTTCCATGTATGGTAATGCTGTCACTTCCCTGTTCGCGTCTGCCTCGCGTCTGCCTCGCGCCCTTATAGGTCCATGCTCGCGCTTCCCGCCACTGAAAGTGTTCCGGAAGGAAGGTAACCAATCACAACGGAGTGGGGTTTGCAGGAGGGGGGGGAGGGGAGCGGAGATGGCCGAAGCACAGGCGGAGGGAGCCGAAGCACACACACTCAAGTGTTGACAGGATGTGCTGGATCGCCAAAATAAGAGAAAGAGCTTCCCGAAAATCTACATAGTTTTTTGTGATGTGATTCGTGTCAGGTTGCTCTATAGCAGTGTAAAACAAGAAATTAAGACCAGAAAAGTAGCATAATAGGTCCTCTTTAATAAAGATAATTGATTGTGATTATTCAGTGTCCTCCTCGTTTTGTTTCCTTACATAATTGTTAAGGTGCTCTCTATCTCCTCTAACCCAGAGGCAATGTGTGTTACACTGGTGGCAGCGGTGGGATCTTGTATCTCTCATATTAAAATCTTGGTAGTTAGCCCCTAAAAATGTCAGAGGAAGGATCCAATCAGTTGCTACAGGCGCAGAACGGTAATGATCATGTCCCATCTACTAGTAGTGGTCATCCAGCGGCTCACATGCATTCAGTTGGTCGTCCAGCCCGCCCTGTTTTTATGCCCGAGACTTTTACAGGACTGGGTCGTGAGCATGATTGGTATGATTGTTCGGAGCAATTTGATTTGGCCGCAGAAGTGAATCAGTGGGATGAGACCCTCAAGCTTAAATTCATGTCTCTTTAGTTAGCCGGCCGTGCCAGAGATAATTACGTCATTTTAAGGCCAGGACACACCGGTCCGACTACCCGAAAATGGAGTCTGCCGATTCAGGCAGCTCCAGTCTGCCAGTCGCGGCCAAAAAAGTGCCAAGAACACACCGAGCCGACTGCTGACTTTCCGTACGCTCTGCGCTTGCGCGGGACGTAATGTCTCCATAACAGCAGACGGCGCTAATCTGTATTGTGGCCCAAAAAAATACGGAAGCCGGAAATGATGGGAAAGCTCTCTAGACCATAAACATAGATAGAAATACGTATTTATATTGATGGACCATAAAGAGCACCATTTTTAGCAGAGAGTGTCGAGCATGGTGTCGAGCAGTCAACAAGGGTTGATGCATGCGAGTACTCGCTGAACGAAACAAACAAACACATTAAAACAATGGCTAGCTGTTGTTAGCTGTTTGTGCTACCCGCCTCACTTCCGGGCTTCACTGATTCGCTAGCCCTCCACCAACCAAATTTGCTCCAACTGAAAGACTGACCGACGTCACGGCACACACCAAACAGATTTGTGTCCCCGCCCCCTCCAGACTCTGCGACGGCGATTATCGGACCGGTGTGTCCTGGCCTTTAAAAGCAGCTATGACGAGATGTTTCGAACCATGTGATAGCGATGACTGGAGTAGGGCTACTTTTACTGCCCGGCGGCGACGGCGGCCAAATGAGACGGCAAGGGAATTTGGTAATGCCTTGAGAAGATTGGCCACTAAAGCATACCTCACAGCTGGTGACCATACCAGAGATATGCTGGCAAGAGATCAGTTCATGTTACATTTTACTTCGGGTGATTTTCGGGTTAGCCTGCGTAGTACCAAGCCCAAAAAATTTGAAGAATCTATCAATATTGCTGCTGAAATGGAACTAGTGAGAAACCTAGAGAAGACCAGCTTGTCACCAGATGCCAAAGTAATGGGAGTGACAGTTAAATCAGGCAGTGAAGAACAGATGGGAGTAATGCTTGGGGTGGTGGAGGAGTTAAGACAGGAAGTATGTTCCTTTCAATCCACAGTCAAAACTATGCAGACAACTCCAAAAACACCATATATATCTAAATCTGTCAACAATGCAGAGGGTGGTCACCAAGAGAGGGTGGCACCAAACAGGCTGACCAGCCGCGGATCCAGAGAGGGTGATGGAGGATGTTGGGAATGTGGCTGTAACCGACACGTTAAACGCGATTGCCCCTATCTGCAGGGAAACTAGAGGGGGCAGGTACAGCAGGCCAACTGCCTGCCCCCAAGTACAATGGTACGACGGTGGCCTTTGCAAAGACAAGGAACCAGGGCGGCTCACCAAGGCAGCAGACCAGATCCCCAGAAACAAATGGCAGCACAGGCTGGGTCTGTTGGAAGGCAGGAGGTGCCGGGGTGAGGGCCGAAAATGAGAGGCCTGGTCGACCAGCACAGCAGGAGAGCGCGGCCCATCCGAGCGACCTTTTGGTGGGGAAAGAGAGGCAGACAGGAGGACCGATGCCAAGTATTCAGCCACCAGCCAATCGTGAGCCAAACATCAGTCAGACGGCTAGACTTATCCCGCAGGAGAGCGCGACAGCCAGTTGGACATTAAGTCGGGCATCAACGGAAGGAGACACAGAACAGACAAGAGACGTTACAAGAGACGCGCCAAACAAGGCAGAGGATGCCGCCCGTGTGGTCCCGGGACTATGAGATGCCTTGACTCGGGGGTGAGTCACATTTAAAGGAGGGAGGAGTGTAGTGAATGTTGGGCTGTAAGCAGAGAGTGAGCCGCAGAGTGGCTGCGTTGTTAATTAGGTGATTAGGATGATGCGCTGCAGTTGAAGGGAGTGAGTTTGGGAAGAGGGAGGTGAGAAAAAGGGCAGAGAGATTGAAGTCAGGGTTGTTGGGGAGCGGACTGAATGTGCCCAACTAAGACAAGTTCTAAGCCGAATGCACTCGGGCCTGGGGAGTAGTGCCGGTCGCATGCCGCTAGGGTTGCCGGCGGTGAAGATAGAAATAGAATAGGGAAAGGTTCCAATATAAATGAGGTACACGTTACTGATAGTGTGGGGATCCTTTAGCCTCAAGCCGCTCTCCAATCCGTGCAGAGGCTCTCCTGCAGTTAGTGGAGCTGCCTCGCTGCGTTGGAGCCGTGCACTTCAGCCAATCCGGACCAGCGCCAAAGCTCAGACCACGGGGGAGGGTCTCAACTCCGGGGAGAGTTAAGTAGTTTTTAGCTAGATATATATTTTTGTATTGTGTATTTGTAGCTCTGTTAATTAAATGTATTTTAATTAGACGCGGCAGTACAGGGGACCGAGTGGGGGAAGTAGTAGGGGTAAGACCGCTCGTCCAGTGCACTACAGGGGGGCTCTGACGCTACGGGTTGCTGTGTAGTGGGTTGCAGTGCAAGTTTGATGTGCAGTGCCCTAAGAGGTTTGGTGTGGCTGCAGAGCAGCATTTGTGTGCTGTGCCCTTTTGCTGGGGGTTTGTGTGGGTGGCTAATGTCCGAGAAGTGTCCAGGAAAAGAGGGTCTAACCCAGTGGTGTCAAAACATACGGCCCGCGGGAGATGATTTAATCCGGCCCGCGACTTGTAGAGCACACATTTCTGAGCATTTTTTTAAAAAAGTAAGTCTCTAGCCCATTCCTGTGAGGAGTTTTTAAGAAATAACCAAAATGCTCACTCCAGCCGCTATGGGGCAGCCAAAATAAAAATAAAACACATTTTAGCAACGTGGGAAATGGTAAATGGCAATCGTGCTTCACCGCTATTAATGTTTCCTCCAGTGCTGTATGGCAAAGTAAAAACCAAAAAATTAAAAATAATAAAACTTTTTATTTTTAGTGCTGAACAATTAATGTACTAGCAAGCGCGGTGTGTCTGCGGCTCTGCATGCGCGAAACGAGCAGGAGCATGCTAGTGTAGGCCTACAAGATTTATTTCCTAATTTTCCATGGTGCTTTATTTTTATGTTTCAAATTGGGAAAAACGAATTCCAAAACAACCAATAACCTCTGTATTTAAAAATAAATCAAAACAGTAGAAGTTGCACTTTTATTTTATTGTATTTTGTACTGTCTGCATGTTTGCACAAAATTAGTCCCTGTGCATATAGTAAACAAAATGGGACAACTGTAAGGTCAGTGCCTGTTGTATTTGTTTATTCAAATAAACAGTTGTTTATTCAAATAAACAGTTGTTTATTCAAATAAACAGTTGTTTTATTTAATTAATGCGTATTGGCATCTTTGAGCAAAAATACTCCCAAAATTGTTGCTGCGGCGCACCTCCTATTCCCATGGCCAGCAGCAACCTTTACTAAGACATTTCCTGGGGGGTACAGAGATCCCTTGTGATCCGTGATAATGTAGGCTACAAATGTAGGCTGAGTGATAAAGCATATTACTGAAAAACAAAGCTAGGGATTTGGAGTTGACATAGGCCTATGTACGTTATTTTGCCATTACTGGTCCGGCCCACTTGAGATTAGATGTATGTGGCCCTCAAACCAAAATTATTGATTATTCAGTGCAAGGTTTGTTACAATATGTAGCACTTGCTCGTCTCTTTTTGTTTGAAACAGCCACATATAAATTTAAAACACATTTAAACACATGGCTGCAGTTAGCAAACATGTATTGAAGGACCAGGGAGGGACCAGGGTAGAAAGAACAATGTTTTAGGCACATAACCGTCATGAATGTTTTAAGTTTTTAAAGCAACTATGTTCAGATGTTTTATGTAATTTGCTGCGTCTTTCAAATTATTCCGATGGGGAGAAAAGCTGTTGAAAACTGGTGCAGGTAATGTAGTTCTCTGACCAATCATTTCTGTCTGTTGTTTTAGACTGAGAATTTAGAGCATATAGTTTGTGTGAGGTAGCACACAGAATAGAGGGCATAGGAAATAGTTAACTAGGACCATGCAAAGTACCTTGTATGATAGGTAAAAGTTTACATAGCCTGCCTCACACAGGTTCACAATAATTTCTGGTATCCATGGGTAACACCTGCTTGGACAGGACTGTCATTTTTTTAAATTTCCATTAGGGGGCACTTCATTCAGAAATATTCGAATCATTCACAGGGAGGGGCTTGAAGTTTAAATTATGCAAACATAGGTTTGCAATTTTAAAGGGGCACGTTCACACCTACGAATGCATGCCATTGATGTCCCTGAATATATAGTCAACTGTATATATATATATAAAAAAAATCACAATCAAATGCTTTAGAATAATTTATTAGGATTTTAAAATTGAAATTATCAGAAAAATAAAAGAAGGGAAACAAAAGAAAAGCATTGCTGTAAAGCTTGGCAGGGGACAGCCCAGATCTCAAACATAAACTGAGCTCCTGTAGAACTACAAGCTTCGTCCAAAGCATTGGCCCTTTCCCTTACATCAACACAACAAAAGACATTATTAAAATCAATATACAAGGGGAACAAGATCTCAAAACAGAAAAATATATAGTTTCTTTTTTTTTCTGAAAATAAGTCTTAATGCCGCAGAATTTTCCACACGTCGTCTGCTATTACCAATAATAGTACTATTTTCATTTGTAAGGTAAAAAATAACTTATTGCTTTATTGTAAGTTAAAAAGTTACAGTGTTGGTGTCCAGCAGTAGTTTTATGTAGAGTCCCAGGCGGTCTGACAGAGGAACTACTGGCTGTAGCAGGAAGTTGTCTGCAGTGCTGAACATCAAACAGGTTGCAGCAATAAGGCTGAACAAACAGGCTTCTTGTTTTTGCAAATGTTGAATTTGTTCCAGCTTTTTGACTTTTCCTGCCAGCCAGTGTCGTCTGTACTGAGGCCCTATATCAGAGCCAACTGGGAGTGAGACCCTGTTCCATTTGTGGTTCCCTGCCCAAACCCCTCTCTGTTCACCACTACACGGAGCAGCAACTGTGTATAAACAATAACATGTCGGCTCCAGAGGAGCACAAATTCATGAAAGCTAAATGTGAAATGGGTGGGAGGAAGGGGAGAGAAGCGGATGAACCAAAATGGAACAGGGTGATCTTTACTTTTTTTTTTCAGTACCAAAACAAAGGCAATCAAAATGCTCCTTCGTTGCCAAAAGTAGTTCCATATTACACCTTGATGTATGCGCACAAACACTCACTCACACACACTCAGACGCAATCACATGCACCTTCAAAAGTGATAAGAGGACAGAACATGATTGTGATGTTTTATACAACTGCTTCTCTGAGAATGTCCTTCATTTGTTTTTGTGGTGCAGCAACACCGCATAAAAGAATTTAAAAAAGAAAAAAACAATCATGAACAAAAACATTAAGAAGTGAATCGCGCAAAAAATATAATATTTTCAAAAAAGAGGAAGTCAAGTCAACCCCCCTCCCCCCAAACCCTGTGAACCCCTGTTTCTCCTGCTTTAAGGTGATGAGACTTTCCGTTGTCCGTCGTCTTTTAATCTCAAGTCGTTCTTATGAAGAAGCTAGAAAAATGGTTCATCAATGGTGTTAAAATTATAGTCAAAGTTGCTTTTTCAAGAAGCAAAGCAAACAAAGGCGATGATTCTGTAACAAAACTTCTTATTTTTTTACCAAGCAAATTTGCCAGACACTCCTGAAAGTCTCATATCTCATCCCCAAGTGAAGTGTCGCTGGAGCAGACTGGCCAACATCGTACACATATACTGTATGCATACAGAGGAAAGTAGTGAGATGACCACACATAGTAGTAGATTATCAGTCAAATAATGTTAACCCTTTCCAAACCAACCAATAACATGCCATGTCGGTTCAGTAACCCCTACAGCCCCACCCTACTCAACCCAACGTCTATGTACAATATCTTACAGGAAGACATAAAAACATTGCTTTAAAACCAATTACAGAATAAAATACCTTACAGATTATCATTATGTCAATATTAATAACAATATTACAAAGGTTTTTTTTAAAGACTACCAAAATATACACTTTAGTTTTTTTTCATGTTTCCGTGATGCTCTAGTTAAAAAAAGGAGTTTGTTGGATTTGTTCTTCCTTTGTTAAAAATGGATTTCACACAAAGACCCATGTCGCACGGCTTTTTTTCGCTCTCCGTTCACATCAGTAACAGCTTTGAAGGATTTCATGATGACACAGCATATCACATTGAGATAAAATAATAATAATTAAAAAAAACTCAAAATTGTCCCCTGTGTCTTTGTCCAAGACGACAAATGTTTCCTCAGAGATTTTTTTCTTCTTTTTTTTTCTTTTGCAGTTTTCTTTTCTCAGCTTCAAAATAAGTAATGGATAACAGAGTAGGAGGGAGGGAGGGAGGGAGGGAGGGTGGGGGATCTAGCCATTAGACTACATGAGGGCAAAAGAGGAGAGACGGGGGACGTTATGTTGAAGTGAGATTAGTACAGCATAACAAAGTTCAAGATTTAAAAAGATATTCAGTCGGTGGGTATGGAGCCACAGGAGAGCAAGGTGGAGCCTGTGGCCGGTCAATCAGGTTGTTCCATCAGTGGTCAGCCAGCATTTCCATAGGCTCATCAGCAGAGGAAGAAGCCCTCTCATCCTCGGCACCCGAGTCTTCTCAGTGGTAGCCATTGGTGAACGCAGTAGCAATCAGGGGACCCTGAGGATACATGAGGGGATAGACTTTCTATGAGATTTTATGAATAATGTGTGCACCCAAGCGTGGCCGTTAGTGTGTGCGTGGGTCGGTGGTTTGATATGACTTACCCCTAGACCGTGGCCGAACCCTGTGCTGGGGGCGGGGCTAGCGGCGCTGATGTAACTACTAACTCCTGAATCCTGATTGGCTGCGGCGTACAGATCAGCCATTGGTCCAGGGCTGCTGGTTCCCAGGAAACCAGTGCGTGAAGGGTTGGAACCTGAGAGACAGAGGACACGAGTGAGGCTTCAACACTAGAGTGCCTTACACACACACATACATAAAAGGTCTAACAATATTATTTTATTTGTCCAAGCAGGACATTGTACACATCATACCTAAGGCAAGCACACAAGGGTACACACATTATTTGTCTCAGCATCTCTCTCACTCTCATACATACACACATACCTCTAGCTACTGCTGCTGCTGCGGCTGCTGCCATTGGTCCATATGCACTCAGGGGAATGGCTGAGGGAGACAAACAGACCAAATCATTGCACAGATGACAGCCATTGTGGGTCGCTCTCATATCACATCATGACTATCAATCTGCAGTGCAGTGTGGGCCGACTTGACGTCTGCTCAAACATCTGTCTCCTCATTTAAATCCAACTGCAACTTCAAATCAGATAATATCATGTCATATCCAAAAATATGACATCAAATACATTTAGTCTTCAGTTAAAAAAAAAAAATGAACAAAATAATGTTTATGGTAAAAACAAGGATAACAATTCCTAAGTAAAGATGCAAGTAAAACTCATGGCCACTAGATGGCAGTGTCAAGAGAGAATCTTCGTTCACATTTCATGGCTAAAAATAGCCCCTAACTGGCTGAGGAAAAATAAATCCTACAAATAAGAGGCGTGTCTTTTCTTACTTCAGGACTCCTAGGCTTTTGGTTTAAGAATAATTCAAGCGCTAAAAGTAGGTCTTAACTTAAATTTTTTAACTTCAATTCTATTGAAGTAAATCCATTTAGTTATTAATTGATGATTAAATAATTTCTATATTTTGGTTTGCTTTTTTAGATTTATTTTTTATTTCAATTAAAAATGTAAGACTTCTAGTTGTAAGATGCACTTTGTTAACACAGCCACATGATACACAGACAGAAAGCGTATTGTAAATTTAAGGGCCAAATACTGTCTATACACACACACATATGCTCGTATGTTTGGCATATTTTAGTCAAATGGTTCATCGTTGTAGTAAACTATCTGACTATTATCATCAAAGGATCAGTCAGTTTACATGAAACTTAAAGGGAAAGTTTGACATATGGAAAAAAAAGGCAGTTTGCTTTCTTGCCAGCAGTTTCATTTGACCCTCTGCAGCTGAATAGCTTTTTTTCTCTCTCTGTGAGGAGCCACTGACCTGCCAGCTCAGAGGGGTGGGATGATGTCAGGAGGGGGGTCCTCTCTAAATGGAATTCTAGAAACAGAGAAGGTCAGAGAGAGCGCTTTGTAAATACAGCCACAATCCACCGGACAGACTACAAAGCCACACACGGGACATTTGCCTCAGTGGTACGATATCACATGCAAAATCTACTTTGAGGACAGGCAGGAAGGTAGGAGCAGAGGAAAAGGAGGAGCGATACAGCCAAATGAAACGGGTTTACATAAGCAGATAAAATAAATACAGAAGAATGTAAGGGGCAAACAGGCAAATGTGTGATTGAAGACATAAGGAGATATTTTAGAGAAGGAAGAAGTAAGGACAGACAGGAATAATTTGAAAACACTCTTTAATCTAGAATCAGTCAGCAACTCGGCTGAAATGAAGATGGTGTGTGTGTGAGTGACAAAGGAGCTCATCCACATGGCTCATGTTGTTCGCACACATTGCATGACCCCGGTGCTACACAGCTGAATCAACTAAATGCCACAGCCTGTATCCGTTAACCTTTCTCCTCTCCCAGTGAGAAAGACCTACGGAGAGCGAGTTAAATGTTAAATGAACATGGACTCACCTGGGAACTGATAAGTGTAACCAGGGGCTATTCCGGAGTAACTGCGGCTGGTGTAGGTGGCAGTCTGAAAACCTGGGTATCCTGTTGGAAATAGAAAATAATCATCTGTTCAGTTAATTTGGCTGATTTAAAGAGATAAAGATAAATACACAAACATTATACAATACAATTTGGGAAGATTGATCTGCTGGTAAACATCTCCCTTTTTAGCAATTGGTAACTGCAATTGGCAACAGCAGGCAGTCAAATGCGATTTTCTTCATAACCCTTTCATTTTGAAACTTTTTGAATACAATCTATCCAGTCGGGTTTATTTTTTTTTGGACTTACATCAATTGTGGAGCAAAACATTCACCTGCAGCAGATATTTTCAGCTAGCCAATCGTCTATACCTAGTTTATCCTAATTAATTTCCAGTCATCTTTATAGTTTAAAAGAAGTTTATACATTTCTGTAAAACAATTCAAACTACTACAAACGTAGGATCATAGGCTTTCCTTTTCTCTTTCTGGATTCATTACAATCAGCCCACAAATAGTTTGAGTTAATGAACTAATCTGAAAACATGATTATTTAAACATTTAATTCACCATGAATAGATTTTTTTTCTCCCTGTATTTCTGTCGGGTTCAGGGTCGCCACACAGGAATAAAACACTGACAGATCGACATGTGCAACCGGTACTGAAACAATGGAGGATGACTTAACAGTACTTTGTCAAATGTCCAGTAGAGGGAGCCAGGTAACCACAAATAACACGTTAAGCTCTGTTTGTTTTCTCAATGAGCCTTCGAGCAATATTTTACTCCAGTGTGTCGAACTCAGTCGCCCTTCAGAGTGTGACCTCTAAATGTGTGATACATTGTCCTTTTTTCCCTGGGCATGTGCATGTGAGAATCTGCTAAGATATTAATATCAACCGAATTAGGGGTTATCTTTTTAGTTCAAATCAGCTGGATTTTGTTTTTTTTAATATTTCACGGGTGCAATTAAGAAATGTTACATGTGAGAAGATATTCTTAATGTTGTGTGAGCATCAAGATAAAGAGTACTAAACTGGTCCAAATCAAATTGTATTTCTTATTTAAAGGCAGAACTGGTGCAAGGTGTTGCTGTCCATAAAAAAGGCTAATAATGAGCCATATTTACATGGCCATTAAGCTTCTTTGATGTTAAAAAATACTATATTTGCTTTGATTTTGGATCTTACCCAGCATGCCGATGCCCAGCATGAAGGCATCCATCCCGTAGGGCATCACTCGGGAGCGACCTCTGGCTGAGCCTGTCGGCGTCATCACCTCCTTGGGCTGGGCTTTCTTACACTCCACCTACAGTAAAGCACGGTTAATAAAAAAATAATAACACCATAAGCATAAATACATGAACCTGGAATTTGCCACCCCTTACCATTTTGTTGTTGATCTCATGGAAGTGGATCTCGCACACTTTCTCCACCATATCTTCATTTTCGAAGGTCACAAAGCCAAAGCCTGAAAGACACACAAGCAGACTCTTATTATAACACTCAACCTCTGTGATTGGCTGTGCTCCCAATATCCTGTGGTCTGTGACAAAGACGTAAGGTGCGCAAACGCCACGACCCCAGCTTCCAGCAATTATAATGATAAAAAAGAGTATATTTTAGATATACTTTTTATCAGATTCAATATCCCAGAATGGACTCTACAAGTTACTTATTGGTGGATATATTAGGGCCTACTCTTTTATTTCTATGTCTTTCTCACTGACAGAGATCTACGAAACACGGAAGGCAATGTTGGTGGAAAGACTCCGCTTATTCTCGCAGAGCTTCACCCAGTGACTCTCATGCTGTTTCCCGCTTTTATTTGAAATGTTTGTTGGTGTCCCACTTAGTACATCTACACATATTTACAATGTGTGTGTGTGTGTGTTTTTCATGACTGAGTACGCACCTCTGTGTCTGTTGGTTGTTTTGTCAAACATAAGCATGGCATCATCGACCTGTGAGAACAAAGCAAGGAATAGATGAGCTTCGACATATTAACACACACACACACACACACCATTACACAGCATGGGGTGCCATTGTCCCTCTTTAGCATTTGAGGAAGAGGGGAAAACAGATGGAGAGGGAGGGGTGACAGGTGACAAAGGAGAAAAGAAAAAAGAAAGAGAGAGAGAGAGAGAGAGAGTGAGTGAAAGAAGAGAGGGGGTAAGGGAGAGGGGGGCGGGGGGTGACTGTATAAAAATAAAATTAAGTAGAAGCTATCAAGGTGAAAAATAAGTGAAATGCTTCCTATTCGCGAGTCGCCGCAGGGAAATTATTTCCCATTCTTTGCTCTGTCTCCGTCAGAGTTCTCACAAACTGCCCCTTTCTCCCTCTTTTCATTCGCTCACCCCTCGCTGTCTTTCTTCCCTTCTCTAAAAAAAGTTTACTATTCCCATGGAGACCCTGTAAAGAATTTCAATTAGAAGAACTTGCCCCCGACAACACCCCCACCTCCCTACCCCAACTAATTTCAATGAATAGAATAGAGAGAAAGGAGACAAAGAGAGGGAGAATGAGCATGTGACAGTGGAATAAGGTGATGAATTAATGGGGTTACAGCAGCAGAAACATAGAGGGTAAAGTTTTGACGGAGGGGGAGCAAAATCTGTCGACGTACATTTTGGAACAGGGAGTTTAGAACAAAGTGGATTGGGGAAACTTTTTTTAACACACTTTCCTTTTATTCTCACTTTCTTTTTTGCACTCACTCCACCGCCCTATTCATATTCCTCCTCCTCCTCCGCCCCCTTTTCACCCTCTATCCTCCCTTCCTCCCTCACTTGTCCTTCACTGGCAGGAAAAGTTTGAAGCTTCTTGTTAAGCTCTAACAGCATGAGGAGAGAAGCCAAGGCCCCGTTAAAATGCTGCTGATATAACATTTTATGCACGCTGTCCTTTACCGGCGATTTTAAAAAGCCAATAATGAGGACATTCGCAAAAATCTCTGCAAGGCGTCCAGGCCCAGAGACACACGTGGAGTATGACTACATGGCTATTTTCATTACGCTGAAACTCAAACCGGTGTAACATGAGTGGCAGAGGCCTCTGAATGACCAGGCCAATCTGATTTCCAACCTTTACATCAGATGAAAAACACATTGGTCGCGCCAGATTGAGATTATGCCTGCGGCCAGTCAACTGTGAAAGACTAGGTCTTCCTTGGGCAAATTATGAATAAATGGGAGAGGGGGGGATCAAGGTTCCTTCCACTACCCCCTTGACCCTTTTAGTCCTCATCCTTGTCACCATATAGCATTGAGGAACCCCCTCCTCTTTCTGTCCTTCATTCAGTTTTTACGCCACCCCCTCCTCTCCTCTCCTCTCCCCTCATGCCGTCCACTCTTTTCCGGTTGTCCAACCTCAATGACACAGCACAGAGCCGGGGAACAGGACAGTAAGTGGACAGCTGCAATCCCAACATGTTATCATAAGAGTAGAGTTACATGCAATGGCTTGCCCTCCGGTTAGCATTAGCGACATCTATTCTGGAGGAGGTGACCGACGGTTAGCACTGCTGGTCCTGAAAGCCAGAAGAAAAATAACATGCTGTGCGGTCATGCTAATACGCTCCATCCAATTGTCTTCCATTAGAATAGGCCGGTGTGCTGCTGACTAGAGAAGCACTCTGCGTCACGTGCGCAAGCTTATGCTGTGGTCGCACACCAGCCCCTTGCCCTTGCCAAGACCAATAAGAAGACGATCTCCGATGTCCACTGCCCAGGGTGCTGTAAGACAATCCTATTGGATAGCTGTGGGGGTCTGAGATTGGCTTAGCGGCGGCTCAGCCACTAAACAGTCTGCACACATGCAGAGAGCATAGAAAAAAGTTAAGGTCATATTCTTGTGTGAAGTTCTGACATTCTCAGATGTGCCGAGGCAAAAGGGTCGCCTGTGATCATGCACAGGATTGCGGCATAAAAAAAAAATTACGTTTTAAGTGAAGCGTGCATCTATTGTCTGAAGTACAAGCGCTTGCTGACAAGTCCATTACACTATTTTGCGAGATTATGAAAGGTGGCATTCACATTTTTTTCCCATCTGTCTCCTCACATCTCCCTCTTTCATTCTCTCTTCTCTTCTCTCTCTCTCTCTCCAGCCATTGCTCTCTAAACAGGCCAGCAGACAAAGTGCTCAGTCAAGCCTCCTAATCGCCAACTCACATGGCTGAGTGGAGTCCCAACTTTTCCCGTCTGCCCTGTCCATGCTGCATTTTTCATTTTATCCACTCTTTCCTTTTGCTGACTGCTCTGACATATGCTCTCATTTGGTTTTATATTTTATTAAAGTAGGTGGGTAAAAAATGCTGTTTTTTAATGCAAGGTGCTTTCAGGAATGCGGTTCAGAGAGGAACGATGAAAGCGTGTATACAGGGATTTTCTTTGGATTAAACATAATTGACAGTATGACAGAAAGGCCTAAAATTCTTATTATCAAATTACCTCGGTGCATGCCTGATCTCCTGTTCAAAACATATTTTCCTACTTCACGCATGCTGCGCATATAGCCTTGGTCAAAAAGAAGGGAGGTGTTCTCAACTCTTCCCCTGTTCAATGGGGATTATAGGACCTTCACCTTAGAACCTCAGACCCATCTACTACAAACATGGCTCCTGCGTCCAACATTTGGCTCAGATTTATTTCAGTCGGGAAAACCACATATCGAAACATGTTTTTCACTTCTCGATTTTGGTCCAAAACACCAGAAGTGTCCATTGAGCAGCCATTTTGGTCCTGTCTATTGAAGTTTGTGTAGGTGTGCTTTCAGAAGGACAGTCCAAAAAAATAGACGACAGCACTTATCAAAGAGACGCCGAAAATGCATAGTGCATTCTGTGTTTTCCTTTTGCGAGGCGGTGCCACAGTATGAAAATAAACAGGACACGGAGTCCCACTCCATGCTAACCTGCACCTTGTAACCAGGGTTCAGATAATAAACAAAAAATACCTCCCGCTCAGCAGGAATGCACTGTGGGATTGGCGCTATCCATAATACAGCTTTGGTCTCACGTGTCCAAACAGACCCAATATTACCTCATCCTGAGGAGGGAGTGTTGTCTTAGATATGAGTGTCTGTGACACTGGGGGAGAACTGATTGGACTCTATATTATGAAAAAACAACAACAAAAAACAAGGACACATGTCACAACACTAAATTACAGTCCGTGATGGCCACACATGCAATCTAAGATCCACAAGAATCCACAACCCGGAATAAGAAGACGTTATTTAAATGTGAACCAGCACCAGAAAATGGTAATACCTGAAAACATCAGAGGCATCGAAGTCAGATGCAAAACAGAGAAGAGTCACAGCCAGACATGAGGCTGTGCTGTTAATTTCTTCCAACCCATTAGGCCTACATCCTGAAGCGATGTTCATTTTCAGACTCTTTCCTGCTGGCCAACAGCAGTACCAACACACGTAATGTTTGTGACAACTGGATCTCTGGCTGCGAATCTTACGGGCTGTAGAAAATGTATGCAAGCTCCCTACCCCTACGGCAGCTACGCCGATGCACACACGCACGCACACACACATACACGCACACCTCTTTCCATTCATGCAAATACACACACGTTTTTTAAGGAAACAAAAAAAGAAAACACACTGGATTACAGCAGGACAATGCACGAAAGCAGGTCACCACGGCAACAAGCTGAGAGGGACTGGAGCAGGGTGTGTGTATGTGGGATGGGAGGGGAGTTGGTGTCTGAGGTACTGATTTTGGGTAAGGTTGGGTGGAGTGTGTGTGTGTATGTGTGTGTGTGTGCGTGTGGGGTGGGAGGGGGGTGTTGGCTGTTACAGGAGCAGCTGTTGCATTTGATTAGTTAATGCTGAAGAGTCTTAACTCAACTCAAACACACTCACACCCCCCAAAAGCTTAGCTTAAAGGTAACCCAGCGTTGCATGTATGATGGCTACTTTGATACATTAATGGCTTATCACAGTGTTTTTTCCCTTTCGCAGTCACTTTTCCTCCTCACTATCTCAACATTCCTCCTTTTCTCTGCCCTTCAACCCTCCAGAGTTCCCCTCCCTCTCTCTCCATGGGGGGTTACTTCTTCCCTTTCAGTCCCCCGCCATCTCCCTCGCCTCTTCCCCTACTCTCGCTGTTTTTTTCTCCCTCTCCCTAGCCACTCATCTGTCTCCACAGCATGTGTTTGCCTTTCACCAAATTTCATTGAAAGGAGCCGAGCAGGACAAATGTCAAAGGCAAAAAAAAACACTAAGATGTGATCGGAATATAGCACAACAGCTAACAAATGAGAAAAACTAACAAACTTAACTAATACTGCAGACTGGCATAACATCAATGGCCACACAGCATCTTTCTTTCCTTTCTTTTAGTGCTCTCTTTCAGTCCCCACTCTACCCTTAAACGTCTGCTGTTTCTCACTACAACTGTTCTGAAATTAGGCCCCTTTTGCAGTTTCTGCTTTGCCTTGACTCAGATGATAAGGGTAAAAGGTGTCAAACAAGGCGAGAAAAACAAATTGAAACAAACATTTCAAAAGGATAGGGCCAACAAATAAATATGATATATTAGCCACAAAGTCCTTAGAACTGTGGTTCCCAACCAGCACTACTTGTACCCCAGGGGGTACCGGTACTTCTGGCACTACCAGTGGGTACAGGGAATGATTCTGGAGTAGTTTGGTATTTTGAGCAATTTTTCTATAATAAAATTTGTGTTTTTTTTTTCAAATATGTTCCCATATTGAGTCAGCTTTAACACCACAATATGTGTCGAGGATGGTTTGACAACTTTAGCAAGTGAGAAGAGGAGCATAGTGGAAAAACGTAACGTTAACTAAAAGTAATGAAAAAGCTGCCTAAATTGTCCATGGACAGATGTTTGAAATAGCTAATAGCCAGTGATAAACTGTTTAAATAGTTAGGATAGGTTAGTAGGTAGTTATTTTTGAAAGTAATGCTATAAATAGTAAGCTACTGGACAAAGGATTTAAATAGCTAAATATATGCAAATGATTTTTCAATAGGCCTTGGTTGTATGTGTTTTTTCTTATGTTAAAAGTAGGCTCATGCATAACCTGCTTAAATTAGTAAGCTAAATATACAATTATTGAAAATACTGTTTAAATACTTAAGTAAGGGACAAATGATAGCTGATATCAAAGGATATCCCATTGAAATAGTTAGCTCAAATAAATTGAGAAACTGCTTAAATAGGTAAGGGACAAATGATTGAGTTAGCTAATAGCAATGGAATAAAGGTTGTAAGAGTTAGCTAAAAAAAAATATGGATTAATGGCTAGATCAATTGTATGACATTTATTTATTTATTTATTTATATCCAGTTTAAACTCAATGTCAACACATTTGTATCATGCTCTTGGGGATTGTTGAAGAACCACTGCACTAAAATATATGGAAAACAAGAGATGGGAAGGCTACATAAAGATAATAAATTTGTGTATTAGTTCACCTTTCCGAACTGGTCAAAGTAATGCTTCACATCTTCGATGGTGGTATTGACTGACAGTCCTCCGACAAAGATCTTCTTTGTCCTGGTCACAAGCTATAAACACAGAAGAAGAAGGCATCGTTTAGGGCTAATCACATTAGGCAGGGGGTAGACGGCCATGATGAAGAGACTTTGTGTTTGTTAGTGTTCATCTAATCTCAGAGGTTTTCTGAAAGCTCTTCTGAACATTCAACCTTCGGCTTAAAGTCTGTAACATCCAGGGTTCAGAGGCGTGTGCACGTATACAGGTGAGCTCTGTGTGTGTGTGTGTGTGTGTGTGTGTGTGTGTGTGTGTGAGATGGATGTTGGTTGCTGATGGTCGGGTCAGGATTGGGTGGGGTCAGGGTATGGGGTCACGGTGTCAGGCTGGACAAGTGGATTGCGACCCACTTTGCCTGACTCTAATCCCGGCCAACCAGGGCTGAGTGATGAGAGGTGACACATGACATCATCACTATACTCTTCCCTGCTGTTAACCACTTCAGGGGGCACTCACCTTAGGCTGAGCCCGGCGGGGAAACGCCACCTTTGGGTCGATCTGTAGGGGAGACATGAGTTAAGATGAGTTATATAATGGAAACAGTAGAGGAAAAACATCTCTGTTGTTGTAACGATGCACACATTCGTTGGATTTTATTGAAGTTTTGATGGTTGATTAACGGTGATGACTGAGCGGCCAGCGCAACATTATTACAGATATTGACATTTGCCTTCTTTTTGTTTGGAGACACCACTGCAGTAAGTGTAAAAGAAAGTTGCAAAAAAAATGTTTTCCTTGAAAGGTTTTCTTTTTGTTGTGGCCTTATTAAAACACCTGGAAACATATTAAAATGGTAACATTTTCCTTTGCAGAGAAACCTTGGATTTTACGAAGGTGCCGAAACTTAAAATTCATTGTTATTAACAAAAAAAGGAAATATTTGATATCTTACAGTATTATATGCCAATGCACAAATAAGAATAAATTGTTTTAGCTTGCGAAAAAGATATTCCCAGAAAAATAAATTTACAATTTGGCATCTACACATAACTTTTGTTCGGGGTTAATTAATCAAACTACGACTGTCATAAAATTCCAATAACAAAAGCCCAGACAGATTCCTTTTGGAGAAGGGTAGTGCTTTTTAATATCACCGCTTAGCACAGATATGGCAAGAAGCAGATACAAACCTGCTTAACAAAACCATACTATACAGCAGCAACTATCCACCGTACAACAGAAGTAAGAAGTGTAATTCTTGAAACATGCATTCTCTCAAGAAATTTGAATGAAGTTTGGAGTTATTTGATATACAGTAACAATGTTAAAAACATGTTTTTGAGCTGCTATATAGGGCCCAAGGTTGCTGCACCCCACATGTATATTAAGCCTGAAAACAAAGTGTATCACAGAGAACACATTTATTCCCGTCTCTTTCGAGACAGAAAGGTAGACCTCTTCTCACCCATAGCACAAATCATAAAGTTACAACGCAGAGACTCAAATGTGTATGAGCCCACCCGAAAGGCCTACAGGTCTGAAAATAGAACGTATGCTAATCTGCCAGTATGTATAGTGGACCTTTTGTTATGCAAGCCCCAAAAGAATCCAAACAAACCAGCCAAACAAACAAGCGTAGGGAACAAAATACACAGTGAATATGTACATTCTCTAAATTGACGCCAACAAAATGCATCTCAGCCACAAACTATACAGAGCATGGGCGGCCTGGAATCCAAAATTATCATTTAATATTCTGAATACATTTCAGGACGGATATATATTTTTTAAATCTCACAAATCCAGACAATCTCCATTTTGGATCAGCCAGATTTGACTGTATCCATATATTTCTTCCAAGTGGAATGTCTCAGCAGTGGTCAAGGTTACAGATAAAATTAGAAGCAAATGAGTTTTGAATGAGACGGCCTTTAATAATGTTAAGTATGCAAAGCCTGGCCTAGCATTTTAAATTTGTGAAGAATCTCGTGTTATTTCTCACTCGAGCCAACGAGAGCGATGATTTTAGGTCACAGGACCTTGTGGTGTATTATGGTCTTAGAGTTCCATCTTTGTTCTAATAATTGGATGTGTGAAGCAGAACCCCTTGTGTCTTACACAGTCGCTATCAGAGGAATTGAATTGATATTGGCTACTAAAAGAAGCCCATCAAATGGCAGAGAATAAGCACTTACTATGTGAATAAAGTACACAATACAAGGGAGGGTGTTCATTCAATATTCAAGCAATCCTTTCATCTCTTTCCTGTGGTAATTCCCTGCTTATGATGACAAATCTACAGACAGAAATATCCTTCGAGGACCGCTAAGAACGTCAGATTTAACAGTGCTTTGAGAGCCCAACGCTGGTGTAACCAAGCTGCAGCTGCAGCGTCCTTGGAAGGCATTGCAGAAGGACTTTGCACCTTGAAGTGGGAAACAAAGCGACGAGAGGAGTCATGTCACCTCCAGCTGGACCGAGCACAAAGACAAAGGTGACAAGGACACGCAACGCCGGCGGCGACTATCGGCAACGGCAGTGCAGCAATAGAGTGCACTCACAAACAATGACAACACAGCATTTCTCACAAGATCTGTGCTTAGTGGGCCATATGTTACGTTACCGATGTGTGGCTTCACCCTGTATGATTACCAACACGGTGGCTTTTGCACCACCTTAAATGAGATGAAAGTAAAAAGACACACAAGACTGTAAATGGCAAGTGCAGACGTAACCATTTATATTTAAACACAAGTGTGACTGCTTTCTCTTTGCAGAACTGATAACAGTGCACTGTTCTACTGAAAAGGCTGGGCGTATTTTCATTTAACAAAAATATACAATAAGCGATCAACAACAAAGACCAGAAGATGCTGCAGTGACCTCCACGGCACAACACAATGACATAATCCCACTGGTAGATTTCTACAATAGGCTGCCCTGCACACATAACAGCGGTTGGGAAATACAGGGCAACATCTCCGGTGTTTCCCTCCAAGCTGAGAGTGCTGAGGTAACAGGCTCTCGTGTTCAGGTCAGCCCACCTGCCTTTAGCTGTTTTAACAGGACTAGAGGACAGATGCTGCCCTGAGGCGATTACGTGGCAGAGACACAGACCCTGAGCTGACAATGACAGCGGCCAGAAACAAACTCAATATGACACAGGGCTGCAGTCGCATATGGTGTGTACAGTAAAATATTGGTCACAAAAATGTGTTCCATCAAGCTGCCATTTTAGGCGAGTGGGCGTTCATTACATGTTAGTTTATACCGCAAAATCAATGCTTTGGTACATTTTCCTAAAACAGTTCATATAACATGCGTCTAATTACATAGGAAGTAAGTAAAACACCTGACAAAATCAGGATGCATTAATGCAAACATTTTGTAAATACAGAGACATAAAGGGGTGTATGTCATGGTACACAAGCTATAGAAGAATCGGTTGATAAATGTATGTATGTATGGTTTATATAATAATTTTTCCCACAAACGTTTCACGTTTTCAAAAAAACAATATTTCACAGATTTGAAATTATCAAGAGCTCTTAAGTAACAGAACAAAAAAGAGAAGGTTACCAACTACACTAGATTAGGCCTAATGCAATATCTGGAGTAGTGCAGCTAGAGTCATGCCATGCTGTTAAATTAAATTAAATAATTCCACTTCAGCGAAATAACAGAATGCATCTAACATGTCATTTCTACGTCTGGCTGTAATCAAGGGGAAGGTTGTTAAAAATATTTAATTTTAACTAAAGCATCTATCAGACTTGCAGATTAGCCTCGAGGAAGAGAGAAAGGCCACAAAGCAAAAAGTAAAAATGATTTAGCCAGGTCACTGTGTGCAACACTCAGAAATAGCTCTTCGGGTGGCTTGACATTGAGAAGTGGCTCTTTGATGTAACCTTGCCAATCAAAGGTGGCAAAAATGAAGCTTCTCATGAATAACGTTCCAAAAAAAACTTTGCAAGGGAAGAAAATAGTGTTTCTTCCCACACAGGCAAAGAAGAGTTATGGCTGAGTGTTTTGTGATATGGATTGACTAGCATCCTGCTTCATGACATCCAGCATCTGCTCAATCTAGGTAGCTTAGTGACGGCAGAGCCTACTACATGATTTTAGGTGTTTATATAGCTTTTAGCACTAATCTACAACCAATAGTCACCTCACGTGGCCCAGCGCGTCCACACACTGGAAAACAAAAAATAATATAATAACATAGAACGTCAAATCAATAGATACGGAGGGAGAGAGATAGTGTGAAAACAAGGGAGCATAGAGAGAAGGACGAGGCATTCATTTGGAAAACAGAGTCAGCCCATGAGAAAGTGGGCCTGTCCAGTGCAGCGGGGCTGTCCCAGCAGGCAGCCTCTCTGATTTCATTAATTAACAGGACAAAGAGTACAAAACAGATGGGCCCGTAGAGGAACTGGGGCTCCCGTACTCCCCCCACAGACACACACACATATACATTCGCTTGCACACACATATTGTAGCACAAACCCCAACACATGTATACAAAGTGACACACATATGTAATTAAATGTGCAAAAATAAGCTCACACACGCAACTTCAGAAAACAAGTGCTTTGCTGTCACAGTCGCATATAGACGTTGGAGCCCTGACACATTGGCCAACCTCCCAAGACATTTATTTTTTGGGGCGACAAAATGGCAAACACCCACGCTGATAAGAAAAAGCCACCACAGGCTACCCCATTATGGCAACATAATCAATATAAGCTAAACAAAAAGCTACAAACAGAAGAAGAGGAGACAAAAGGGACTTGGCATGTCAATTGCACACGCACAGAGTGAGAGAGAGTCTTGGTTTGGGCACAGGCCAGCAGGGTCAATCTGCACAGCCAAACAATGGCACAGTAATTAGTTAACGAAGCTCACTAATGAGGACTCCCCCCCCCCCCCCCAACCCAACCCCGGGCCTGCCCCTGTAACCCCGATAGGGCGCCTCGCCAGGGTGGGGTGTATATAGTAGTGGTGGTGGTTGTTAGACGTGTAGCAGAGATGGAACCCTGGAGTCCTACTCCAGAGCATATCCAGGCTTTATCCCCGGATCTGAGGACGTGCATGGACCTCGGAAACCCAATCCAGTTTGTTGCCTTCAATCCGATTAGTTGCTCTTTAGATCCATACTACTTACAGCGCGGGAGCTAGGCCTCCCTCTCCCTCTCCTGCTCCTCCACCTTCTCCATCCCCCTCTCTTGTTTAGTCCACGTCAGCACAAACAGCTAATCTTCTACATTCAGGAGCTAGCAGCTAGTGCTAGTGTCTAAACTCTCCAATAACCAGGTGTTCAGACCAGAACCATAAGGGACTGTGGTGCCAACGGTCCAGAGTGGGTTTTTACAGTGCAAAGCCAAAAGCAGCTTCATTAGCACCATGCTGATTGTAACTATTCTACCTTCACATGCAGCCTTGAAAAAAGCAGCAATTACCACCTAGTGACAAGTTGACAACCGCTTCCAAAAGGGCATTAATGTTTACTCTATGTAAAAAATAAAAAAGGAGAGAAAATATATGCATATACTTTTTTTCGCCATTGCCTTCCATAAAGTAACTCATTAAGTTCCCCCCCCACATTAATAACACATCACTATTGTCCACTGCACTATTCAAATATGGCTTAATACTTTGTTGTCTGATTGATGATTATTGTTAATCTCTAAAGCACTTTGAGTTGCCTTTGTGTACGAAATGTGCTATACAAATAAAGTTCCCTTGCCTTGATTAAAGAAACACGTTTGCACTGGAGCTTGTCATAAAAACAAAATCTCATGTAAAAGAAATCACATATACTACCATTATTCTAATTCTGCAAGCCCTAACAACCCCAAGAATAAGAACAGGCCCAAATCTTAAAAAATCACACGCACTAATCCGGGCGAACGGGGAAGTGGCAGCATTTTGGAGAATATCGGGGGCCTTGTGTTTTCTTCTTCCCGTAACTGGTTCCAGTGAACAATCTCACGGAGAAAACAAATACCATTCGTGCCCTTCTTCTCTGTCCAGAGAAATACAACAGCACGCCACTGCCCTAAGGCCACACTCTGCCCCGACAGGAAACCTAACCTCCAACCAAAACAACAACCTCAACAGACCTCACTCATTAAAAACAACAGAAAAACCTCTCATTTGTTGCATTTAAATGCTTAAGCCAACTGGTATTGAAAGTAACTATAATGTCCAATGAGTATTCTCTCTGCTGCCTGTGCTTTTTTTTGCAGATGACCTGGACAGGACAGTAAGTGTTCAATACCACTTGTACGGACCCTGGCACCAGTTAATGTAGTTTCATTTGCTCCCTGTGTGTCCTTAGACATTGTTGCTCTTTCAAATCCCTTTCATTTACCTTCCTTCTTTTCTCTCTTTCCTGCTTCAGGCTTCTCGCATTTATTTTTCTCAAAAACCAAAGGCAAGGCATAAAAGAAGGGGGGCTCAGAGCATCAAATACTCTTCCTCATTCCGGGGATGATTGTCTTTCATCATAGTTATCCTCCTCTAACTGTGGAGGGGGAGGCAGGGAAGGGCAGTCCAGGTGTGAGGAAGTGCATAGAAAATTAATAAATATAGAGACTAATTCCTACGGGACAGGTACTGGAAGTGTTGGAATGCCATTGGTTCAATAATGCGACAAACATCCCACGGTTTGCTCAAAGCTGCTACATGTTGGTTTAACAAAAAGGCGACTTTTGAAATGCTTTATTGGTAATTATTCATACTCTAGGAAACATGTTACAGAATACGGTGGTTGTAGGCTGTTTTGCTGCTGCACAACGTCCGCACATTTAGCATTGGTGCTATTTTCTGCATTGTCGTAGAATAAGGCTACAAGCAACACAAAATAAAATACATTTTAAAGTTGTGTATACCTTAACAATACATCCCTTGCTATTCTAGCTGATTTGCATACATGAGTAAAAGTAGAAAATAAATCTGGGCTCTTATTTCCAAAATGAAACGACAAAATGGAAACCAGGCGCCTGGTTGTATGAGCGGTGCCATGGCAGACACACCCCGCACCCCCCCCCGCGCCCCCCCCCCCCCTACTACTGCCAAAACAACCTGAACAACGAAAGCGGTATTTGAGAGGTTAAAATTATTATTGTTTAGGCTTGTGCTGTATTTTGGTTTATAATAGGGCAACGCCTTACCCCACCAGTGGCTTGCCAAGCTAGGCCTCCAAACGCCTCTGCCTCCAAACCAATGCTCACATCACACACACACACGTTCTGGCTATCAAAGACTGTACCTAGCTTTAATAGGTAATATGACTCACTGAGTAACACTTAACAGTTGCTTAGAACCTCCCGCCAACTAAGCCAAATGAAGAAAAAAATACCAGCAGATTACTAGCAGCAACGCTCACTCTGTCATAAATATCACAGCAAATTTGCAGAGATCTAACTTTGCCATTCACCTCAAATATTTAACAACTGCACAGTTAATACCTCTCTCTCACACACCGAAAATAAGGACCTTTCATGACATAGCATTATCTGTGTGTGTGTGTGTGTGTGTGTGTGTGCGCGCGTCTTTGTACTTTTGTGTGTGTCAGAGCTCTGCTAGCCAACCGAGCAGAGTGTCTTAAGTTAATGCAAAATAGTTGAGAAGTTGTTATGGAGACATAAATCCCATCAGGCTGTGAGCAGTCACAGCACTGTCTCCAGTGGCTGGCGTCACCCCCGGCAACAGGCTTGCTCCAACAACTAACCAACCCTACCTTTCTCCACCCTTGGGCTCCACTGCCTTTCTGAGCCACCGATTTTCACTCTCAAATTATTCCAGTGTGTGTGTGTGTGTGTGTACGCTTGTGCATGCGTGAGGTTAGGAGAGGCCACAAAGACACACCCAGTCCCCACTCCTACAACAGTCTACATGACCAAGACAGCAGCATTGACACCTTCATAGATATTTAAATGGGAGTGAGCAGCTTCCACGCTGACCAATCTACAAACCGCAGGGATATTCCCATATATACGTTTCCATGCCACTGCCCTCTGCATGTGTATACGTTTTTGTGTGGGTTAACACAGGCATAGTGTAGGCCTACGCTCTGACCCCGGCCTGGTAACCCATTTGTCCCATTTAGCCACATTTTAAGTTCTGCGTGTGCCATTATTAGTGTAGCAGAGGAAATCACAGCGAAAACTCCAGATCCTAGTAGTAGTTGTTCAAACAAACTTCAGTCAGCGTCTACTATCAATATTTAAATGTAGCTTATTTGGACCTCACAGATTTCACCACCCACCCACCCACCTCTCTGACATCAGTTAAGTAACCACTGCCACAACTGTTTCCTTTCCTCAAACTTTTTTTCTCTCTCTTCTTTGCCACTATAGAAAACGGTTGCTGTTATTTTCTAAGCAGAAAAAAAAACTTTGTAAGCTCTCTCTCTCTCTCTGCATAAACCCTTTGAGGGTTTTGCATGGGCTCCTACCCCATTCAGGTCCCCAGGTAACCATGGCAATGAAGACCAAGAAAGAACGCTTTCATGTTGGCGCCCTGAACCGGGATTTGGAGGGGGAAATGAGCAGAGAGAGGAGGAGTGGAGGGGGCTGCTGCTCCAAAACGCACTCTCTTAACTTTACAAGCCATACGGTGGGAGGCAAAAATGCACCCAGGGAGGGAGAATTAAAAACAACAACATAGACCTACTGAACAAAATCTGATTCGGGAAGGTGGAAAAAAAGTTACCAAAGACAACTCACTGTCACCATCCAGCTCTCCAAAAAGTAAAAACTAAACTCACCGTTTTGGAATCCAACTCGTGTCCGTTTTGTGCCAAAACCTGTTCCACGCCGGCTTGGTCTGCGTATGTTACAAACCCAAACCCCCTGCAAAAAATAAAAAATAAATATCAACTGCTAAACATCAGAATGCAAACTCACGGTACCTTCAACAGTCTCGTGGAAAAAGGCATGAATTATGATCCATCCAGTGATAGGACGTAGGAGCGCACACGCCTCCTTCTTACCTCGACCGCTTGGTAACGGGATCCCGCATCACCATGCACTCCTTCACCTCGCCAAATTTACAGAAGTACTCCTTCAAGCCCTCTGCGAAGACAGCAAAGGGGGTAGGGGTGGAATTGGGTTAAATAAATCCAGATATAAGACTTGACTTTTCCTCTACAGGCCCCTCGCTGTGTTGATGTGATGGTCTGGAGAGAGACAATGGGGGTCTGGGCGGACCACGTTGTGTTTGTGTGTCCCTCTCCAGTCCCTCCAGAGATTGCGCACGTACGGTAGCCTAGTGCTATATGTGCCGCTCAGCATAATAGCCCATTAGGCCCTGCGGACCACAAACAAAGCTGCACTTGGTGACGATTGCTGTTTTGACACAGCAGCAGCAGCGGCGGTGGCGTTTTGATAACAACACGGGCCATCGCAACAGGAATAAAACTGTGTTTACGCGTCAGCCTGCGCGCGTAGCTCTTAAAATAAATGAATGGATTCATCGGAGTGCAACGATAAGGGGGGAAACGAGACACGAGCGTTTAGGCTACATGGTCACCAACATGAGCCAAACTTCTGTTCAAATAGTCGCTCTCGTTCACCATACAAATGCCCTTCTCTGTTATTTACAGTGTAATTAGTGAGTACACGAGGGAAAAGGCAGACAGAGACGTTGAATGTGCATGCATTTCCCGTGTTAATCCCCCCTCATGCGTCTCGGCAAGCCTAACATCCCGAGAGCCGATTCTCCTTGAAAAAAGGGCAGGCTTTTTGATCCAACTATTCAGTGTTTGTCTCCTTAACTTCGCGCGGGTTTATGTGGCGGATATTATTTAGCCGAGCAGCGCATATAAAACAGGAGTAAACAAGAGGCATTTCATTCAGACTCGTGGAAGTAGCGTGCGGGACAGCTCACCTTGTGTTGTCTGCCAACTCAGACCCCCGATGAACATTTTGCTGAATGAAAAAGAGAAACACAAGTCAGTCACACAGAACAACACGCGTCAAAAGGCGCATTCACATCGGTTGGATCATAGGGGGCAGCGAAGGATGTGTGTGGTATATTATAGCATCTATAAAGTAAGGAAGAAAAGCATCGGCCATGTTGCGAAGTCACCAATCGGCCAGTCGGGGCCGTTATAATCCCCTAGAGGAGAGGGGGGAGAGAAAAAAAAAGAATAGGATTTTCCAGATGATGGAGGAGAAGTTGCATGTGGCCTTCTCCGCTGGAAAAAAACGAGATAAATAAACAAACAAGAAGGAGGAGGAGGGGTAGTGGTGGAGGGGGGTAGGACAGGCGGAAAGCAGAGGCGCGTCTGTGTCTCCTCCGCTGAGTGGATCCATCCCACACATACATAGGACTACAGACACACATACAGCCTAAACACATACACACACACAGAGCCTACACACACACACACACACACACAAACAGAAGCGTGCTTGTCTTTTGTCTCGGCGCGGCTGCGCTCCCGCACTGAACTCAACTAAAGTCCAAGGTGAACTCAAACCGGGCCGAGAGGCGAGCGCAAAAAAAAGGCGGGCAGGAGGACGGGGTGACCGGCAGAGGTTCGTTTACCAGGGGTCGTGGGGGGAGTTGTCCGTGCTGGAGGACAGGCTGCTCTGGCTCCCTTCCGTATCCATTCTGCTCTCCGCTGCTATATTCCCGCACTGTGAGGCGAGGAGAGGCAGTGAAGCTCCAGTGCTGCTGCTGCTCCAGACTCAGGGGCGGGCAGCCGAGGGAGGGGAGGGGAGAGGAGAGGGGGCAGGAGAGGTGGGGGTGGGGTGGCTAAAAGGAGGAGGGGTGAGCGAGGAAAACACACGCACACACACACAGAGGCATACACGCTCAAAGTATAGGCTCCGCCTCTACCTCGTTTTCCCGTAGCCTACCCCGGCCTCGGACGGACCTCCCTCCCTCTCTCCTGCTGCACGTTGCCTGCTTTTCTTCGCGCTGCCACTGGCGCTCTCTCTCTCTCTCTCTGTAGTGTGTCCCTGCCGTCCTTCATTGGTCGAGCACAACAGCATGTCCCATTAAAAGCCTCTCCACTGTTTTCACATCCACAGTAGCTCCTCTTTCTATCAATCATGTTACATTAGAATGAAATGGGGGGGGGGCGGAGAAATAAAAACAGCAGTTATTGTAGGACATGCATCTGTGCATGGGTTATGATGTGCAATTCTCCTCAGGATACTCCTAACATTTAGCCAGCCACTAGATAAGGCTACATAATATAGTAGTTAGCTGGATATGGAGGTCTAGACTGCATAGAGGTCAACAAGGTCCTGTTTTTTTATGGGCTTATGTTACATAATGTTATGTTATGTTGTGTTTGGTAATAAATAGTGGTGTGATGTTCTTATTTTATGTTATATCATATAGCCATATTTTCATGTTAAGTCATGTTAGTTTATGTTATAGCCTATTATAGTATGTAATGTTATATTATGTTATGTTGTAATATTTTACTAGATGTCATAGTATGTGATGTTAAAGATATAGTGCGTAGCTTCTGTTGCTCCCATGAGGGATTCTCAGTAATGAAAACAACACTGTTGGCGGATCTACATGAGGTAGGCCTAAGCCTTGGGTGATCGTGCATTGATTTTTATACCTTTGGTTATTCGTCCAGGATTTTATTATCGGTAGAATTAACAACTGAAACATTTTGTGGGCTCTTCTTGGATTTTTTGTGAGCTAGTGTCAGGGGGTGACACCAGTTTGTAAACGCTGCCATACTGAGAACAAGTTTGTGTCAACTCGTTTGGCAATGGCGTGAATGTAACTGACATTCATTTATATGAAAAACGTACACACTATAGCTTTAAATTACGTGTGACGCCATGGTATTTTTCATGATGTTATGCCATGTGATATTGTATGATGTAATGTGAACTTATGATATAATGTGTCCTGATATCATATGAGGTATTGTGATGTAATCATATACAGTATAGTGATATTATATGTGACTACTATTTATATCATATTGTTATACAGTATATGATGTTAGTTGTGGTCTTGTATTATGAGATCCTATTATATGATGTAAAGTAAAAGATGTAATGTTTTAATATGTGTGTTCATTACCTGTAATTAAAAGTGGTGTCCGCGTTTCTGGAGAACGCTTGTTGTCAAAATCATTTTTTGTCAAAATAAGTGAATATATATCCTCACAATCAGCTACCTCTCCATACTGTGTGTGCGCTGAATACAAAGTTGGTGTTAATACACAGTCTAGGCTCTGTAAACTGGTATGTAAACAAAGGCTATGTAGACGGAGGGGGACCACAGTAGCTAACAACATGCCTGTTTACAGAGCCTATACTGTGTATTTACCCTGGATTTCTTTTCAGAACACACAGTGCGGACAGATAGCGGATCTTGAGGAGATATTTACTGACAAAAAGTAATTTGACAACAAGGGTTCCCCAGAATCCCTGACTTGACCTTTAACTCAACACACACTGCACCCTTGGCCAGATCCAGTTGTTGTTCACCACCATGTTTTGGTTCATTTTTAATCTGAACCAGTTTTTAAGTCGCCTTGTGGACTTATTTTAAACATCATCAACGTTAACATTTTAGGTTACAACATGCTTTTTTAAGCACTTCTTAACCTTTTTGAGAGGTGCTTTATAAATAACATGATTTATTTACTTAACCCCACAGCTGCAAAGTATTTCAAAACCTAAAGCAACCCCATTTTTGATTTCTTCCCCATCCATCTATCATCCTTGCCTGGTCCAACCCTCTAACCACCCTCAGTCTACCTGTTCCTGCTGCCCAGTTCTCATTCTAATCCATCACATCCAAAACAGCTGGGATGACCACTCTATACCCTCCATACGGTTCCTACACCTATTCACTGGTTAACCCTAATCTAAACTTTACTGTACCCATTCCCTCTCTCTCTCCCTCCCCACGTGACAGGCCATCCTAACCAGCTAAGAGGCAGATTAGCAGCATTACCTCCAAGTCAGCCACTCTCTCGGTGAGGGCAAGCCTGGTCAGCTGAGCAGTTTCGTCACATACCTCAGCTGCTTGGACAAAAGTGAAACAAGTGCTCACACATTAATGTGAAATGCACTTGCTCAACTCATCAGACTTTGGTCTTGTTACAAAGCAAGGACAAAATATCACAAAAAAAATAAACAAAACGAAAAGTAAGAAGCGACGATTTATAATTTTCTTTAGTTTTGTTACTTTAATCTGATTATAAAAACATAAAATATCTTTTTTGATCTAAACAACTGCATATGTTTGATAGGAAAGTTAGAAGTGTGACTGGGCAAAAACATCTGCACCTGATAAAGTGTTTTTGTCATGATGAGTTAACACTATAGCATCACATGAGGATCTGTGCATGTGCTGGTTCTGAGACAGACTGTGTGTGTGTGTGTGTGTGGCAGTGTGGGGGGTGGGGGAGTCAGTGAGGGGAGGCAGATCAGGGGGAGAGTGTGACTGTGGCCTGGTGGACCATAGCGAGAGAACAGTATGTAGGACAAGGCCCTGCACTAGCTAACCTATCCTGGCTAGAGCCATGGTTGGGCGTGCTGAATTTCTGCATGCATGATCAATGGCACTGAATAAAAAAGAGAGGAGAAAGACAGTGGCTTGGGGGAGGGGATAGAACAAGTTAGAGCGATGTGAAAAGATACAGGGAGAATGAAGAAAAAAACCTGGCTTTGCTTTTCATAACAACTCTTTAGCAAGTCCATTTTTGGAAGTGATTATTAATTAAAACCCAGCTAAAAAGAGAGCTAGAAAGATGGTTAAAGGACAGAGATGTCTAGCTTTGGAGAAACTTTGGCTAACTTGTTTCAGGGGCTGGAGCTACAGATTTTCCAAATCTGGTAAAGTATGCGCAAAATAAAGATTTGTGTTTGAGAGGTTTTCAGTGAACTTTTAAGTTCTGCCTTTTGCACTGCCCCGCTCCCACCCTCTCTGTCTTCTTGTCACTCTGCCAGTGCCACCTCAAAACACTGCAATAGTTTGTCCAATCGGAGTCTTCGACCCTTTTGTTTCTTTGACCGCTGCTGACCCGGAGTGGGAACCCCATTGTCTGTGAGCCACCTTTGACCTGCCAGGGCCTGGGACCTGCTCTCCACCACCCTCGGGGCAGTTTGAAAGAGAGGTGAGAAGGGGAGATGAGAGAATGGAGTTGGAAAGGCAACTTTTGACCGTCTGAAAAGCCAGTAGCTGTGTGGCTCTGTCAGCAGTGTGCTTCATCAGCAGCATGGTCTTTAGATGCAGAAGGCACCATTTGCATGCGATGCAAAATGTAAACAAGCAACAAGTAGCTCTAAGAAGACCTCAGTGAAGCAAGCGTAGGCGAAGGATAGTGGAAAAGGATAGAAACTGAAATGCCTCTTGATGGTTAAAGAAAAAACATAACAAGCTACTAAAGAAAGAGTCGTATAAAGCGGAAGCCAGGAGGCCATTTTAAAGCGCTCCATTTGCTGTGGGTGTTTTTTCCACCTGGCAGGTGGCGAGCAAAAGAAATCATTACATGAGAGAGGGAGGAAACGAGCACACCTGTGGTTTGTGCCAGGAGCCCCACCTCCGTTCTCCGATCACAATCCCTCCATCCCCCGGGGGAAGGTGTGGCAAAGGGGAGAGAGAGACAAAGGGAGGAGAGAAAGGGAGAGGAAGGAAGAGATTGCAGGGGAGATTTACAGGCCTCTTCAACAGTTGACTGAGGGCCTAGTTAACTTTTTTGTTAATCGTGAGCACACACAAAACAAACTGGACTGCCGGTGCTGGAAGGACTCCTAAAGGCGGCTGTGGGCTTCTTACGGAGCACAGACAGACCGCAACCTATTTACCCCGATGACACACAACTATTTATGTCTGTCGGCTGCATTGAGTGTAAGCAACAGTGGCGGGGATCCATGGTCTAATACCACACAGAGAGCTGGGCAGACAAATTCAGGGAAACCCACACACACAGACGCCATTCAAAGGCTCCTGGTAACATATCAGCAGAGACCTAACACTTAAAGACAGATTGTCAATACTGCACTTGCCACCATGGAAATTGGTAAGGGACTCACAGGTTGTTAAAGGCCTGTCTATCCATCACTGCTGTACTGAGTGCATTATTAACTCCCGGATAACTACAATTTCTGTTATCTATTCTCACATCTGCAAAGCCTCACATGCCATTACATTACAGCATCCATTGAATCCAAAGTGAGACGTTCATTTAAAAGTGACACAAAGGCCTAGTGTACTGCCTTGGTTGCTGCCTTGCCATGAGTGTTTTTTTTTGTTGTTGTTTTTTTTTTACTTCTAAATGGATTTGTATTGATATTTGCATGCCCCATCTTCTGTGTTTGCAGCGTCTCGTCTGCCCTGACCTCTTTCAGGGGCGGGGATGATGTCAGTGAGCAACTGCTGAAAATGACATCAAGACACATACAGATGGAGTCACGACCATCTTGGAGACCATCGTCGTGCCGACCTGGCAGAGACGACTGGGCCGTGACTCATCATCCTTTTGTCGGTAGACGTGCTGCGGGTAATGTAGTGTTGACACATGATGGATTTCACACCGGGGCCTCGGGAGAAGGAAGGAAGGAAGAAATTAAAAAAAGAAAAGGAGAGTGAGTAAAGAGAAAGGAAAAAGAGAGGATGAGGAAGTGTGTGTGTGTGTGTGTGTGAGAGAGAGAGAGAGAGTGGATGGGGGGGGGGGTATTATGGGAGGGTGGCCCAAGAGAGAGTTTGGTTGGTAGCAAGAAATTCATAAATCCTCTCTTCTAAGTATCTTAGACACACACAAATGAACAAGTAGAGTAGCAGTGCGTCCCTGTATCTCTTTTAATCCTTTTTCCACTCCCCCCTCCATTTCTCTTCACAGGACCTATCAACGCCATTCCTTGCTACTATTTATAGGCGACCACCGCTCCCCTCCTGTCCCCCTGCTTGAGTGTAGATCTGTGTGAGTGACTGAGTGTGTGTGTGTTTCAGGGGAACCTCAATAAACCTGTGCTTCTCACTCCTAATCTCAACGTGGTGTGATTCACCGAACAGGATATATAGGAAAGCCAATTACAAAGATAGGTGTGTGTGTGTGTGTGTGTGTGTGTGAGAGTGTGTGGGGGAGGGGTGAATGGGACTGATTTATTCCACCTGTCCAGTTGTTTCCCTTGTGCGTGTGTGTCCATCCACGACTGCCTGCTGAAATGTATTCCACCAAGGCCTGGGAAACCACAAATCATCCCTGGAAAGTTGGAAAGTGTGTGTATTTATGGATGTAGATGTGTCTGGGAACGTGCATAGGCTACGCTAATTGTAAATACTGGATATATTGATATGTGCATGATACCAACACGTGGTCCAGTACAGTATGGGTACAGCTGTTTAACTTGCGTGCTGCAGTGTGCAGGCCCCACAGCCTGATGGACTGCTGCGCTTATTGATTCATGAGCTCACCATTGTGCCCTGCTTTGTTGTCCAACCAGCAGCTCACTCATTCTGGGTCTAATTTAGCCTACTTGTGGATGAAAGGTGTGTGATAACCTATAAATGCCTTTTTTAAATGTGCGATGCAGATTGAAGCTTTGGACTGTAAATAGGTAGATTCGCGTAGTTTAGCTTAGTTGCTGTGGTATCATATAGACAAGTAAAATACACATCTGGTAAGCTATAGCGAAACTTATAAAAGTTCTAATGTCACCTTTAAAACTGCACTATGGTCAATATTTTTCTATAAACAATTGATCAAATTAATAAATGTGACGTTACACGCTGATAGTGACAAACTAACACAGATCATTTCCACCCAGCTCCCCAGTTCCCTTCATCTTGACAGAACATGTTAGTGCATTTCAGCTCAATGTTTTGGTTTTAGGACTAGCAACTAAATAGTTTTTATTTAGTCCCATTAGCTTCATCCCCTTCAGACGCAGCAGGCAGCTGATCTAAATGGAAAAACTCTCATGAACCCATGGCACACTACCTGCTCAGCATCCAATGTCGTGAAAGATAAAGTTAGCGACAAGAGGGTGAAGATAAAGAGCCAAATATTTTTCTTTGGAGTTGGCTGAGAACAACAACAGATTGTAAGTATTGGACTTACGTTTGTTCAGTGATCACAAACATGGCTCGAAATGAATGCTTAAAGGTCCAGCGTGTAAAGAGAATTGGCGTTTTTCAGAACAGACTTGGTAGAAATGTAATACAATATTCATATCTACAGAGGAAAATTAGCTTATAGCAAACTCTGGAACTGCTAAGGAGCTGTGCATTGCCCCTGTCAAATAGACAAATAAAAGAAATAATAATTAGTGTATAATCGCTTGTAAAATACAAGTTTTTGTTTGGTTTATTATATAGAATGCATGTTTCATATCTATATAGGAGCAGGGCGGTGTTTCACTGTCATATTTCTACAGTAGCACAGAACGAACCAACTTAATGGCCTTTCACATTTTTATATATAGTGTTTGTCTTCCGGAAATGCACCAGTTGGACGAGCAAGAAGAATGTATCTTTACCTCATCACTTGGTATTGTGCAAAGACTTGAGGCAGTAGTGGATGATGCTATTTTTAGTAACTAGCTTCCTTTCCTTGAAGGCCACCATAGCTTCTGTAAATACTCTGAACAGGGGCAACCAAAGAGCATTGCAATCTAGATGACACCAAAATACACACTGCACCTTTAATGTTGCTCCGTATCCACAAGCCTGGATGTGAAATGTAGGCAACTGTTTGCTAATATGAGTGATGTCAATGGTATGTTTTGAGCAACAACAAAAAAAGCCTCTCTACAAAAATCGATTATTGCGGCTGTAAAGGAACACTTTTAATTGATCAAACACTCCCTGTTCGGCCTAAAAATAAAAAGCATTCCCAATAACATTTTAATATTATCAAAGACTCACACAGCTGACAGCAAAATGGAAGTGGAGAAATTATGAAGGAAAGCCCCATACTAAGAAAAATAAAGGAAACCAAATGAAGGGCTAAACAGGAAAGTATGAAAAAAACAAGTAGAGGGTGTATATATTCTTTAATATTCTGGTGTATGTTTCTGTGTGTGTGTGTGTGTGTGTGTGTGTGTGTGTGTGTGTGTGTGTGTGTGTGTGTGTGTGTGTGTTTGTGTGCAGCTGTGCAGTGGCAGAGTGAAGGGAGGAGAGAGCAGAGGGGGTCCATTGTGAGTCTTTGTGTGGCTCAGATTGTCCTCTTCTCTGGGAAAGTGGAAACTCAACACTCCTCTCCAGAGGTCTGGTTACCAGGTGAGAGAGGTGGAAAGAAAAGGGAAAAACAGAGTGGGAGAGCAAGGGAGGGAGGGCTGCAAATAGGTGTGGAGAGAGAGACAGAAAAAGGGGAGAGAGACGAGGGAGAAACGAGCATGAGATTCTGTGCATGAGAGCTGGAGAGAAACATATAGAGAGCTGGAAACGAAGAGATCAAGAGATAGGAAGAAACAGCCGGAGAAAGAATAAACAGAGAGGCTCAGATTTTGGTTTAAATCCCACAAGACTCCCTAAAAACGGATGATCAAAGCGTAGCAATCCTGAACAAATTTGAAAATGTATTGCGTGCTATGCTAGCGTTTCACATGTGGCCCTGTAGATGAAGTAATGATGTGGAATTAAAATGATACCATCAGTGTAATGCCCTCTCTTTGGTGAAACCATAGCCACGGACAAATGTAAAGTGATCAGATCATGACCTCTTCTGGATCAAATACCAGATATAAACGTCAACATGCCCCAGGATAGATATTTAAAAAAAACACTGCTGTGATCATTTCCACAATCAAACATGAGGCGAAACTAGAGCCAGAAGCTTCGTGTTTACAGCCCAGTTATATTATAACGCCTCCTGGTGGCCATTTTTGGGACTGTACTTGTAGTCCTTCCACCAAATTCAGCTCAACGTCCTTCAACTTTCCTCATCCTCAGAAATAAAACAAAAATCACACACCATGTTTCTGAAAATTTTAATTTATTTTCTTTAACCACATTTTACAAACTATATTTATCTATATATATATATATATACTTGTTATGTATTTTACAAACACTACCTTTAACCCTGAACAACAAAGTTTACAAAGTACAAAGAGGAAGGAGTACCATATCTAGAAGAAAGACCACTCAATTTCCAGACTTGATGTTTTAGGACATGTGCAAATAGGGAATGATTAGGAAAAAAGCAACAAAAAATCTCTTTAAGTTAAGAATTTGTCCAACCATTTCATTGAACAAAGTACACTTCTTTTTAATTTTTTTCCACACGTAAAACCGGATTACGTCTTACAAATATTTCCCTTTTTTTTTTGCTTATACCATCACATGCATCATGGTGTCAGATCATAGCTGCCGCTCTCTGAACTTATGAGTCACCACTACCTGAAATTTCTCTTACGACTGTTGTTCTCAAAGTGAGTTTGTTGTCTTTTGTTTGGATGCCTTCAAAAAGTTACAGTCACATCGCAGTTAACGGTTACCTGATATATTTCCATGTTGCTATCAACCACAGGAAATTGTAAAACAGAAACACACAAAAAATAGTAAAAATCTCAAAGACCTTTGATCCAAATCTTATACAGTACTATTGCTGATGTGTCTGTGTGTATGAGGGGGGAGAGGGAGATGGGTAGGGGGTCACAGGAGTGACCATGTGTTTTTGACAGGAGTGTCATTGTGTATGGTTTCTCCCTTTTTCTCCCCTGATATTGTCTGGAGTGGACTGTGGAGGCGGTAGCTCTAAGAACAGCTGCTTCTGACAAACACTGTGTAAACACTATGTGTGTCACTTGGGGATTGAGTATCTGTGTGCGTGCTCTTGTGTGTTAGTGTGTGTGTGTGTGTGTGTGTGTGTGTGTGTGTGTGTGTGTGTGTGTGTGTGTGTGTGTGTGTGTGTGTATTGAGGGGGCTGTAGGACACTAACCATCTCTCTAATAACCATTGGGTCTGTTGGAGACACACGTCACGTGGCCACTCGAGCGATGAGTCCTCTTTTGGTTTGAAACACATCATAAAAATAAAAAAATTATTGTAATAAATAGCGGGTCATCTTTACATACGTTAACAGGCAACTTAACTCTGACTGTAAATGCTGGTGCAGGTATGAGCGAATGAACTGTATGTGTTTTAAGCCATATGCTTGCATTTGTGTTTGTGTATATCTGCAAATATGAGTATGTATGTGTTTATGCTTGTGTGTGTTTGTGTGTGTGTGTGTGTGTGTGTGTGTGTGTGTGTGTGTGTGTGTGTGTGTGTGTGTGCAGGCCAGCATCACTGTCCTCCGTTGTAAGCATAGTCTGCCTTGTTGTGCATGACCAGTCTGTTCTCAACGAAGTAGAAGCTGTCTGACCGGGTCTCATAAGGACACTCCACCATCTGACGGACTGAAAGACATACAACAAACCAAACAATGTCTTTTTAAACACTTGGGAACACTTCTAAATGTCAAACTGCGTAAGTGGCTCTATGGTACAGTGGGAAGAGATTTGATTCCCATTAGGGCCACCATTGCAAACAAGGGGCACTATTGTCCCATCCCATGCCATAATAACAATAATATCATAGCAAAACGAGTGGTGCTATTAATGAGACCACAGTTGTCATCACATAATACAAGTCGTTTTACCTTTTATGTGAGAGCCTTTAAGGACAGTTTCAGGTGTAGTAATATGATACCCGCACATTATGCACATTGAAATCACTGTAATCCTTACACCTCTCCGTATTGTACCGGCCATGACACAACCCACTGTCCTTGTTAAGCTTATACGAGGCTTAAGTAGTCTGAGTTATCCAAATCAATTCAAAAGAGAGACATTTCAGATTTAAAATTCCCTCAGAATGCATTTTTAACACAAAACAAGCACTGTTGATTTCGTCCCCCATGTTTGACAGTGTCCAACTAAGCCTTATCCTTTGAGAAGCCATAGTCTACTCAAGAAAACAACTTATTCCCATAAATTTATACAATGTTACTCTTGTCAGATCATCTACTCTTGCTCTATAGTGGGAGCTGATGATGTTACTATCACTCAGGCCCAGGCCACACACTCCGCGGGCTTTATTTTCCGGTGACTGTGTTAACAGACGACAGCGGCCACACATCCCACTTCCTAGGCGCTGTCGGTGCCCGTCGGAGGCGCGTCTGCAGCGACGCACCACTTCACCTCAGGAGGCCTGCCTTTTTTTCAGCGAGGGTCTCTCTGCTTTAACTGATACTCTGTTGAGTCATATTGACTTCATACCAGCATTATTCAGTTTGTCTCTTTCAAAATAAAACGTATCACAAACGCAAACGTGGAGAGAGAAACAGAAACATAACAAAATAAAAGGCAAGAGGCACACGGATATCTGTCGTAACTCGATATTAAGCATATGTATCATAAAATGACATGAAACATCTACATGCCGACAACAGAGACAGAGATGCAGTAGTAACAGACACAGACGCGCTCCAGCGGTAGACGCAGGATGTGTGGCCCGGGCGTTACTGTTTCAATAACAATGTGTCTAGATAACAATGTGTCTAGATAACAATGTGTCTAGATACAGATGAACTCACAGGTGACACCAGGGTGACACACCAACACATATAACATAAATGAGGTTCATATAAATGTGTGTATCCACAACAAACGAATAATTTATGATAGGTCGAACAAAAACTGTGAATGTTCCACAGACTTCAAAGACGCGAATCCCTGCATCACTTAAAGCTAATGAGCTCACCACCAAAACACTCGCCCAGTTGTAACATTTTGTTTGTTGAGTCTCCGCTGTGACGCATCACAAGTAAGGACTCACAAATCTCCTTTAGGGAAATGTCAGCTGCTGATCTGTTCCTTTTTGTATTTGCATGGTGCACAGATTACATGAAACAAAAGGTTCCAAGGTCAAATTTATTTAAGGTATTTTTTTCATTTTCAATGGATAGGGTAAAGATGACTCACCCAGGCTCTCAGACAGCTGAGGGAACTCGTAGATGTGCTCACAGGTGTTTCGGCTGTTTGGGATGCAGAAGCCAAAGTCAAAGTCAAAGCTCTTCAGCAGGTGATCACGGAAGTAGTGCCTCTCGATCATGCGGAAGTTGTTTAGAGGGCGGTTTCCAACTGTGAATTCCACACTGAATACGCCGAGAAAGGGAGACAGGGAATGTCACAGGAGTACCTTATCGGTCTGTTCTTGCATAAAGTTACTATAAGAGTCATACTGCACTGTCTCCAAAGCTAACAGACAGAGACAATGCTGCAATTGTTCTCATTTGTTTGTGTGTGGAGCAGGTGATTGGGTTGCCCTCAGGTGTGTGTCGGTGACGTGTGAGTCACTCACGTGGCTCCAACAGTCCTCAGTCGAAGGAAAGCTGGGGTGAACTGGTAGCGTACGAACCGGCCCGCGCTTCCATCGGCCTCTCTGTTCTCTTCATCGTTCTCTGATACCGACAACATTTGAAATGATTCACACACTGAGGATTCTATTCTTTTGATCCAAACGACCAGCAATGGATGTGTCTGAACCTAACATACACGTTAAGCTTTTTCAGGTTGTCAGCATGGTCAGTAAGTTCCTTTTATGAATGCTCAGACGCCAGACACTTCACAGTCTTACAACAGCTTATTATAAGCATTACAGAAACAAACACTTCAATGACACGGTGAAAGAGCAGTGTGGGCTGATGCACTATACCTGCATGTGGGGGCTTGGCAATCTCAAACAGGACGGTGCTGGTCTCCAGGTCTCTGATCTTGAAGCGTACGAAGTCGATGTTATAAATATTGTCCTCTGGTTTACAAAGGTACCCTGCAACAAGGACAGACAGGTGCGATATATGTTGAAATGATTTTCAAGCCATTGTGGTTCATATGCCTAGTAGTAGTTAACATGTAAACAGGCTGCTTGGACTCACACTCGATAACATAAACAATACAGTCCTTAACTTAGTTTTAGACACAGACACATGCAACTTTGCATATAGGCTACATGCACCCTAACAATAATAATGATGAGGTAGAGCAAAGCTTTTGACATCATCTACTGTGTAATTAATGAGGTTTAGGGGAAGATCTACAGGCATGCAGGAACCTGTCCCTCATAAGAGGGAGCTGGAGCTTTACATTTAATCTCAGTTGATACAGTTTAAATCCCTTTCATGCTTCATAGTTTTCCTCAACGGCTGCAAATGTAGCAAAATGTAGTCTATAAAGTCATTAACAGGACCCCCGAACAGCCACACCAGTGACGTCATAGTAGTTCTCCTTTAGGTAATTTACTGTTTATGAGTTTGATGTCAGTTTATTAGTCTTAGTAAAAAATAAAGAAACACCGCAGAGAACCTTTATGAAACAAATCATCCAGTTGTTTACACAAACACTCTCCAATGAGCTGCTTAAAATAGAAACAACGGGGTTTCCCACGAGTAAAAGATTATCTGATGACGTCTGACAATTATTTGTGATGTCACATGTTTTTTCCCCTCAGCAGAATTTTGTCAGAAAGGCTATAAATAGGCCTTAAACTATATTAATCTCATCATTATCAAATGACAGCTGGCTCTAACTGCGTATAACGTGCAGATTGAATATTATTTGGCATTGGCATCGCATCTTAGGTCCACGAGACATTACAGAGAGAGGCTCAAACCTCGCGTAGCCATCCGCAGTCCCAACACATCCTCCGGCGATATGTTTCCGCTCTGCGTCCGCAGGTCCTCCTCTGTGATGGGCCTGCTCTCCACCTGGCTCCTCCGGGACTTGAGCCTCTTCAGAACCCCTCCGCCTGGCTTGCGGTCCCGCGGAGAAGCCGCAGTACTGTGCCCTCCGCCTGGGACATTTTCAGCAACAGGCGCGTCACTGCGGGCTTTGGCTCCGCTCATCGTTTACTGTGGTCAGCTTCCCCTCTGTCGACGGGTCGATGTCGGTCGTAGGCTTCTCCTGTGAACGCGAGAGGAGGAAGATGGCGTCGTAAATGTCGAATGTCGAGACAACTGTCGGTGAACGGTCAAGATCTTGTTTTTGTAAGCACATGCTGTACAGTTGCCATGACAACTTACCCTGGCTGTGAGACGGAGGAGGATGTGAAGTGGTAGCTCGAGACGTCCACCAGGGGGCAACGTTCCATACCTAGGTCTGTGACCTGAAAATAATTAATGTGCAAGTGTAGCCTAATAGCCAAATATAACGAAATACTAATACTTCATTTAGGGCTACTACTAATATTAGGACTACTACTAGCCTACTATTACTAGGTCTAACACTACCTTCAAATAGGCCTATGCCTAATAATAATAGCCTAATCATAAAACGTCGTTGTTGTAGCCTGCTATTGTGACAAATATAGGCCTAGCCTATAATAAGTATGCTGGTAGAAATGGTCGTTTACTTAAGTAGCAATACAGATTTTTTTTTAAATGTAGGTTATTTATTATTGTTGGATAAGGCTCACCCTGACGCACAAACATGTAAAGCAGTAGGCCAGGCCCATAGCCTTTTGCAGCTGGTTCAGGTGGAGCTTTGTAGGTAATAGAAATGTAGTGGTGGAGGAAGTATTCCGATTTATTTAACTTAAGTAAACTCAAGTAAGAGTTGACTATTTATACAATACTGTAAAAGACTCTACTGTAGGCTTCTAAATGATATTAAAAAATGTAGGCCTACCTATAAAGTAAAAGTAGACTAAACTAAAAGTTCTCCATGCAGAGAATAGTCCCCTGTTACTGTTATTGTATTATATATCAATAGATAATTTTGCTACTAGGCCTATGCATTAAAATAAAAGCATTTTCACTTTGAATAAATCTCCTATTTTTTCCCCCGTTTAACATTCAATCAAAATAATTGATTGATGGGTTTGTAAAAGTTCTGAAAATTGGTGATAACTTCATAACACTTATGGCTACCTCAAAGCTGTGCTTAAGTAGGCCTAGTTGTTATTGTAAAAATGTTACTTTCCTTGAATTACCAAACTAGCCCAACACACAAACACACACGCGCGCACACGCACACACACACGCACACACACACACGCACACACACACACACACACACACACACGCACACACACTATAGGAATTAATTCCCAGATTTGGTGAGTGTCAAAGAGCATTTAACTCTTGTGTGGTGTTCGCAATACGCATTACGCAGGAAATGCAAATTAAGTCTGTAGAGGCTCAGCTGCCATGCAAATGAGCGTTTTAGTGTGTGGGAGCTGAGGGGCATTTCCTGCTGTGAGATGCCCCCGGTAGCCTCGGCACTCTCCACAGAGCGGCGAGAGCTGCATGGGTCCAATTCCTTTCACTGAGCCTTTTGCTTCAGTCATAACCTGTTTATCCAGTCCTTTAAACAACGTAGGTCTACAATGTCAAGAAACAATTCATTTACCAGCACTTCCTATCAAACGTTTCAAAATAAAAGAACAAACTTTAACATTTTCTAAAATAAATTGCCTTTATTTCTAATCATGGTGAGTTGCTTCGTAGTTCAGTAAAAATTGAGCCAGAATTAGTTCTACTTTGTCACTACAGAATTGTTTGGAGACGGTTTTGTTTGATTCGGAGGCTTCTCAAACTTTTTTCAATAATGGGCCTATAGCCAACCCCCTTTGAAATATTCTCTCAGCCCAATACCTGACCACAAACATTGATAAGGAAAGAAAACCTTAATATTTATAATAGCTTACAGTGATGTGCCATAAGTGTCTAATTTATCAAACAACATTTGAATTGAACAACTCTGAACTAGGCCTGCAGCCTAGTTATTGATGCACTTTTAATTCAGTAGGTTTTTATTTAACTTTTTCTAGTATTATCTTTTAGTAAACTATAAACATTACTAAAATAAGTAGTGCATAACTCAATTTTTTTCAGTTAACCTTAGCCTAGCACCGCCCACCTACATAGGCCTACTTCCGCTCAATTTTAATTTCCCTTCAGTAGTCAGTCTGGGTCTGTGGTAGGCTATATTCTTAGATTTTCTCTGGCCAGATTTTTGGCCTTCCAATCAGTGAACATAGTAGGGAGTGGCTCAGAAGTCGACGCATAACATAAAGGCATGACCAAACATTATGCGATTGGTTAGCAGATCCAGAGTGGGACTTTGCAGATCCAAGACACCCGCCTTCAAGTGAGTTAACGTTTGTCAATTGAGCGATTCCAGACCTCTCGTACAAATGAAATTAAGTAGGCCTGTGATGGTCTGGTAGGACCAGGCTAAATCAAAACATGGGGCTGGATGTAAACCTATAGCTTTGGAAATGGCTAATTTTATTTTGAAGAGAAATACTCGCTGTTTCCTGTGCCATCAACGTTTGACTTGACCACGGAGCAGCGTGGATCGACCATGGCATCGACCTGAGGACGGTGGAGGGAGTGTCTGCATGGTATCGGCGCAGTCTGACGTCTCTTGTGTGAATGACTTGGGGGGGACACACACACACGCACACACACACATGCACATACACATACACGCACTGACAACAGCTCAACGGGCGAGACCGTCGTGGAAAACTGAGTTTTTTGTATTACTTCTTCCCGCTTCCCTCATTCCTTCCTTCATCCACCTATGACTGCGTGAAGACAATAAGGTAACAATAAACAAATATAGGTTATAAATATAGCCTAGCCAATAAACTTTACGCTGCTAACGAAATGTTAATCTCTCTGTGGGAAAGTTTGCAAATGTGATGTTGGGAGCAGGTGCACCGTATTTACGGTTTTTGTAGCGTTTTTGTATCAACCTACATCCTTATCACTATCTTTATTAAAGAGTCGCTCGCGGGACTGACAGCCCTGCGTGAACTTAAACGTAAAGTGACATTAATTTGTCTCAGTTTCCTTTGTCCAGCAGCCCAGCGGAGGACAAACTGCGGCTGGTTCAACGACTGGGAGTTCATTGTGGGCGCGTTTATTAGTAACTTATTAACACACCGCCATTAAACGTAGGCTTGAGTAGAAAGTGTATTCCTCAGTTTAATTTGCGTGATAGGCCTAGGCTATTTGGCTCCCAGAGGACGAGGCTGACCCCAATCTACGTGACCATCATTCAAAGAAGTAAATAAATAACACCATGGGCATCTGAACGGGAGGTAGCGTAGACCTACTGAGTGTCACGTCAGCCTTGGCAGGGCAACAGGCACTAGGCAAACAAAGATAAATCCCACAACGCTGCTGCTGTTTTCCCTGTGCTCCCATGAACGCTGCCTATGGTAAACCAATACAGGCAGCAATCATCCATCAGCTGTGTAGCCTATAGCCTATGTCTTATGAATTCAACCAGAGGAGGATAGCAGGGACATTCATGACAGGAAACATTTTTTAACTTCACAGGTGTTTTTTGAAGTAGTCCTGAAATAATGCCACACACACCCAACAGGTGCTTCTGTGTTTATTTGAGCAACGCAGCAGGAAGATCACTACCAAACATATCATGCACGGACTGAATCCAAGCACTGTAACAGTGTGAACGTTTTTTTTTGCTCCACAGTGTAAAACTCTGGGTGTGGAGCTATGGTGTGGAGTTACCAGTTTGTGCTAAAAAAAAAAAGTCTTACCGGTCAAACCAGATGACATGCAGCTTGGTGTTAGTTGTGACCCATTTGGACACATTTCACTGTTATCTTTTTTTCCCTCAAGGGTGTGTAAATGTAGCTTTTCCCTGTGATCAAAATGCTCTTATGATCATCAAACAAGAGTCTGTTTAGTTTCAGCGGTTTCGGTGTGATTGTGTCATCCCTAGTGCAGATCCAATTGTTGATGTGTGTGATGATGACTCACCGGCGAGCTTCACTCTACTACCTGCCTGTCCTGATTCCTATTGAAGTGATTTATCATATCAAGTGTGGTTTTAAGAATGACAAAACTGTGTGACAAGCAGCTCACTTTATTTCCAGAATCACATATCGTAACAGTGTAATATCACACTTCATGTCTGTGAAAGGGTATCATTTAGGAGTATTTTGTTTATTTCTAAATTGACTGAATTGAATTTCCCAATAAATTGTTTATGCAGGCACATTATCAACTTGTGTTGAAGGGATCTGAGTAGTGTTACCCAATCACCCAATGACTGTACCTGTTCACTTGCTGGGTGCACTTTGAAGCCATGATTTAGTAACCAAAGATCCACACTGGACGTCATAAAGTTTACCACCTGTTCTAAGTTTGATATGACAAAGAGTTTTAGTTGATACAATCTTGAAGAGGTCAGACATTGTTATATTAGTTATATGATAAAATGTCCATGTTGCTCGTGACATAAAGAAGTGTCCTTCATGATTGTGTCTCCAGGTATTCAATCCTTCATAGGTAAACTATGAATTATCTCCATAAAATATCTCCACTCGCTGAGATTGACATTAAATCAAGTTTCGACATCATCAATCAACATGAGCCTTCAGGAGATGCTTGCAACATTGCATTTTTTTTTATTACCAGGCTGAAAAAGTGACAGTAAAACGTCAGAGATATTGACGGTAAGAGAGAAAATGTCCACATAGGTAAATAGTAGGATTTTGTAGAAAAATAACCCATCAAGTTTGCGATAACTTTAAAACTTAACTGAGGAAGAAAAACTGAGCAGCAGAAAGGGAATAATCCCAGCGGGAGAACTTCTTTGTTTCCGGTCTTTGTTCAGTATGATTGTTTAGTTTCTCTTTGTACCTGCAGAAGTAATATGCTTTCATAAATCTAAACCGACCAGCCTTTCCCAGGCTGCTTTGTAACGACATAACCACCTGATCTCGACCGAAAGTCAAGATGTTTTTTCCATGTAAATGTGTAGTTTGCCTTATGTAAAAGCCTCTTCTCTCCCCTTTCAGTGACTCAGTTATGGAGAGCCCTGTTGCGGCGTCCCAGGCTGGTGGCATCCTAAATCCCAAGCCATCTCTGGCCCCCAAACCCCGGCTCACCCCAAAGCCCTTTTCTCTACAGCAGAACACCTCCTTTCGCTCCATCCACGCCCCAAAGACAATCCCAACGCCCCTTAAGGCAACAACAAAGCCGACTGGGAAATCTGAGCCCATGGGCTCCCCCAGACCCACTCTGCCCACACCTGCCCACCAACCCGCCACCTCTGCTCCCAAACCCAGCCCTGTGAGCGTGCCGGCCAAAGATCAGCCAAAGACAACAGAAGAAAGCAATGGGACTCCACGTGGAGAAGATACACCTGATTCTAGTCTAGGAAAATCAGATCCAGCCTCGCAAACCGTTCCGCCTACGGTGACACCCAGGTCCAAGCCCATCCAGAATGACGACGTCGTCCAAACGAACCAGAAAGTATCCACAGACATTGTTACTAACTCAGAACGGAAAGACGGAAAAAGTAAAGAAGACAAAGCCCAGACTTCTGTCGTCCAGAAACCTGATGAATCGACTAGTGAAGTTACGTCCACGGCCAAGCCAACATTCAATCGTGGCAGTACCAGGAAACGCCTGTCCATGGAGCTCACCGCAAAGTTTGAGTCAGGTGGCCCACCACCCCCTCTGCCCCCTCGCCTGAGTATAACCACATCTACAGCCAACACCAAAAACGATGCAAAAAAGCAAGAGTCTAAAGATCCAGGCCCGCAGCAGACGCCATCAGAGGATGATGAAGATGGGGTGAGGGAGGTTTTCTCTGGAGGAGGCAGCATAAAACGTAGAATCAGTCTACTGTTAGACCCATCATCCAGGCCAGAGGTCAGGGTCAAGAGAGAGGAGCCCGAAATTACCAACGGCACAGCAGGGGTGAAGGAGAGAATCAAACACTGGGCCACGGAAACATCCTCGGAGGGTGCCAAGACCGAGAAGAAGCCTCAGGTCGCCCAACGAACCCGCTCCAATAGGTGAGTGACGTCTGTGCTGTGTTTGGTTACATGCTCAGACATGAAAAGAAGGAAAACAACATTCTGTTGCTAGTGCAATCAAGCAACACGTTTATATTAATGCTCACCTATTGTGGTAGATCTGGTTTCCTTTTATTGGCCAGGCTCCAACTGTGTTATTTCAATCTTTTGTAATCAGAAATCTTTTCTTAGCCACTCTTAAGACCTTAATAGACATTATTGTAATTTATCTCTGCTCAATATAATGAGTATTTCTTAGTGCCCCATTGGTGCATATAGAATTCACACAGCTGAGTGGAAAGTTTTGCCCAGTTTTCCTTGAAGAGAGGAAGGGCTCCCAGTTTCTGTAAAAAACTAAAGTAAAATAATGGAGAGATAAGTAACTTTGGTTGCAAAATCAAGATTGGTGCCAGATATTTGTTATCAAACCAAGATAAGAGTGCAAACCAGGCCACAATCATGTGACGCTCCCAGCACTGAAAATTGCATTTAAAAGTGTCAACTTAGACTTGCTTAAATACCTGTCCACAAAACACCCCTAGTCTACATTATGGGCAAAAAGTTATCATGTTATTGGTTCAGAAATGTTATGAAATTATTGGCAAGCTACTACATTATCCGCTTTAAATAAGCTTTAAATAATATTGAGTTATTGGCAGTTATTACATTATTTTATATATTGTGTTATCTCTCGCAGCTCGGAGCCAGCGACTGCACCAGCAGCAGAGCAAACGGACAAAACACCCCCTGTCCAATCTCCTGCTGCTACTGAGACATCGTCCAGTCAGGCGGTGGATCTTCCAACCAAGGTCCCACCTGCTGAACAGCCGGCAGAGACCCCCATGGGAACATCCAGAGACACTGAAGAGAAGGCGTCTGGAGAGCATGAACGCAATAATGAATCAATGCAGCCTGTCGTTAAACTACGCAATCTCACCCCATCTACGGGCCACAGTGCCAATAAGGAGCCAGGCTCAGCTGTGAGTGAGAGTGCCCCGAAGAGGGACAACGTCAAACGGCGCTCCGTTCGCTTTGGCGTGGTGGAGAGAGATGACGGTGGGCCTCCGGTGCCGCTGGGCTCCAGTACTGATTCCAGTGAGGAAGAGGAGGAGGAAGAGGAGGAGAAGGAGGAGGACAAGAAGGAGGACATCCCTGTTCCAGTGCCCGTCTACAGAAGAGTGGGAGCCTTTAGGAAGACGGACGATGAGTTGCAAAGGCTGGAAGAGGAGCGACTGAAGCGTTCGGAGTCAGAAAAAAGGCAGCAAGCAGAGGAGATCGAACTGACGAGACTGAAGGCGGAAGCGGAGAGGAAGCAAAAACAAGAGCTAGAAGAGGAAAGGGAGAGAGAGAGGGCAAGGCAGAGGGAAGAGGAGGAGAGGGAAAGAGAGAGGCGGAGGGAGGAGGAAAAGGAGAGACTTAGGAAAGAGGAAATGGAGAGTGAAAGGTTGAAAGAAGAGGAGCGGGAGAAAGAAAGAGCGAGACAGAGGGAGGAGGAGATGCAGAGAGAAAAGTTGAAAGAGGAGAGGGAAAGAGAGAGACTGAGGAGGGAGGAAATGGAGAGAGAAAGATTGAAAGAAGAGGAGCGGGAGAAAGAAAGAGCGAGACAGAGGGAGGAGGAGATGGAGATAGAAAAGTTGAAAGAGGAGAGGGAAAGAGAGAGACAGAGGGAGGAGGAAATGGAGAGAGAAAGATTGAAAGAAGAGGAGCGGGAGAAGGAAAGAGAGAGACAGAGGGAGGCAGAAAGGGAAAGACGGAGGAAGGAGGAGTTGGAGAGACAGAGGAAGGAGGAAATGGAAAGAGAACAGTTGAAAGAAGAGGCGCGGGAGAAGGAAAGAGAGAGACAGAGGGAGGCAGAAAGGGAGAGATTGAGGAAGGAGGACTTGGAGAGAAAGAGGATGAAAGACGAGGAGCAGGAGAGAGAAAGGGAGAGACAGAGGAAGGAGGAGTTGGAAAGACAGAAGCAGGAAATGGAGAGGGAAAGATGCAAAGAAGAGGAGAGGGAGAAGGAAAGGGAGAGACAGAGGAAGGAAGAAAGGGAGGAAATGGATAGGCTGAGGAAAGAGGAGTTTGAGAGAGAAAGGCTGAAAGAAGAGATGGAAAGAGAGAGACTCTGGAAGGAGAAAATGGAGAGACAGGTGAAGGAGGAGTTGGAGATGGAAAGGCAGAGAGAACAAGAGAGGGAGCGGGTCAGAGAGATGGAGCTCACGTTGCATAGACAAAGAGAAGAGGAAAGAGAGAGGGAGGTACAGAGAGAGGAGAGGCTGGAGGAGGAGAGAAGAGAGGAGAGATTGAAGTTGGAGGCGGAGGAGCGGGAGAGGAACAAGAGGCTGAGGGAGACGCAGGAAAGGGAGGAAGAGATGGAAAGAATGAGGCAAATAGAAATGGAGAAACGGAGAGAGGAGGAGAGAAGGGAAGAGGAGTGGAAGGTGCGGAAAGAGGCAGAGAGGGAGGAGATGCTGAAGAGAAAGCGAGTGCAAGAACTGGAGGAAGAGAAACTGAGGATGGAGAGAGCGAGAGAAAGGGATCGGTTGACCGACAGGGAGCGAGAGAGCGCCGCGGACAGGTCAGAGCCTAACTTGATCAGCTTTGACTCCGAAGACGTGCCCAAAAGGTCAGACTCGCCGGCAAAAATCCCGGAGAGTCACATCGAGGTGGTTTACGACGACTTCTCCGTCAGGCAGCCTCAGGTCGAAGTGGACTTTGACGATTTCTCAGTCAAACCGAAGAGATGGGGCACGAAGCCTAAAGCAGTGGACAGCACTCCGGTCCTTCAGAGTTGGACAGCCCTGGCCGAGAAAGAGGACGCGGGAGAGGTGGTGTTGCTGGACATCAGCCCTCGAGAGTACAGCGAGCCAGAATGGGTGGACAAAAAAACACACAGCCCGGAGCCTGAGTTAGCCCGGGAGAGTCCAAAGGAAGAGGAGCAGAGGCTTCGGATGGAACAACTCATCTCCATAAGGCTGGAAGAAGAGGGGATGGAAATGGAGAGCAAGGAGCAGGAAAAAGAAGAGGAGAAGGAGGAGCAGACGACACAAGAAGATGAAGTAGACGCAGAAGATGACCAGCGAGAGGTAAATAGATTAAAGAGGACCTATGATGCTTTTTGACTTTTATGACCTATAAACGTTGTTATGATGATTCATAGTCATGCTTAACCATACTAAATTATCAAATAATGACTTACATGCATTTTGACGTATTCCCTGCTGACCGTCTAGGGTGTCTGTGCCGAGCACTAAACACTATTCTAGCCAGTCGAGAAGTCACGTGTTCAAAGCGGTCTACCCTTTCATAATTCGTGACGTCGCATAAAACTTCGTGACTTCACCACGCGGATGTTTCCATGTATGGTAATGCTGTCACTTCCCTGTTCGCGTCTGCCTCGCGCCCTTATAGGTCCATGCTCGCGCTTCCCACCACTGAAAGTGTTCTGGAAGGAAGGTAACCAATCACAACGGAGTGGGGTTTGCAGGAGGGGGGGGAGAGTAGCGGAGATGGCCGAAGCACAGGCGGAGGGAGCCGAACCACACACACTCAAGTGTTGACAGGATGTGCTGGATCGCCAAAATAAGAGAAAGAGCTTCCCGAAAATCTACATAGTTTTTTGTGATGTGATTCGTGTCAGGTTGCTCTATAGCAGTGTAAAACAAGAAATTAAGACCAGAAAAGTAGTATAATAGGTCCTCTTTAAAAAAAATTCTGCCACATTCGGTTGGGGGAATGCAACTTGATTTGTGACCTTGCTTGACAGCACACAGCTCTATGAAAGGGTTAATTGTTCAATAACACAGAAAGGGTGAGGTTCAGAACGGAGACAGGTGTGTACATGTAAATGATTTCACCACTGAATCACACCAGCCTCACCTGAATCAACACATAGTCATTCCTGTGGCATGGAGAAAAACATCTTGTTATACTTGATTCAGTCGCAGGTTGCAGAATTGTTGTGTGTCGTGTGTGTGTGTGTGTGTGTGTGTGTGTGTGTGTGTGTGTGTGTGTGTGTGTGTAAATTTAATATGTGATATGTGGATGAGAGAAAAATGAGACCATTAATTAGTTATAAAAAAACGTTTGTTTTGTGCAAAGGATGGCCAGAGCCTTCAGTTATTTTTACTCCTAGCTCCTTTTTGGGAATCTTTCATTTCATCAATCAAACTGTATCGACTGCTTGGTTAAGAATCCTGTCTAACAGGAAGTGAGGTTGTGACTTCCTGTGCGTCTGTCCCTCAATTTTCTGTCAGCTGCTTTCGTTTTGTCCTCCGTTGTACTTGTGGCAAAACATTAGATTTTTTTCAAAGTCGAAGGCAGTGTAAACAAAAGAGACATGGCATGGTTGTACGGAGGACTTGGGGATTATTTCTCATGGGCATCTTGGATGGATTATTTCCAGCAGCTATGGGTGAGTCAGAGCCACTTTAGCATTCAGGTATTTATTTATAGCTTGTGTTGAGAAGTAAAATGAAGCACAACAACTATTCAGTTTTGGTGACTGAAGACTTTTAGAATTTAATTTACAACTTAGACTTTTTTTTAGTTCTGCAGATGTTAAGACACACTGTATATCATAGATAGATAGATAGATAGATAGATAGATAGATAGATAGATAGATAGATAGATAGATAGATAGATAGATAGATAGATAGATAGATAGACAGACAGACAGACAGACAGACAGACAGACAGACAGACAGACAGACAGACAGACAGACAGACAGACAGACAGACAGACAGACAGACAGACAGACAGACAGACAGACAGACAGACAGATAGATAGATAGATAGATAGATAGATAGATAGATAGATAGATAGATAGATAGATAGATAGATAGATAGATGGATGGATGGATGGATGGACGGGTGGGTGGGTGGGTGGGTGGGACGGACGGACGGACAGACAGACATAGATACGGCATCGACGAAACACTATTCAGCTCACCAGTCTCTTCTTTTTTTTGACAGATTAGCCCATCTCTCTGCTAAAATAGGGAAAAAATCTTTGGGCCCTCAGTTGACATAAATTAGCCTACGAGAGGTAGCCTAGAGAGGGAGAGAGAGCAAACGCCAGCAAACTGTAGGCTATACAGTTTAGTTGTAACAGTAGAACCATGCAGTATGTTGCATTCACTGTGTTCCGGGACCTCCTACATATTACAAATTAAGCACTGGATAGATAGATTGATAGATGGAGACAATGCTGCAAACACAAATAATACAAGATGAACAGAGCTGCTGACTTATTAGAAGCAATAACCAGATGACAACTCCATACTAGTTTAGACAGATCGATTGGCCACCTGTTGGAACATGCAACATTGTTGCAGAGTTTATGAAAACACTGAACTCCATAGCCTTGAACTGCAGTGTTAGTGGCTGCATGCATCTATGTGAAATTGTATGTCTGTATGCAGCACACAGGCTTCAGCAAACAAACCAACCTGCAAAACCAATGAACTCATGCAAGAGGGCATTTTGCATAACCATTTAGCTGCTGTAAAGGCTATTGGTATGGAAGTGTTGCTTCTAGTCATGACTGTGCAAGCACCGCCCTGTTTTGACCACCGAGTGGCGCTGCTGCTCTTAAAAATGGTGCACTTCCTTATTCTGCACCACACAAGTGCATCTCATGTAGAGTAATTAACATAATATAGACACTGTAACGCTAAAGAATATAGTTTAAAACAAATAAGGCAACGTCTTTATAAGAAAACAACACAGCCAAGGCACTAATGTATGCCGGGAAAAGCTTCTTTATTTGGACAGAGCAGGATGAGGAAAGTGTTTACTGGGCAAACACAAGCTGTGCAGGCAACCGTGCACTCTCCTTCTTCAGGCTAACTGACTCACAGACAGACAGATGGATCACATATTGAGTTTAGCTTAGGTGCTATGTGGTCATCATGTCCTCATTTAGATGTGAGCAACAGGGCAGCGTGTCAAAATGACCATACATGGTGCCCCTCTTTCTCTATCTCTTCTCAATCTCTCCAACCCGTTTTGAGAGAGCCTGCCTCCCTTCACACACACACACACACACACACACACACTTTCTGGCACACTTGCACAAAAAAGAGGACGGGCTAAACCGCGGACATGAAAGTTCACATGTCCACTTGTCCATTCTCTCAGTCATCCAGTGCTCCCTGACGCTCAAACTTTTCTCTCAACTTTACAAAAGTTCCCTCCTATTTTTTTTCTGTTGTCCCCTTTTGCCTTCTCCTCTCACAAAGACCTGGTTCATCCAGTTACCTGCGTTTACCTACAGGGAAGAAATCACCTTGGCCCAGCCTGCCACACCCTCCTTCCCCCTCTGGATTTTTTCCACATCCGAGCACAGACCTGCGCTTTGTTTTGACGTTCTGTGAAATCAATCAGGCCAGAGAAGATAAAAGGCCAATCTACCTCAGTGTACTTGGCTTTGGATGTTTGGAGTGGCAAATATTTCCCACCATTCTTTTCTTTTTTTCTCCTTTTCAATCCTGAATGGAAAATGGAGTCGGGATGGGATCTGGGATGTCAGTACACAAGCAAACAGGCTTGACTCTTGCAGGACAAGTCTCAGCAAAAGAGGTAATCGTTCAAATTTTTTTGCGGCGTGCAGGATAAAAAGTTTCTTAGTTTCTTCTTCAAAGAGTACCCTGTCAGTGTCTTTGAAGTATAGGCGATATTGTCATGATGGGAATGTCTTTCTTCAGGACGCCACTGTTTAGGATGTCACATCCATCATGGTGAATGCTGCAGTGGAATATATTGGTTGTCACAGTGCAAACACATGACTGGTCAGACTATTTACCTCTTTCACCGACGGCAAATAATAGACTGTTCCAGGAAGTTTGTGTGCCTTGAACCGTTGACACGTTTTGGGAAAGAGGATGGATCACGCTCGAATGCAAACTGGACTGTATCTCATTTTCTATGACATCACAAACCTTCTTTTACAAAAAAAGACAATCTGTGCTCTCTTTACCTTGTGCTTGCTGACGAGGACAACTGAAAGCCAGATCACAGACCCAGCTTTCTGACTCTCATCTCTTTAGCCAAGCCGAAAACCCCTCACTTTATGTGGTGACCCAGTTCCCATGGTGGCCTCAGAGCACAACGGACTACCGGCTGTGTGAGCGTTTGGACCATGCAGTTCTTTGGGGGCAAACTGTCAGCTGCCCAGCTGCAGGTGGCGGGCTGGGCGGGCAGCGTGAGACGCTCCTTGCAAGGGACTTTGGAGCTGGTGTGGGGCGACGCAGGAGAGAAGGAGGAGGAGGAGGAGGAGGAAGATGAGGAGAAGGAGGAAGAAGAAGGTGAAAGTGGAGGAGGAAGGTTTCAGAGAGCCATGTCACCACTCCGTAGCTTCGCCAGACGTAGCAGGAGATCCCTGCGTCGCTTCTCCAACAGAAGTGGGCAGCCTCTGCACAGGAGAGCCAGTGAAACCTGCTCTGTACGAGCTGATAAAGTAACCCAGCAGATCAATGATATGAAATGAAATGTGCTGCTCTCATCATAATCCAGGGGTCAAGTCAATTGAACATAACTGCTTAATGACAACCGGCTTACACATTGATAGCATTTTAAGGTTTGGGTAGCCCATTTCAATTGACATGAGGCACAATGTTAAATGAATATTGCAGCTTTTAGGGCCAGCGTTCGTCAAATTAAGAAGACCAAAGAGTTTTCATCCTATTTACAGTTTGCATTCTACATGCATCACATGTTACTCATTTGTTTCCTCGTCTAACAATTCCCTGGGCATGTGTTAGCAGATAACCATGCAAATGTAGAGAGGGAGAGTGCAGCAGGCAGTGGCAGCCTGTTTCAGGAAGGACGGCACTATCTGATAAAGTCGTCCAAATGTAGCACTTTATCAATGCATGTGCATGCCCTTTCCCTCTGTGTCTGGGGTGTGTGTCAGAGATAAAGCAGAGGACTATAACAAAGTGTGACACAGTTAGACAAGGGTTATCCAAGTACGGCTGTTTATGTCAGTGCCCTCTGTAGCTGTGTCTGCCGCTTGTTCTAGAGGAAATATGATGCCAAAAAAATAGCTGATGCATCTATCATCTATGATTTTGTTTATTTTAACCATCAGCTTCGGATATTAAAACACAAATGTATCTTTGGGTGTCACCTGCCAACCAGACGCCATTTTTGAGACATACACAGCACATGCTGAATGTCTGACTTTGTGTTAATTGCAGTTACAGTAGCTGCAGGCTATTTCCACATTTAATTTTAAGATGATCCATTACTTTCCTTTATTGGATGGCATGTTTTGTTGACAGTGTTTGTCTATTATTCTAGATTAGGGTCTCTGAGATGTTCTCACAGCATCAGGATAGTTTCCTGTCCACTACACCATAAACAAGCTCTTTTACACATTCCATTGGGCCTGACAAAAATGTGATGGATGTAAACTATAATAAAGCCGACTCTGTCTTGACTTGCACATCCTCCACCCTTTAGGATGCATACTGCGCTGGAGTACTTACATTGACATCTGATTCTCTTACTTTTAGAATAAGGACCCTCACAACATCTGATTCCAGTTTTTCATGTGTGATTTAAAACTGGATTTACAAATATATATATATATATATATACATATACATATACATATACATATATATATATATATATATATATATATATATATATATATATATATATATATATATATATATATATATATATATATATATATATATATATATATATATATATATATATGTTTATTATGGCTCAAATAACCATGTATAATGTAGTTGAAGTTGAATAATGTGAAAGCTTTCACTCTGTGACAAACCCACAGGGCATTGAGATAGTTCCCCTCAGCTTTTTACAATGTAGTATAGCGACTTTTAGCTCAGTGTTGTGTTTCAATCAAGTGTTTTAGTGAGAAAGCACTGAAAGCCACTGTGTGCTACCTGCCAAGCACTGAACTAATGAAAGACAAATGTTTTATGACAGCGGATTAACAAAGTGGAGCATTTTGAAGCTTAATAGCCAAAGGATTCCTCAGTAGTTGGTGGAGGCCAAAGCAGAGATAAATGTGTTAGGTGGTCAAAGACGATGACTCCAAGTGAATGCCAATGTGATAATGTCAAGGTTTCCGTTTAAAGCTTGATCAGATGCTTCTGAGTGGTCAGAAATATATGTTTTCTGCCTTAAGGCATTATATCTTCATTCCAGTCAATTTTTCAAATTCTCTGTAGCAGAGTAATCTGTTGAATATCTGAAAATCGAGAAAATTGGATTGCCTGATACAATATCACACTGAGATGCACTTGCCCATTGTCTCAGTGTAACTGCCAAGAGGAAATATTTTAGAAAACAAATCGACTTTCTGTTTGAATTCTATCGTAAGAAACGGAGCTTTCAGAGTCACATTATGTCAATTGACAACATTAAGGCTTTGCGAGCTGCAGTGGCTTATTCTGTAATAAAGGTATAACTGTTTGTCAGAACAAAATAGTTTTTTCCATGCAGCTAAGCACAGCCTCCTGTGGTGGTAGGAAAATCACTAGAAGCCTATTCACTCATGCTGTGATGCTGCCAGATAGCAGGCATTGTGCAAATGAAACTGCTCCATGAGTCCTGAGTAATAGATGGACTCATTAAGCAGATTAGATCACTCGGAGGGCAGGGGTGTTTTCTTGAGTGTTGTTTTGTATCCAGGTGACAATATCACACAACACAGCATCAGGATGTGCCCATTGATGAAACGTGAATGAGCTAAAAGGATTGTTTGTGAGGAAGTGCACACTAGTTGCTCTTGTTTTTCGATGTTTGTGTGTTTGTGAGCGCGTGTGTGCACCCATGCATTCCATCATGTGGGTGTGACAGCATGAGTGTGTTTGCTGTGTCTACGTGTAGGCCTATGGGTGTGTATGCCAGTGCGAGTGAGTGCGTGCATACACATGCTCATGGTGTTCATTGAGGACAACTCAGCCTCTGTGACCGGCTCATTAAAAGATGCATGCTTGGCTGGTCCCTACTCCTCTCTCTCCCCCCTCTGTAGTTAGTGATCTTGGCTCAGCACACGGTCCATTTTTCCCCCTGCCACTGCTCCACAATGTAAGGTTCTAACATGCGACCTTACAGATCAAAAGAACGTGATCGAGCAGTCCATTTAACAGAGAGATAGGATTAGCATTAGTTAATATCTGCACATGTTTAACATGAGATTGGAATTCAGTTTAGCAAAGTACAGTGTATCCCACAATACTAAATGCTTTCTTCATGCTTTGTCTTGTTCTGTTGTTTAATATCTTCTTGCTCATTTCAGTTTAATTTAATGTGCGTCTGTCTGTCTTTCAGGCACAGGTTAACAGTTATAGCACAACTGGTGAAGACAAAGACACTGATGCTTTGATAAACAGTGAGCCGGACCAGCAGAACGAGGCTTCCGAGGACACATCTGAAATTGCCAGGTAAGAAAAGAGGTTTGCACTGCAACACACTATAGAATCCCCACACACTGTGAACTGCAGAGGATTCCTTTACCTACGTTTACCCTAATGGAGAGGGACAGGACCGGACAGATTATGCTTTCATTCTTTGTGTCTTGCACTGAAGGCGTGGCTTCACACTGAGGTGATTCGATTCAAACTGAGCATGCGTGCAAATAGAAGAGCTATAGCAATCTGACAAGTTTGAGAGTAAGTAGCCCGAAGGTGCAGTTTGGAGAGCCAAGTTTGTCTCTGGTATCAGTGGAGCATTAAGTGTAATATCCCAGTGAACTGGGTTTGACTTTAGACCCATGTGTGATTTGGCCTTTTCAAAGACAACTTAAATATTGAACATAAAGAGACGTGCAGTTAGCAATTAATACGTTTAAGGATATGACAGCATAACCAAGTGTGGCTGCATAATAAAATGGCATATCAAGTGCACGCTTTCAAGAGTTGAGCTCCCTGTGCCCCCTTGTGGCTAACTCAGAAGAGTGGAGCTTCGTGAAATTGGACCGGAGTTACTCCAGAACCGGAACTTAAACCATCTAAACAATACCCTTTGCATTCTCTTTTCAGTCTGTGTTCACACATGATTTTGAATAGTTTTCTTTCTCTCTAGCCCAGAGCCCGTCCCTGACCAAGAACCTGAAGTCTCCTCCGAAGATGACGATACCACTGATAATGCTCATGGAGTGGCAGAGCTGGCTCCATTCCCCGAGGTCGTTGATTCTTTATTTTCTTATCCTTCATAAATGCAGGTCATGTACTGTATATGACAAACATAAACGTGTAATTTGCTTGTTATTTTGCATACCTGCCCTGTGAAATATGTACTTGTTGTATCTGCATTGTGGTGATTGGATTGGAAGTTAACACACAAATGCTGAATGTCGCTTGCTTGATTTTGTGTGTTTGTGTGTGTGTGCAGAGCTCCACTCCTCTGCTCGACAACAGCGCACAGAAGATGAAGGCAGATCTGGGTAAGAGGCTCATTCGATCACGTCCGTCACGCATCGGCCGTGCAAGCGTGTCCCAGAAGGAAAGGGCGGACTGGAGGACCCGTGACACCACAGGTTATTATGTCCTATCAAATGTTTTGGGCCATCCATAGTTTTACCTTTGTAGAAGGGGGGGAGGGGGGAGGGGCGATGTATGTGTAAGTTCAGTGTCCTTCAATTTTGTTTGTTAATTTTTGGAGATTGTTATATCTAGATTCTTGTGGTTCCTAGGAAGTCAAATAAAGATCCATTTTTTTGTGTTGTATTTAGTGAAATTAATAGTAGGTCATATTCAGCAATGTGTCTCAGCCTTAATTCAGATATTAATTGGCATGTTTCAAGGACAGAAATAATGTAACATGACATTTTGTCCATGTATTACGGTCCATTTTCAACAGGTTGTGAGAAAAAAACACATAAAAAAGGGTACTAAGACATCCGTAAAATACTAATAAACATAATCACACATAAAAAGAGGACATTCTGGTAACCTCTTTAACAGAACAAGTGATCCTAGCGTTGCATCCAAATTTCGAGGTGCCAATAAGCAACTAAATATAGACTTAGTCAGAAAAAATGGAGACATCATTTTTCTCAACATTCATTTACCACAGAACACATTCCAAACCCCCTCCAAAAATTAACATTTCAAAACTACAGAAAATACATTGGTTCCCATACTTTATGGAGGGGTTGAACTCAGTATTCATTTTGTGTGTGTTTTTTCAAATCAGACTGATCTGTTTAACTATGTGGTTTTTAGATGAAAAGGAGGCATCGTCTGAGCAAAGGAATTCAGACTCTGAGGATGAACAGCCTCAGCCGAAGATAGCCCGCTCCCCTGCTCCCCCCTCTCAGAGAGTCCCGGTCTTTGCTGGTCTGAGCCCTTTGTCCTTAATAGTAAGTTAACTAAAGTAAGCCTTCCAGTTTTATAATATGTAACATGATACAAATGGTTGGCTATTGAATTAAGTGAAGTGCACTTCTCTTGCTCCCGCCAAGGCTCAGCTAAAAAAGAAAACAGGTGGGGGAGGACCTGGAGGAAGAAATGAAAAAGAAGACAGGAGAAAAGAGGAGAAAGAAAGTCAAAACGAGGAAGCAGCCCCCGCTCCCACGCCAATGCCCCGCTCACCTCGCTCTGCCGCTCAGCTTGCCGGGGCTGCGCGAGTGCTGCCACCTATTGGCAGCACGGACAAAGGGTGAGAAGAGCATTACAGCGGCACACATCAAATCCTCACAAAATGATGATTTTGGTATGCGTTTTAATTATGACTCATGATCTGGGATTCTTTGTCTCGCTCAGTGCCGTCTCCTCTCCCGCTTGGCTGAAAGAACTAAAGACTAAGAAGCGTCTGAGTCAGTTTGGCAGCGAGGCTTAGCCAGACACAGGTGAGTGATATGGATGAGGGGTTAATTGAAATACTCCAGACAAATTCTTTGCAACATCATTTTTGGCATGTTTGTGCAAACCGCCTTGGACACCTTTTCATGCATCAACATATACTGTACATCCTTGTCACAACTTTTAGCTTCTTCTCATACAGAAAAGTTTCACTTGTCACTTTATATGAAAAATAGCATATTTCGGCTGAAAACATAATCTTAATGCCAGTGCTCATAAAAAAGCGCATTAGAGTTTTCGTTAACCGAGAATAGCTGGCGATATGTAGGGCATTATAGGACTTAACGGGATGAGCCATGGAGGAGCATTGAGTGTGAAGGTTCTGACATTTGGCTTAGACCCTGAATTACTGTAGGAGTGAAGGTATTATTTAAAAGGACTTTACTTGTGAGTCATATTGCAAGAAAGCTTAATAGGTTTGCGATAATAGAACAGGAGTGGTTTGAACCTTCCGGGACTGCTGTCAGGAAGACTCATGTTACTTGATGCAGACTCTGACTAAACTGACAGCAGAGACGATAACAGGAAGTGGGCCACATCTCTGCAAGGCTTTCTCTTATCATGGTCAAAATATTGGGTTAAGACATCCTCATCCCAGAATGCAGTTTCGTTCGCCTGAAGCTCTTTTTTTTATGCCTGAGGGATTATTTGCTCGTAGCTATAGTTTGCTGCTCCCACCTTTATGTACAGTTTACTGAAAAGGGCATGTTCATATAACAGGGTTAAGCATTTGAGTGGCCTCCCAAAATAAAAATGAATGCACTCATGGCAATGAATGGTACTTAAAGATAAACTCACCCAACAAATGTTTTCACAAATGTTGAATGTATAGTCCCTCTCACCTTTTCTCTCTCTCTTTCTCTTCAGGATTGTGCGGCTGCCATTCAACAAGACTCAATCCATCTCAGCTGATTGCTTATGATTGCTCTATTTTGCACTTTTGAGTGCCTTATTACTGAGATATGCAGGGAGAAAGGGGGGGGGGGCATCAAGAACTTTCCTATCTTGTAAATGGAATATGGTGCCATGCCTCAGTGCCAAGACTGTGATGTGTTAATGCCAAGTACAAGTTGTATCTACTGTTGTGCAGAGATTCAGATGTGTATTTCAGAGCTAAGCCATAGACTGTCTTATTGTTTGGATGTATGTGTCGATCATACAACGACAGGGACTGATGACACTAGCAGGGTATCTAACACGCAAACAAATTTGAACAGAAATCACTGAATATAAATAATGGATTTTCACCTTATGTGTCTTAAGTGTAAAATTTACAAAATGCCTTTATCTTTCCAATCACACATTGTCTCAAGCAATCCGTTAAGCACTTTAAAATGATAACACAGTACCGTCCATACAGTACATCTGAGCAATAGAACCATCGGGTACCTAACTGTATGGTCAGGGTTTTTTTTTTGTTTTTTGTTAAAACATGAATGTCTGTCTTCTATTTTTATTAATGTTCCACAAAACTTAAAGATGCACCTCCTGGTTTTATTAAAACGCCCAATGTCTTGGTGTATATTTTGGGCATGTTCTAACCAAGTCAGGAAGTGTCTTTTGTAAAAACATTTAACACTGAAAAATGCCTTTATCTGCTCTATATTCTTTCATGTGCCTTTTTATTGTTAAAGAATGAACTTGTCATCAATGCTATAATCATGTATGATCATATACTGTATCATAAGAGGAAATTGAGGGAATTTTATTAAAACTTTTTCTATGAAATGCAACTGAGTGTGTGTGTTTTTTTTCATGGGGAAATGTCCCCTATATAGTCCATGAAGGAGCATGTGCTTGCAGGTCCAGCTAAGGAAACAACTTGGAAACTTGTATAGCATGGTCATTCATGTTTCTCTAAGCAACCATGTTGGATGCAGATCTCTTGGATGCTGGATAAAGAGAAAGTCAAAGGAACAGGTAGAAGACAGGAAAGTGGAGAACACGATAGCTGGGTGGGGCCAATACTGCTGAGTGAGACTGATCTCTGTTCATTCTCTTGGCAGGCAGTCAGTGCGTGTGCCCACTATAGGATCATGGTTCGGCTGGCAGCATGGGCAGAGCTGGGCAGCGTTTGCCACTGTGCCAGGGACAGAGGGGCAAACCTATTGAGAAGCAGTGTGATGGACACAATGGGTGTTACAGACTTGCTGCATCAACAGGCTTTTTGCTGCTGTGGCTAGAAATAAACCATAAATACCCCCACTGGCCTCCACCGACCGCTCGCCAGGCCTCCACACCCACACACACCCTCACACTGAGACAGACAGAAAAGAGAGAAAAGAAAAAGGAAAGACGGAGAGCGTGGCTTGTACGTGGTGCAGTGAAGCACAAGCCATCCAGGTAAAAACAAAAAAGTTATCCCTCTCTCCGAGAGGCTCTTTCTTTCTTTAATTCTTTCTAAATCAGTCCCTTCTTCTATCTGCATCCAAATGTTTGTTTCTTAAGTAGCATTGTTGTGCGTGTGCATTTAATTTCTTAGTCTTGCATAATGCAACTAACACGTCTATAATTTCAGTGAAAAGAATACGTAAAAGTGTGCATGTGTTGCTGATGTATTAGATGTGTGCACAACAAAATTGTAACCAAGCAGTTCTGATGACATTTTTTTTTCTGTTTTTCAGAAAACACTTGTCTCTTTATGAATGTAATAACCTATTAGAAAAAATTTAACTTATGTCGCCACTTATAGCACAAAACAATGTGATTGATGTGCTTTGTAGGGGGAAAATGACAGACCAGCAGGGAACCCCAGACCAGCTGCCTGCAGAGAAGGGCCAAGGAGGGGCTGGAGCTACATATAAGGTACCATAACTGAACAAGAACTTGGCTCCACACATTGTATACACACATGAAAGTTTGTGTTGAAATTAAAAAAAGTAAGTCCATGAATGTGGACTTTGCTGATGGTGGAGATCACACATCATCTCTGCCTGTCTTGCAGTTGACAGTTTTTGAGTTCGAGAACTTTCGTGGAAAGAAGGTGGATTTGTCTGGTGAATGTAAAGATGCGCTGGAGAAGACACCCACAGTCGGCTCAGTCATTGTGGAGTCGGGACCGTAAGTCATTTGGTTGCACCGTCCTATCCTCCCTTGCTTTGTGTTAACATGTGTGCATTTATGTGTAACGTGTTTTTGCTCCTTGCTGTTAGATGGGTGGGGTTCGAGCGTCCGGGTTTGGCAGGAGAGCAGTTTGTGCTGGAGAAAGGGGAGTATCCTCGGTGGAGTACCTGGACCAACTGCCTGAATAACCGCAGCCTGAGCTCTTTCAGGCCTCTGAAAGTGGTCAGTATATGATCAGTGAGATATACTGTACAAGAATATGGATCTCCCTGTCAAATATGCTCAAACCGGCAGCTTTTGTTTCACTCCAGGACAGTGCAGATCATAAGCTGCACCTGTTTGAGAATGCAGACTTTGAAGGTAGAAAGATGGAGATTGTTGATGACGACGTCCCCAGTCTGTGGGCTTATGGTTTCCAGGACCGTGTGGCCAGTGCTAAGGCTATCAGTGGAACGTAAGCTGTAACCTTTATCATTCATGTCAATTGTTTAGTTTTTTAAGAGAATTGAATGAATGTGTCTTTTTATAAGCATGTCATTATATGCATCATGTAACCCCATTCACTATTACACATGACTTTTTCTCTGCCCCCCTGAAGGTGGGTGGGATACATGTATCCAGGCTACAGAGGGCACCAGTATGTGTTTGAGCATGGAGACTTCAAGCACTGGAACGATTGGGGAGCCACTGCACCTCAGATCCAGTCCGTCCGACGTGTGCGGGACATGCAGTGGCACAAGAGAGGGTGCTATATTGCCCCTGCCCCCGCCCCTGCACCTGCCCCTGGCCCTACACCTCCCAATCCCAATCCCAAACCTAACCCCACCCCGGTTCCCAACCCTAACCCTAACCCAACTCCCATCCCTAACCCCAATCCCAAACCCAATCCCAACCCTACTCCCAACCCTAAATCCCAAACTCAGCCCCAAACTTAACACCACACCTCCTACACCAACCAGGGCAGGCTTAAGGCAGCTTGCCCGTCCCCAGTCTCTCCGCTACGCGCACCCTGTTAGTCTAGAATATCTGACCATGCAATTTTGGAAAACTGGAACTGACCATAATGAAACATGTAAATCTGTTGGAAATAAATAAAGGTTTTGGCCCTGATTTTGGTTGATCTGTAAATTATTGCATGTTATTGATTTATTTTGCGAAATGAAATGTGTTTTATTGGGACTATCGTAATGATTGCATGATTTTCTTTGATGTTTATAAGGGACAGTAGTGATACTGTAGACTGGGAAACAGCATTGAAAAGACTGTGGAAATTGTGGTATGGTTAAAATTCTCTCCCGCAATTTTATGCATAGGTAAGTTTAGGGACGATATGGAAATTATTAGGGTGGAGAGGAGGGCTGAATCTTACTTTATAAAAAAAAGTGAGACTCTACCTAGCCTTATTCAAGTTTTCACAAATACAAATAACATGCTATGTCAGTTACTATAAGCTGAAAAACTTTTGCTTTCCATTACGGTTTTCTCAGCTTTAAAAGTACATTTTTTATTTGACATAACGAACGTAGAGCTGCAGCTGCTTCTCCCATGCTACTTTATGCAAGAGTTAGTTCATGTGAGCCTGTCTTAAGTTACCCTGATATTAATTTTAAGTGTACTGGCTAAAGACTGAATTTGTGACTCACTCAGTAATAATATCATTTGTGATTTTTACAACGGACATTAGCTACCTGTTTAATGTTGACGGAAATATAAAGCCCTGATACAGAGACAGGATTCATTCGTTACAAGTAAAATGTACCTTTAAGGACCATAGATACCCATGGTGCACTTGACATTTGTCTTTTTTATGTTCTTATTTCATTCTAGCAGTTTGGATTGTTTTTAAAAATTAAAAGTGCTTTACAAATAAAATTATTTCATTATTATTATTACTTATTATTATTATTCAAATTAGTTTGAATACTATTGATTGAAAGCTGAAAGCTTCCTGTAAGGAGCTTTCAGGAGTATTTCCTTGTTGTGGTGTGAGCAGACCAACATGGTTGCAACATCAGCCATTGGTTTAAAACAACTACTGGTCCCGCCTAGAAGGTCCCAGTGATCCAATCAGAAGCCGCCTTCATTCAGCAGGCTCGAACTGAGGGCGGCGAACGCGCAAATTTTGAAAGTTGACCGGAAACAACGTTACTCGAGAGGAAAACAGTGTGCACCTTAGCATGTCAGTGTTTCTGTGTGTATTAAACACTTCATTTTAGCTATCTGCATGGCCGTCGGGTAAGTTATTTATTAACCTACTGTTTTATCGCTACACGTGTAACTAAAGGACGTTAATGTGTGTCGCATTAACGTTCATGTCTGTTAGCGAAGTTAGCAAACGCTAGTCAACGTTAACGTAGCATGCTAAATGGATGCATTGTTGACATGTTAACACATCTTTGTCCCTGGTCTTTCTATGAACTCATACTACCGTCTTATGTATCAATTATCGCTTAACGGGCTACATAATAGTATTTACTTCCTTTCTCTTCGACCAGCTGTGTCTGTTGATAAGAAGTTATGTTGAAGTTCAAATACGTGAGTCAGGGAAACCTGAAGATGATGCCTTCCTCTGAGGACCCTCTCACCATCCGCAGCGCGCGACTCAACCAGGTGTTTCAGGTAAACACATGTATATCTTAGTTGTCCCTATGCCATTGCCTGTTTAAATGCATCGTTTGAAAGAATTACTGTAAAGTTTAAATCAAAGCGGTGGTAACTCCCAGTAGCTGACTTCCTTTTCCTGTGTACATGTATTGTCTTTAGGGCCGAGTCAGCCTGTCTGGGAACCAGGGAGGATGCAATTTAGGTCGGGAAGACTTTCTGGAGGCTCTGGTGCTACTGTACCAAGAGTGCACCTCCCCAGAGCTAATGAAGATACATCATGTGGCAAACTTTGTTAATAAGTGTAAGCATGCAACCAGGTTCCAGAATTGTTGGGTTATTTTCAATCCAAGCCAGTTACAATTTATTTAACACCAATAACAATTTTATGTCCATGTATCCAACTGTGTATCTCTATAAGAATAAGCTGTTTTATCTGTGGTATGTTGAACTGTTTTCATCCTCAAAGTTGTTTTACTTAATTTCTCAGTAACAACAGGTGTGTGCGTGTTTGTGTGCGTCTTGTGAAACAGTTACTGATGTGGTCTCAGAGCTGCGGGCCCTGCAGCCTTCGATTTGTGACTTTGAAGTGTGTGCTGTGGTGGGTCGTGGTCACTTCGCCGAAGTCAAAGTGGTCCGTGAGAAAGCCACTGGGGATGTTTGTGCGCTGAAAGTCATGGACAAGACTGTATTGCGCACTCAAGAAAATGTAAGTTTCATAAGGTTTCAGTAAATTGAAATACTGTAACAGATAAGTAAAAAATGAAAGCTAAATTACAACTTAGGTACTCAAAAGGATCTTCATGAGCAGTTCAGTATAACCATGACATAGGCATGTCATTATGAAAAATAATAACACTTAAAAATACTGACAGAAAACATGTACAAAGCTATAGCCGTTTCATGCAAATGTTGTGTTTTTCATTTTTGAACTATCCTCCATGTCATCTTTGCAGAGTGTATTCAGCGTTTTGATGTTTCAAAGTTGCAATCCGAGAAACCCTCACTAGAAGGTGCTGTAGGGCTGAAAACCAAAAACCTAAATCTGGGTGTATTATTTCGCAGCTGTGCACTCTGGCATGTGACTAATAGAACAGATCTGAGTCAGAATAGCACATGAGTTGCGACAGGAAGGGATCTAAAGTAGGCAATACAATGACCTAAAGTGTATGAAGAAGAAAGGTTTTGATCATAGCACCCTAGTCTACTTTGTATTTTTTTCAAATGAGAAACCACTTATAAAACTACCAACATGAATTAAAGCTATGAATGGAGGGCATTCACTCTTAGCGTCAAAATGTTTGTTATGTGCATAAAGTTTTACGTTTTACTGGAAGAAAAAAATACTGATAACTAGACTTTACCGCATTAAAGCTGTACAAATGTTATCTTCTCATTTTAGAGAATGTATGTGGTTGATACTCGCAATATACATGTGTGGAGTGCCGTTGTTGCATTTATTTAATATATACTATATATATATATGTATATTAGGGCTGTCAAGCGATTAAAAAAAATAATCTAATTAATTACAGGCTCTGTGATTAATTTATCTAAATTAATTTATCTAAATTAATCGCATACTTATATGACACTTTTATACCTGTTTGTAAACAGCTGTATAGCCTACTACAGTTTGTTTCTCTGTCTCTCTCTCGCGCGCGCTCACTCTCCGTCTCTCGTAACTTCTGTCTCCTCCCCTCAGCCAGCTTTATACATGAACTAGCGCCGAATTTTCTCAAAAAAACAAGCAGACAAAATTACGACTTTCCATCTCCCACAACAGACAGCGCTGCACTGCCACCATTTCGTAGCCTACTCATAGGCAAAAATATTGACACACACACAAATATTGACACACACACACACACACACACACACACACACACACAGGGCGGGTGCTAGACAGCTAGCAAACAAAATTGGAGGAAGATTGAGAGATAGGCCTACTGTTTTGAACCTAGCCTACATTGTTGCACCCACTAAATCAATAATGCACGGACACTGCGGAGAATTAAGTAAGATGTCTTCCTACCTTCATGCATCCCATAAACCGTCCATAGAGCCCTCGAGTCGGCCCCTTTCCCCTGCTTCTCTCTTTACCTTTCTCCCTTTAACCCACGCGCCCGGCCCGGCGAGCTACAGGTGCAGCTCCGCACCACTTTTGCACCGGGTCAAAGGGCATTATAGAAGTGCGATTAATCTGCGTTAATTTGACAGCCCTAATAAATATATATATATATATATATATATATATATATATATATATATATATATATATATATATATATATATATATATATATATATATATATATATATATATATATATATATATATATATATATATATATATATATATATATATATATATATATATATATATATATATATATATATATATATATATATATATATATATATATATATGTATAATGTATTTACTGATTGCATACCATTTCAATACTTTTCAGATGGTTTTTCATGAAGAGGAGAGGAAGATCCTTGCTCTGAACAGCAGTCCCTGGATCCCACAGCTTCTCTATGCCTTCCAGGATGAAAAGCATGTCTACCTGGTGAGTCTGCAGGTTTTGTTTTTTTCTATTCTAAAGGGTGGACTGAAATTACTGTGTCACCTCATCAGAAGAATATTTGATAGTTATTTTAGGCCAAAGGGGAATGAAGGGGTAATAAACATGTCAAGCTACTCCATTGCTGTAATATTCATTTTAAATCCCAGGGTCACATACCTTCATATTATACTATAGGTCTGCAATGAGTCTTCTAAGAGAAGTGGACAAATCTGGAAAATATGAACTCTGGTCCCTCAGTAATCATTGTTTACAAGAAAGGCTGTTTTGACTGCAGATTGTGTGGTTTAAATAAACTCCTGACTCTAAAGGGAGCATGGTAGGGGTGGAGTGTTCACCATACCACAGTATCAATAATGTTATTTTCTCTTTACACAGAGATTAACAAATTAAGGCACGCAGGCGGGCACATTAATGCAGTTGTTTTCAGTGTCAACCTTTGTTTGAGTTTCAGTTGTTGATGTATTCAGCTCCACCTCCCAAAAAATTCCAGAACTACTGTCACTGGTCCCAGCTATTGTAGCTTAAAGTGAGCTCTGATACACTGTTTATAACAACATACCTGCTTCATCAACCACACAGCATTTATTTTTATGCACAACATAGTTCATGGCATTGCCACTTGATGCAAAAATGACTGCTTATTTTTCATACAAAGCAGAGTACTAGACAGCCACAAGTTGTTATTCTTTTCATGTCCTTTCATAGCTGTGCTTTCCACTAGAACGTGACTTAAACAGTCAGATCAGTCAGAATATTGCATGAGCTGCTACAGTAAGGGACCTGAAGTGAGCATTGAAATGAAACTTGTATGTTAGGAGAAATGCTTTGAAGTGGGACTGGGGGCAGGTAGCTTCATTCATAAGACCTTCCAGCAACTTCAAAGTTTGGTTGTGTTATTATATTTAGCTTGAGACCAAGCCACCAGCACAGCCAAGAGTCACTAGGGTTCTGTTCCGATTAACCATATAAGTCAGTGCCAACAACTCAACAGGACCCTTAAGTTCCTTTGTGCAGTCTTGGGGGCCCAAGCTGTTGCTGCCCAAGTTGTGATTTAGCAGTAAGTTACAATGTTACATTACAGAAGCTAAACTACTATGTAAAAAAGTGATGGCTGTTCATAATGTAGATGTATATGGTTAAAGGTGGAGTCAGCGATTCTGGAGATTGCTTGTTGACAAAATCAGTTTTTCTCAAAATCAGTGAATCTCCTTACGATCCACTACCCGTCCGTAAAAAATAATTCCAGTGTCAATACACAACATAGGCTCGTAAAGGGGCTGATAAATGATCATGTTGCTAGCTACGATGGGCCCCATTTGTTTACATGCCAGTTCACAGAGCCTAGGCTGTGTAATAACAACAGATTTCTATTCAACGTAGACAGTACGGACAGGTAGCAGATAGCGAGGCGATATCTACCGATTTTGACAAAACGTGATTTCGACAATGAGCGTTTTCCTGTATGGCTGACTCCACCTTTTAATAGATCTTTTCATTTGCGTCTGAAGGGACTAGGGAGGAAGGAAGGCATATGTCCCTCAGTGTGTTAGTTTCCCACTAATAGTCTAATCTTCAGTCATAGAGCACAAGTCAATTTTCTCCTCCGAAGAAAACGTCCAGTGTAATTATAGAGAAGGCTCTTAACCTCACCAAGAGACTATATTTTCCTGATGACCTGTTTGACTGGCACAGGGCGGTAGGATAAAGCACCTGCTTCCTCAACAAGCCTTAACTGTGGTACTGCTGTTTTTGTTTTTGTGTGTACACGTCTCCATTCCTCCTCCTCGTCTCTTTTCAATGCCCCCCTCCATCTACCCCTGCTCCCTAACTGAGCATGGAGGAAAATACAAAGCATCCATCTTTATCCGTGTTTCAGAGAGGCACCCAGTCTCCCTGTTGCTAGGTAACACTGGAGAATGCTCCCGTTCATTCAGACTCGATGCCGACCATTCATGCACCAGGGGCTCTCGCCTGTTATGGCTACATGGCTGCCACCATACAGCTCAAATCAGCCTGACCAATGCCTTTCAGACAGCGGAAAAGAGAAATTGAGCCACACGACCGTAGTTGATATGCTGATTTGTGTTTCCAAAACTTTAAACACGCTTAATAATGTGCCCATGTCTTTGTTGTGGCATGTTGTTTTGACTGTAAACATGTCTTGTTTTCATCCCCGATTGCAGATACACAAGGCTATTGCTGTTATTTCTGGTGTATTTGTAGGAATTGAGTCACAATCCTTTTGACTGCAGTATCACAGATAATTCTGCAATACTGTCTGGTGTTGCATAACTGAATCCATAATAAGGTGAACCATCCTATAAGAGTAAGCTGAGTGGAGCTTTGATGTTATCTCAAACAAATGTGTGGTCCTACACATGTTGCTTTGCTATTCTTTCAAAATAAAGGCTTATTTATAGGCTTTCAGAAAGGTTTCAAAAGCATGTGATACCTGTTTATTTTAACCAAATTCAACCACAAATGAATTTAAATAGCAATTGCCCATAGTATTGACTGTAGTTTTAATACAATGGCAATATTTGCTTACAACTGTGTCTTCAGGCGATGGAGTACTTGCCAGGCGGTGACTTGATGTCCCTGCTTAACAGATACGAGGATCAGTTTGATGAGTCCATGGCTCAGTTCTATTTGGCCGAGCTGGTAGAGGCCATTCATGCGGTCCACCAGATGGGCTATGTCCACAGGTAAGACACCAGCTACCAAATCTGGCCTCTAAAAGACGTATGGACAGTGATCCCAAATTAGTACTAGGTCTTCGCTGCATATTCTTAATTTGCCTTTTGGTCTCACTTGAAGGCTTAAAATTCAGGAAAACGCTAAATGTGGTGTCAGCGATTCTAGATAATGCTTGCTGTCACATGTAGCATTGACCTAGAGCACAGAGTTAGACGTTATCCCAGAACGTTGTTGTAATTTAGCAAATGTATTCAATTATGATAAGAGCTGCTGACATACAGTACTCGGGCAACAGGCAGCCCTGTAAAAGCAGTATCAAATCCCTTCTAAACTATCCACTTGCAGAGATGTCAAACCAGAGAACGTTCTCATCGATCGGACTGGTCACATTAAGTTGGCAGACTTTGGATCAGCTGCCAGGCTGACTGCTAACAAAACAGTAAGTAGATCCCCAGGTTTTCTCTATACATTAACTTCAGTGTGCTTGACAGTCACATTGTCGTGGTGTTATTTACGTGTATCCAGGTTGCGACTCCCACAGTACCTGTTGGGACCCAGGATTTCCTCTCCCCCGAGGTCCTGGCAGCCATGAATGGGGGCTCTCACAACACCTACGGGGTTGAATGTGACTGGTGGTCCCTTGGGGTCATAGCCTATGAAATGATTTATACCAAGTCACCTTTTGCTGGTGCCACTTCTACCAAGACAATCCACAACATCCTCAACTTTCAGGTACGCAGTCTTTCATCTCATCTGGCACTGACATTGGTTACTTTTGTATCGGATCTGTAATGGTCTGTAACTTGGAATTCCAGATGAATGACCAAATAAATTGTCTTCTTACCATTACCACAATACTCTCTGAAATGTGTGGTCTGATTTACCTGAAGTAAAGGCTCTTGCACATTGAGTCTTTATTTTTCGCCTGTGTTGTTTTCACATCTTGATCCTGCGTAGGGGCTTGCAGTATGGTAGGAACCGACACCCATGCAACAACACGTGTGGATGCAAAAACGTAGAAAATCAAATATTATCCCAAAACTTTAATCACGGACAAACTTTTCGTAAACGTAATTGACACAACTAGAGCTTGTATTTATTTTTTTAACGTGCGACAATTTCGAATATAGAAAAATACGGACTCAGTGTGCAAGAGCCATAACAACTAATCAGTCAATTGTGTAACGAACCCTTGTCCATATTTGCCCCCAGCACTTCCTAAAGTTTCCTGAGCAGCCGCGGGCCAGTAAGCAGTTTGTTGACCTGCTGCAGAGATTATTGTGTGGAGCTAGAGAGCGTTTGGGTTTCCAGGGACTTCGCTGTCACTCTTTCTTCTCCACTGTAGACTGGAACAACTTAAGACAAGGTGAGGAGATCCGTCTCTCCCCAGACTCTGTTCTTCTGTCTCTTCCCAGAGAAGATGCTCAATGTAGCTTTGAAATGACACATTGTCGCTGTGTAATCACGTAACCGGACGGATGATGTATGACTAGTTGTCAAATATTAATGTTGCGTATAATCTACATAAGTGAAGTGTGTGCTTGTGGTTGCACATCTACAAGCAGACAGTCACTGCGCCGCTAGTAGTGTTGTGGGTTGTAAAATAATGAGATTCCGTGTGCTGTTGGCAGTATTCCAGCTCTTTTCCGAGGAGAGGGGACTGGGAGGGAGGCAGACAGAGTAAAGATCTGCAACTCATCTGCTTCTCGACAGACGCAGCACACATCTTTTTACGCTAGCGACACCAGACACACTCTCTGTGGCGGAAAGACACGTGCGTTTGCGCTACAAAATCTAAGGCAGACACTGAATGACAAAGAGTTTGACATTTTCACCTGACCAGCTTTTAGGAAATAAAACACACCCTTCAGGTTCACATTAATGGAGATCTTCAGTGATGCATGGTCGCATTAGAGAACCGCAGCTCTACAGCGGTTCTGTGATTCAAAGCGTTCTGCTGCAGGGCCGATGAGTGTTTATTTAGCCTCCATCTTCATAGAAAAAACACAACCCTTTTTCTGTGATTCTGAAGCGATTATCAAACATTGCTATTCCGGTTAATATCCTCTAAGCTATTATTTGAATTATAATATCCCTATCAACGCTAAATATGAAGTAACATAGCTTTTTGTTAAAAACCCTCATGATTGTCACCCTCTGCTATCGAACAGTGTTTAGACTGCAGTTTTTTTTTTGTGGTTGTGTGTGTTGAAGATTTATTGATTTTTATTTCCCTGAATGTTAATTGTTTTCTCAGTAATACATGTCAAACATTATATTTATTAAACAGAGAACCAGAAACATAAATGTTTGTATTTAAAATACAGACTTTGTTTATTGATCATTGGAAACAGATAGAGCCCTATGCTTCAGCTTTGGCTTCAGCTGATTAGCTTGCTCTGCTGCAGTGAGAGAGAGCGAGTGAGCATGTGTATATGAGCGAGCGAGAAGGAAGGAGGGAGGGAGGGAGGAACAGAGAGGCAGCATGTGCATCAACGCGCGGCTTACCGCACTCTAGGCTCCCACCACTCTGCTCCGTTTCTCCTCCTCCTCCCTTCCTTTCTCTCCCCTTTCTCCTTGTTGTCTTTTTTAATTTTTTCCTTTTTTTATTGTTTTTTTACTACTTTATTCGGGCGCTGCTTCCTTTTTTTTCTTGCCCCCTCTCTTACTTCCTCCTCTCATCCTTCCTCCTGCAGTTCTCCCGCCTTTTGTTCCTGCGCTGCACGCTGAAGATGACACCTCTAATTTTGAGGAGCCGGAGCAGGCAGCCCCCTGGCCAGCCTCAGCAGCCCAACAGGGAGCTCTGCCAGCGGGCTTCAAGGGCCAGGATCTGCCCTTTCTAGGCTGGTTCTTCAGCAGGGCGTTGACAACGTTGGCCAAAACTGAGTAAGTAATACCTTGTTTACTAGTCATTGTTTGAACGACCCCTCTTTTATCCGTAGTCAATGCAGAGACCCCCAGCATGCACCTCTCTTAACACACCTTTGTCGGTTAGACCTCCAGTGCAACCATTGGCTGCTGTTCTGTCATTAGACTTCTCATTATCACGGCAACACATTCCAGGTATAGCCTTGTATTCAGGTGACTTGGTGTGGTGCCCTGGGCAGTTGTTGGTGTTGTGTCCCGGTCATTAGTGTTCTGCCTGTTAGGGGCCAAACTGGGTTTGGCCATATGCTTGCTGTGTCAGACAAGCAATCGAGGCAGGCGAGGGATCTCCCTGTTCTCTGTTGCTCTCCTCTTCTAAATTCCAGATGTTGGTGCTTTAGGATCTGACACGTAGCTGATCCAATGCATAGATAGATCAAATGAATGGATTGGAATGTTGAAGCTCCCGTTATCTTGCCCATCTGTGCTGATTGGTATGCGGCTGAGTGTGTCTATGAGGTTTTTTTTTTTTTTTTTGCTGAGAGGTGGAACCCCAGACGTAGACACACACACTCCCACCCCTTCGCTGCTGTTATTGTGCTTTCTCTGTAACTGTGCAGCAATAATGGGCTCCTGACTTTTATAGCATGGGTTTTGGGGGCTGTAATTATCACTAATGGTCTTTGGCTTTTTAACCTCTGATTTTAATGCAAGAGGATGGGTTCCATCTCTTTAGCCCTATGGCAGTGCTGTAGCAGGTTTATGGTCCTGGGGACTGCGGATCATGACAGCAGCAGCAACAGAATTGGAAGAAAACACGTTAGCAAATTAGACAGGGGAAAGGACGAAAGCTCAGATCGGGGGAGAGAATCTATTTCTATGGTTACTACCGTGATGTTTTTTTTCTCCAGTCCCCACCCCCATCTTTACCCGTCTCATCTCCTCCTCTCCTTTTTTCTCTCCCTCTTCTAATGTCTCTGTCCCTTGCTGTTACGCCATCAGTCATCTGCTCATGTTTAAACTAAAGATGCCATGGTCATTATCTTTGGTGCATTTGATTAAGAGGAGCTCATAGAATGTGTCAAATGATTTGGTGTGTGGGTGAATAGATATCCTTGTGTGTACACATCTTTAATTACACTACCAAAAAGAACTGGGAGCTAAATGAACCCAGAGTCGGGCATAATAATGAATTGCAAATCATGTATTTTGGGTGTTCCTGCTATTTAATTATTTTCTTTCCTTCTGTGTGAACTTGTCCGTCTGACTTCTCATTAGTGAAGCTCAACAGCAAAATCTCCTTTTTTAAAGCTTGCCTCAAATTCATAAGAAGCTATCTGTGGTTTAGTGTCAGAAAATCATCTTTGCAAAGCTGTAAAAAAAATCAGCTTTCTTCTCTTTTTCTCAGAAATTCCTCAGAAATCTGCCCTTTTGAGGTGATTTTTATAAAATAAAAATGTGTCCACAATATTTTAAACACGTTTTGAGTAGATCTTTGTTTTTTTTGTGTCAGATGGTCAGTCTGTTTGGTCATTCTCTCTGGTAAAGGGCAGTATATCTTGACCAGATCACTTCTGACCATTTTGCCATGAATGGATGCTGCCAGATGGCCATGCTATGGATATTTATGGTCCCCTGAGAATGAATACTAATAATTTAGGTGACTTTTCATCTGGTGTCATCATCTGGTCAGGATTTCAACTTGACATGGTATCTCAATTCTCAAGGTATCTGCGATCAGCACATGTAAGGTCTTTGAGGGTTGATGGTTTTTTGTTTTCAATGACCCTCTGACCCATCCTCCAGTGCCACCATCATGCAAAAAATCACCACTTGACACAAGAAAAAATTGCAGTGTCCATTTATGCTCCACAGCAGATAAACATTTTTAATACATAACGACATCCAACCACAGGACAAGACAGACTTATTTTATGAAGTTAAAGTTGTTTTTTTCTATCTAGACTCTAACTTTAATTTACTATGACTCATTTGCACACACTGTGACATGGTGAAGTGTCTGCAAATATTATGTTGCTTGGTAAAAAGCATAAAGTGTTAGTGTACTTAGTAACTCTATTTGGCCAATTTTAGTCCATATTGTTTGAGGTGTTATAAGGCTATTAGTTTATTCAACATTGTCTTTTGTGTCTTTTATTAATTCGGTTAAGGCAACAGACATGGTCATTTTCACGACACAAAAATGTGTATTGTTTTCAGATCTATTGGTACTATAATTATGATGGTTATGTGTATTGGATGCCCTTCCCTTCAGTGTGTGCATGGTTGTGTGAATGTATTTGTTCTATTTGTTTGGTTTCCCTGATCAGTGCTGCAAAGACTTTAACTTGCGTATTATCCCCGACTCCCCATCTCTCTTTGATTCTCTTCAATAATGCATCAGCAGTGGCTTCTCATTTATTTTCCCTTCACAGTTCACAGACTTGACAACCACCACATTTTTCAGTAAGGTAAAAAGTGGCCCGAAATCTCCTGTCTTGTAAAAATGTTTAATTAAACATAACTTAATCATTTTTAACAGTTGTAACAGTAACATGGCTCTCGTGGTCTAGTGGTTAGATCGTCGTCGTCGTCGTCCCCCATGAGGCTCAGTCCTCGCATCAGACCCTGTTCGCATCCAACCTGTGGTCGGTTCTCTGCATTGTCATTCCCCTCTACACCATTTCATCTCTGTCACTCTGGACTTTAAATAAAGCATTTAAAATGCTCATCACTGATATTCACGGCAATTTTCAATATTAAGCATACTAAACAGGAAACATAACGGTACTCACTTTGAGTTAAAATTACCCACATTTTAAGGAAAGACACTGAAAAATGGAAGAACATTTGCAACTCGATGCAGAAAAACCCCAAGCTGAGGATATTTAAATTGTCATGTTATATGTACTGTAACTAGGCACTGATAACTTGAATTCATTTTGATGTCCATCAACATTTTATAACTAGCAACGAATTTAGCTTGCCCACCTCTTTATTCTATTCTGGATTCCTGGGGATTAGACTGAATGATGTGCCAAATGTGCGTCTCTGTCTGTATTCTCTCTCTCTATAAATATATATACTGTGTGTGTGTGTGTGTGTTTCAGGGGGATGTTGTTTGGTGCAGAGGTGTAGTGCTTGCTTTCGTGAATATTTTTAACACTGTGACTCAGTCTCTGAGTCAACTTTATTAAAGATTCCTCTGCTGACACTCATTCATACAGATCCCATTAATTTATTTGGTAGACTTTTAGTTCAGAGTTGCCTTTTGTCTGTTCAAGAGAAGAGTGCAAATGCACTTTGTGCTCTTACTTATTCCCAAAGAATGGAAACAAAATGGGAGGACACCTTACTGGAAAAATGAGTGCATCGGACTCACTGTGTAGACCGATTAGATTCAAAAGCATAGCCCAAATTTTCCTGTGACATTATTTTGTCACGCAAACACATCAATTTTGTTCGGGAAGTCTGTTTTCATGCTGAATGAACCACAATGCATAAAACATAGTCGACTTGCCTCTCACTTCAGAAATGATCCGTTATATATCCTAATTTTCATCAGTTGCCTTGTTATGACTTAATATTCCTCAGAGTCCTTTTCCAAAACAGGAAACTGTAGTGGATGCATATGTTTATGCTCTATCTGTTGCTCGTCTACGATGTGTGGGTGTTGCATCTGCACTTCAGCCAATCAACTTAATTTCAGCAACAATATTATTGATGCATGATGTGGCTTTATTACATGATTTGAGACTTATAGTTTTCCTCTTTTCGGTTGGCTGATATGGTCCAAGAACTTGTGATTTAAAAAAATCTCTGCTTTCTTACACAATACAAATGTATGCTTAAAGCTCCCATATTATACACTTTTCGGTACTATTATACACCATATTATATGGTCTTAGTGGTCCCTAATACGTTTTTCTTTAATTGTTTGCTGAAAAAAACTTTCAGATAATTTATTGTACTATGCTGATGTTCAGCTAATCTCACAATGGCCTATTTTTTAAAAAAGAGCTGCAGCTCCCCTCGTAAATATACAATCTTTGAGCTCCCCCCGCCCCCTGTCCGGAAGTGAAGCCAGATACGCCTCGCCCTCTGTTTGTCAGGGCCGTGGACCAATAAGAAATAGGGGTGTGGGCTGCACAGTGGAAGCTTCTGGCTTTCCAGTTTGTGAGGTCAGAAATGAGGAGAGTTCTGACTGGAGTATATTGGGGGGAGGGGTGGGGGTTTCAGAAAGGGGGAGAATGAGAAAAGGAGAGATTGTTATTTTTTTAATATTTTGGCAGTCTCTAGGCACACCGTGGACCCATGGATATGTTCGAACACATTTAAAAAGTGCATTTAGCATAATATGTGACCTTTAAATGAATCTTTGTTTGGATTTGGATCCGGTCAAATGTTATGCAGAGAAATCAATTAAGGGTCACGTAACATGGACACCATGTTTATTTTGATGTGTGCTACACAGACAATGGATGTAGCATTTTGTTTTTGGCCGACTAAAGAACGTCTGTGTATGTGGTGTTGTCCCCAGGTCAGTGTCTGCAAGCCTCAACTCTCCAGCTAAGACCAACTCTATGGAAAAGAAGCTTAACCTTAAAAGCAAAGAATTACAAGAAACTCAAGACAAATGTCACAAGGTGAGGGCTTACTTTTACAATTCCTTTTGCTTTTATTTCCGTTATTCATCACTAGGCTTTATGACTGGAAACATTGTATTTCCTTATTGTAGAACTGAGCTTTGATCAAAAAATTATTCCATCGTTGGTTTGTATTACCAGACGTCCTGTGTTTGTTTTGCTGACTGGTTTTACACTGATCAAGAAGTCTTCTGGTGCTGCTAAGGAAACTGCTACTAGAAGCCAAGTTAATCTTGTTTTGTTTCAAATGTTACAATTACACTTTTTTTCATTAAGCATTCTGAGTTGGGTGATGGATCAAATCAGTTATCATCAGAAACTATTGCTGATGGCCCCATCTCACAGATGTATACCAACACTTTAAGTACCTTTACACTATTGCAGCATTTAAGATAGATGGAACGATGGATTTGATAGAAAGATAGACAGACCTATACAATTAATTAAAATAAGTTAAAAACAGGATAAGAACAGCATAACTAAAAGTAAAGGCGTCAAATAGTAACACAAGCTATTAACATCTAAAAAACATTGTTGTTCAGTGAAGCTGCCTTGAAGCTTGTAATTGTGCAGTCTTTTCTCTTGTGAATTCAGATGGAGCAGGAGATCTCCAGGTTTCAGCGTAAAATGACTGACCTGGAGTCAGTGCTCCACCAGAAGGATGTGGAGCTTAAGGCATCCGAGACTCAGAGGGGCATTCTGGAGCAAGACCTCGCCACCTACATAACTGAATGCAGTGTGAGTAATAATAACAAGTGTGTGTGTGTTTAAACATAGTAATACTCTCATTGTTTTTGTTTTTGTTTGTTTTTTCCACATATTGCTAAACTTGCGTGTCTCTGTGCATTGACACCTCAAAAATCAGTATTGATACCAGTGGGCTGCAGCATTGAGTTTGTTTGCACATATGTGTTTGCAGAGCCTAAAGCGGAGCTTGGAGGAGGCCCGTGTGGAGGTCTCCCAAGAGGATGACAAGGCCTTGCAACTGCTGCATGACATCCGTGAACAGAGCAACAAGCTGCAGGAAATTAAAGAGCAGGTATGTAAATCTTCTCATTCAGACAATCTTCCGTCTCCTTATCATCACAAAAATGATGTGGTTCATTTGCAGATTTTTTTTATAGAAACATCTCTAGATATTTATACTTAGAAATGTGCAGGGAAATGGGAAACAATGCCTTTATATTGCATCCACAAAGCCATTGTCTTATTATAGGAAAGTCTTTCCACATGGTCATCTTTATGCTATCATAGTTGATAAAGGAGTAACTGAAGTATTAGATTACTCCTCTCATCGTTTCCCAGTTACACAGACTAGGGCTTTCCCTCAGAGGACTCCCATGTCCTCAACACTCATAGAGGTCATCCCTACAGATGGCTTCCCCGCAAGGCACAAAAGCGCAGGAGACTTTGATCATTACTCAAGAGATTTGCCTCCCACTTCCCACAGGAATGACGCACAGTATTTACATTTATTGAAAGTCAACATTTGTGATTCAAATGGCAAATTTAAGTTGAACCTTGGAAATATTTTACAGACAGAAATACTCCTCCGGCATGAAGGAAATCTGGGCTTCAATAGAGGACACATGTCATCCCTAACCATCCAAACCAAGAGAAGTCTAATGTTACTGACTGAGTTTTTCAGCATCACTGTGACATGTGGTCTCTGCAAAGATTTTTATAGCCGTTATTTTTCCCTTCCCTTGTATGCTTTGCAGTGCAAAGTTGCCAACTGCAACTTTAAAGTGGTAATCCTTGAGTAGTTATCTTTGATTTTGACACTTTTGGTGATAAATGATCATTGCCGCAGTGCACTGCAGTTTCTGTAGATCACTGCACAATGAAACTGTGTCAGCAGATCTGTGAAGTATATCTTTGTCTGTATAGCATTGGCGGCAATTGTTGCCCATGCTAAGAGCTAAGAGCTCAGTTCCTCCACTCAGGCTGTGCCAAACAAAACCCTGCTATTTTACATCTTTTCAAAACATAACATAAATTTATTTGAGAAAAAAAAGAATTTAGGACATTTATTTAAATTTTATTTAAATTTCATTTTGCACATTGTGTAAACCATCTCACTTTGAGGTTGTTTAGAATTTTGAGTTAAATCATTTTGCATCAATGAAAATTTGGCTGCCATAGCTTATTACCTGTATAGTTGTACAATCTTTTTTTCTTACGTCCTCAAATATAGTTTTTAAACTAAGCAGATTTTCTTTCTCTGAGGAAAAAAAAAAGATGATAACTAACTTGTCTCTATTTTATATAGAATGAGTGTGATCTCAGCCTGAAGTCACTGGGCAGCTTTCAATTTAAATTATAGGGATGTCAAATTACAATCAGCAGTTAAAATCAGTTCAGTAAGGGGTATAAAGTGTTATGTACGGGATATACCGTAAGTTGATTCATAGTGGTGTTTAAATGAACTAAACTTGATGAAATGGACCTCACATGTCCATGAATACAGTCAGTTCTTGGAGGGCAGTTTTCTTCACATTAATGACCACTGTGCTGTCTATGGACTCAGGAGTACCATGCCCAGCTGGAGGAGATGCAGGTGACCATCAGGCAGCTGGAGGAAGACCTGTCAGCTGCCCGGCGCCGCAGTGACCTCTACGAATCTGAACTGAGAGACTCCAGGCAAACAAGTGAGGAGCTCAAAAGGAAAGCTGTGGAATACCAGCAGAGAATACAAAAGGTATGTCTGCACCATGAGTGATGGTTATTGGGTCATGTTATGAATGTGAGTTAAATAACGGACTTACTATGCATTTTGTTGCTGGTTGCCTTACCAGTAATCCTGGCAAAATATACACGAGAACCTGGCAAGGACTATGGTTCTAACTTTTTATCAAAAAGAAAATCTTAGTACAAATCATGTAATTTGTTTCCCCAGATGGTACTGCATGCTTAGAACAATTATAACAGTGTAGTCCACCGACTCAAAACATCGAAAAACCAGTTTGATAAAATGACAATGTATTCTATATGAAACTATTTATATGGACCAAAACTGTGCGTTATATTACACCACAGTGGAGCACATGCCTAAATTAGTCTTTATAAAATTAAAAACTTTAGCTAACCTTGTATTACCAACATGACAAGTGTGTCAGCTCACAGAGAACAAGATTGATTTGTGTTTTGGTTTCACAGCAGTCTCTCATTTGAGTCTTCCCCTTGTTTAGGCTAACTGCTAAAAATAGCTAGCTCATTAGAGACAACCACACAATCTGTAAAGCATACCGTGATGATGCTGTCCTTTTCTCTTTGGCTTCTTTCGTAGTCTTTGAAAACTTGATGCTATCAATCCATAATTATTCAATTTAAACTTGCAGTCCATTTTATTGCGACAGACTCATGGATTCTAATGCCAAATTCATTTTGTAAATTTTTTTTTACTGCATCTGATGCTTGTTGGTGCGTCGACGTCAGATTTCAATATTCTCATTTTGAACCAAAAAATGTAAATCGTAATGTGCATCAAAGTCACTGACCTACAAACATTGTTTAAGTGCGAGTTGCATTCAGAGTAGAGCAAGTTGTCAGTTACATTGAAAGACTTAAACATTTGACAAACATGAACATAAAGTCTCAAACAACATCAATGGTTGGGTCACATGGTTGGAAGGCCTCTTGATGCCCTTTGATTTGTTCTGCAAACCCCGGAGAAACCCCAGAGCTGAAGTGCTGGAGTTATTACCTCTCCCTCTGGGCCTCAAAGCTTTTGGAGATCCTTCAGGAGCGTCTAGAGAAACTTTATGAGAAACGTTCTGCCTGGGCGAACGTGCCTGCCTTTTTGCCACTGCAACAACTAGAAATTGGAATGATTGTAATTTATTGATCAGTGTCTACTATATGCCAATTGTTTTTCAGGCTAAAGAGCAGGGAAAAGCCGATATAGAGGAGCTTCTTTCCAAACTAGAGAAGGTAACAAATCAGGCTTGTCAGATTGTTCTACATGCATAGAGCTGTTGTTACCCTAAAGTTTATTGAAAGAGTTCACTGCTCTTTGTTTTTTCAGACCAATGCTGAGCAGCAGGTGAAAATCCTGGAACTCCAGGACAAGCTGTCCAAGGTAAAAATACTTTTGTCTTGGTGAAGTATTTTATTTTTAACAAGATTATTTGTTATTTAGATTAAAGGTGAAGTCAGAAATTCTGTTCAACGCTTGTTGACAAAATCACTTTTTGTCAATATCGGTGAATATCTCCTCCCAATACCCGTCCGTACTGTGTGTGTGCTGAAAAAAAGCGGATACACTGCCTAGGCTCTGTAAACTGGTATGTAAACAAAGGGGGACCACCGTGTCTGGCAACATGCCAGTTTACAGAGCTGTGTATTAACACTGGATTTTTTTACAGAGCACACAGCAGATTGTGAGGTGATATTCACTGATTTGGGCAAAAAAGAAACTGTCAACAAGAATCTCCAGAATTGCTGACTCCACCTTTTAGGTGGATAGTTTTCATTTGACATCTCTCCTAATCCTCCAAGGATAGTCCATATGCTAAAGCTATCGTACTGTATACAGAACTTGGTAGTTTTCCCCGTGTCTGCTGCCTGCTGTAGCTTATTCCCTGGAGCAGCTTTTTGTACAATGTCTCTGTGGGCAGGAATTGACCAAGCATATCAAGAGGGTTGTCTAGGGACCCACTAAAAGCCTTTGACCTTCTGACCCTCCCCAGGCAGTAAAAGCCAGCACAGAAGCCACTGAGCTGCTGCAGAATGTGCGTCAGGCCAAGGAGCGGCTGGAACGAGACCTGGAACGCCTGCGAGGCAAAACTGACAACAGTGACACTTTAAAACGCCGTCTGAGAGAGACGGAGGTACCAGAGTTAACTTGTAAATCATGCAAAAATGTGTTAAAGGTGCACTATGTAGTTTCAGGGGAGGGGGTTTTGTTTACATTGGCAGAGCTTCCAGTTAGTTGACCAAAAAATATTTTGTCTATCGTACATATAATTCTTAGTATTGAATAATTATATCATCAATTATTTTGAGGCACCTGGAACCAAACGTAAGACTAAAATATGTTTGTAAATAAAACTGGGCCCTGTCGCTGTAAACGGGAACAGTGAAACATTAACTTTATATTATATTTCTAATTCCAGGGATCTAATTTTCCTGTGAGGAAAGTTTATTTATTCAGTTATAAGAATATACCTTAGACATTGTTTACTCCTTGACATACCCAAAGTTACATAGTGCACCTTTAAATGATAGCGGTTTCCTTGCCAAGGACTGAACCCCAACAACACAAGTCACACATTTCCGTGTGCTTAGCCTTATGTTAATCTTTTGTTGTGTAAGCAGGAGGGCAGAAAGACCCTGGAGAACCAGGTAAAGAGGCTGGAGATGGTTGAGCGGCGGGAGAATAAGCTCAAAGATGACATTCAGACCAAATCCCAGCAGATCCAGCAGATGGCTGAAAAGATCCTGGTGAGAGAGCTACAGATAAAGCTTGCTAATACTCTGATCCACCCAACCCCCTAATTTTTCAACCCCCTGCCCACCATAGAGCCCTCTCCCGGCCCATCCTTGTAAGCTAGCGTAGAACACACTCACTTGTGTTTTAGAGAGCTCCTTGCTAGCTGAGCCCTTAGACATGCTCCTAGTGGACCAGTGTCCCTACATACATAGACTTTTAACATACACAACATTTTTACCAACGTCAGCATGAGCAGGCAACGCTACAGCCGACTGGTGGATTTCCAGCTTTTCGATGCAAGTTCTTTAATTTATTTTACTTTTAATGTGTTTAATATTATAGTAGAATTTTTAGAATTGCTTATACTCCGTTATTTAGTAGATCATGATGTCATGTCTTTTGTAATCCAGGGTCTTAGGCTAAATGAACTCATCATGCATTTGTATGCATACTGCCTTATTAATATTAGATTACTTACCGGTAATTAATGTGATACATTGGTAGTATATTTTGGGATTTTTGGAAATCAAGTTGTAATGTGTCCTGTTTGTTTCTAATTACTCACTCCAGGAACTGGAGGATAACCTGAGGGATGCCCAGTCAACAGCCCAGCGGATGGAAACCCAACTGGTTCAAAAGGAGAAACTTTTTGAAGACAAGATCAAGGTGGGCCAGCCTTTTTGTTATCCAGGCTATTGAACATGTTGTTTATATCTGAGAATATTCACAGATATATATGCATGTATATCATTGCAAATATCTATATCTGTGTGTATGCGTCAGTAGTAATTCCTTGTCATCTCATGCCATTTAAAATCAGGGTTGTGGTGGCATACAAGTCAGAGCTGTCACATGTTCTACCGTGAAGTTTGACACCTCACTAATTAATGCTTCCACACAAGCGTTCACACTTACAACCATGTCAGCATGTGTTTTCTTTAATGACTGCTTCATCAAGTAACAAATTACAGACTTCAGAATGATTTTTTTTTAAATCAACATCGGCCAAGGTGTCATATTCCCTGTTTCTGTCTGATCAAGATCCTGGAGGCCCAGATGGAGGTAGACCTGGCTGACAAGGAGAGCCTTGAGACCAGAAGGGCCCAGCATGAGAAGGAGTCCAGGGAGAACTGCAAACTCATCAGTGAACAGAAAGCAGTAAGGAAACACAAAATACACATACAATTGTCTGATTTTTAACCCCCTTCCTCCAAATGATATCATGTCCAATAAACGGTATCAGTGTCAATGGGTTAACGTTGTTTGTGGACATGATACCTTTTTATTCCCCTCTGAACTCCTAGAATTTGAGCACCAGACTCTGTCAATGTTTTGTGTTTCTTCACACAGTAATTTGTTATTGGGGGGTTTAACTGTACTGGAATTGAATGTTGGATTAAATTGCACTATACTTTATGTTGCACTGTAAAGCCTGGGCTCAAGCCCTAATCTGTTTAACGTTGTAGAATTGAGGTAGCTAAGAAGCTTTTACAGGCAGTCATCTGACATTGACATTAGAAGATTCAGGCAACACCTTAATGGACTTAACAGGATTTGCCTGTAGTCTGCTGTTGAAATATGTGTGCACCGTGATTCTTATTAGCATTTGACTATCAATCAAGGGGAATAAATCCTTGCATTTGAGCCAGCCATTTTTTCCACGTTGCTGTGTCTCCCTCTTCCTGCAGACCATTAATGCTATGGATTCAAAGATGAAAAACCTGGAGCAGCGCATCGGTGAGCTGTCAGAGGCTAACAAGCTGGCCGCTAACAGCAGCATCTACACCCAGAAGAATATGTGAGTTAACTAGACCCTCTGCCCACACTGTGCTTTCATGACCACATCTCACACTGTATCTTTCTCCACAAGCCTCCAATTGCTTCATTAGTGTGTGCACTAAAATCTTGGGGCATCACGGCTGCATCATCCCTTAGTTTAAAGAATAATGTTGTTAGTATAACTACCTCAATTGGTAATGTGAAAACAATGTAAAAGTTAGCTTGCAGTGTTGAAATGACAGACCTTGGCTTGACTGAGCCTTATAGAGTTTTAGCTACCCCAGCCCTCAACTTTACTGTTTTGATTCAGTCTCACCCAGTAAAAACCCTTAAAAAACACTGTACACTGCCTGCCAAGCACCAAACGGCAGACTGACACAGTTAGAAGTAGCTGGTGGTAATAGTTGAGCATTTAACAGCTAAAGAGCTGTATATTTCCATGTTAAGAGAGCAAAAACAGAGTTGAAAGACAATGCATGTTGGACTCTCACATTCACTGTCAGGTTGTCACTAAGACAAACAAGCAACTGTTTGCTAACAAGTTCAACTTAGAAATTAAAGATATGTCTGCACTGGCCACATTTTCTTTATTGCAGGTTTAAAAACAAAAAATGCAGCTTCAACTAATCTTAATGTTCTTGTTTAAGGAATTGTATTTTACATCAGGCGACTTCCTTTAACCTTTTTAGCTCGTGAAACTGCAGAGGATTTTGAAGGATGTTTGCTTTCCAAACAGTCAATGTAATCGTCATCTGTGTGTATATTTTTTTGTCAGGAAAGCCCAGGAGGAGATGATCTCAGAGCTTCGGCAGCAGAAGTTCTATTTGGAGTCTCAGGCAGGCAAGCTAGAGTCCCAAAATGCCAAACTGGAGGAGCATCTGGAGAAGATGAGTCAGCAGGAGCAGACCAAGAGGACTCGGCTATTGGAGCTGGAGAGCAGGCTGAGGGAGGTGAGGCAACAGGAAGAAGTGTGACACGGCTCAAAATCTGTTTGCTCAAGATTAACTCATTAACTTTTAACTGGCTGACAGTGTCGCGTTACATTGTCACTATCCACAAACGGGAATAAGGCAGCTGATCATCTCATGAACTCAGATCCCTTCCAGATAAACAGCTCATTATATGTGTTATATCTATAATTGGGGCCTGTACGAAAGCTGTACTATTATGTCCAGTGGAGCCGACAGCCTTAATCTATTATCTAGGGCTGCAACGAACGATTATTTTGATAATCGATTAATCTGTCGATTATTTTCTCGATTAATCGATTATTAAACGATTAGTGTTTTGGTCCGTAAAATGTCAGAAAATGGTGAAAAATGTTGATACATTTTCCAAAGCCCATGTTGACGTCCTCAAATGTATTGTTATGTCCAAAACACACAGATATTTCAGTGTACTGTCATAATAGGATTAAAGAAACCAGAAAATATTCACATTTGAGAAGCTGAAATCAGAGAATTTGGACATTTTTAATAAAAAAATTACTCGAAGCGATTAATCGATTAACAAAATAGTTGGCGATTATTTTAATAATCGATTCGTCGATTAATCGTTGCAGCTTGCATTGGCCGACAACAGGTGAGTGTATGTTCAATCATACAGTGTATGGTTCAACCCTATGACTATAAAGCAGTACCTCCTGTGGTGGAGCATCCACACTGCAGAAATATCGTTGAGCAAGACGCTATTTGACTCATCAGCGGTCTGAAAACCTTGTGGAAGCTTTACAATTCTAAAGAAAAAACAAAAAAATCTAAAAGATTCAAGTCTATCAAGGATACATTAAAGATCTCCTATTACACTACTTTTCTGGTCTTAATTTCTTGTTAAAAACTGCTATAGAGCAACCTGACACGAATCACATCACAAAAAACTATGTAGATTTTCGGGAAACGCTTCCTCTCATCTGGGCGATTCAGCATGCTCTGTCAACACTGCGCTTCGGCCATCTCCGCCCCCCCTTTCAATATGTTTGTTACTCACCCGCAAATATCTGATATTACATTAAACTAAAGTTAGGAGTTTTAACGGTACATAATGCTGAAAATACAAAAAGGAGCTCTCACCTCCCTGTTGTGCTGTCTGCCAATGTTACCGATGGATAACCTGCTGACTGGATGTCATTGCTCTACCTCCACACACTAATCCCCACTGAGACGTGATGCACTGATTGGCACTCATTGCTGGCCTTTCTGCCCCCTCGTATTTAAACCCCCACACACACTGTCCTCTCCCACACACTAATGTGTACTTTCAGTTGAGATCTTCCGTTCCATTTCAGTTATAGTCAGAACCCTATGGAGAAGCTAAATGCAGCCTCGTCTCAGCTTTACTTTGCTTCAGGGCTCCTAACCAGCACACAGTTTACAGTGCTGTTTGAAAGTTTGTGAACCCCTTGAGCATTTTGGAATTGTATTGTGTTTAACCATTATTAATTCATTTTTATCAATACCAGTATTTTTTATATGAAACAACAGATATTTGTTTATCAATTCAAAATGTTTCTTTTCCAGAAATCAATTGTTAAAACAGATAAAACAAATTATTTGCCAACTGTTGTATCTGCAAAAGTTTGTGAACCCTGAGCTGCATTGCTTAAATTGAGCAGGTAAAAACAATCAGGTGGGCCAAACTGATTGATGAAATAGACCAATGTAATGATGAGAGATCTTTAGGGAAGAAATTGGGTGGCACAAGGTAAAACAAAGAAAAAAACAAGTCAGTTTAGGCTCACCAAAGTGAATCCATACAGGTAAGACATGCTGAAAGGGGGAAAAAATCTCAGAAGATCTCAGGAATAGAGTTATGATGTTGCACATTTGTCTGGGGACAGCTATAAATTCATATAAAAAAGTTTGAGCGCCATTGGTCCACCATGAGGCAAATCATCTACAAATGGAGAGCTTTAAGAATGACTTAACATCTGCCTAGAAGTGGACTTCCTTCAAAAATATCCTCAAGAAAAGTGATTTTTCTGGTAAAAGCCAACCCAAACATTACATCTGGAGATTTGCAGACCATTTGCCACCACCGTTCTTCACTTGGGAGAAGGTTCTCTTGGTGGTAGGCAGAGTTGCGTTTTTGCCCAAACATGGTGGTTTTTGTTATGACCAAACAGTTCAATTTTGGACTAATCTGTCCACAGAATAATTATTCAGGTATCTCCAGGTGCTCTCTGGCAAAGTTGTGACAAGCAGTTTTGTTCTTTTTTGAGAGCAGAGGCTTCTTCAGCAACCCTCCCATGAAAGCCATGTTGACTGTGTGTTCTCCTTATTGTGGAACCATGCACATCTGTCCCAGATGCTGCAAGAGAGGTCTGCAAATCACTAGATGTAATGTGAAAAATAATTTTTTTTGTGGTGCTTGTGGATATTTTTGAAGGAAGTCCACTTCTAGGCAGATGTTCAGTCACTCTTAAAGCTCTCCATTTGTAGATGATCTGCCTCACGGTGGACCGATGGAGCTCAAACTTTTTTTTAAATTAATTTATAGCTGTCCCCAGACAAATGTGCAGCATCACAACTCTATTCCTGAGATCCTATGAGATTGTTTTCCCTTTTGGCATGTCTGACCTGTATGGGTTCACTTTGGTGAGCCTAAACTGACCTGGTTTGATCTCTGTTTTATCTAGTGCCACTCAATTTCTTCCCTAAAGATCTCTCATTACATTGGTCTATTTCATCAATCAGTTTGGCGCACCTGATTGTTTTTACCTGCTCGATTTAAGCAATGCAGCTCAGGGTTCACAAACTTTGGAGATACAACAGTTGGCAAATAATTTGTTTCATCTGTTTTAACAATTGATTTCAGGAAAAGAAAAATGTTGAATTGATAAACGAACATCTGTTATTTCATATAAAAAATACTGGTATTGATAAAAATGAATTAATAATGGTTAAACACAATACAATTTCAAAATGTTCAAGGGGTTCACAAACTTTCAAACAGCACTGTACATGTTTTCTTCTTAAGATGCTTTAAAAGGTCCTCAATTGTTTTATTTCATGTCTGAACAAGTAGGACAATTTGCATCCAATTCCTTTTAGTTTTAGTTTTCATAATGCACCTTCAGGTTTCCCTGTGCTGTCTATGCACTTTCACCTCTATATCAGCTAGTTGGGCTTGTGTCCCCTGACATCCTCTAATTATTCCCCTCTTGTCTTTTCCATATACTGCCTATTTGGCTTGCAGAGCCTCAGTATAATATTGCTTTACTTAGTTTTATTGCTTTACAAAAAAGATGTGAATGGTCGTAAATGAATGATGGCATTAAACAAGTTAAAGTCTTGAAATTGGCTGTACCTTGCTAAAAATATGGTTTCCAAATGTAATTATATAAGTAACTGCATTTGTCCCATTCTTATCAACCATACAATAACATATTAGCACAACAGAGCTATTTGGCTTAATCGGTTTCAAGCTGTCCTTTATGTTCATTTTAACACATTTTTTAGATTTGTTCCCATACCTGAATCACCCCCTATGTCCTAAAACGCCTACCATCTGGTATTCTGAGCAGCATGGAAAAATATAACATTTAAATAAAAATCTGTTTTATGGTGTCATTTACCCTGTGATATATACACATAATTCACTCAAGTCCCGTTTCTTTGTAGATGGGTCTGGAGCATGAAGAAGAGAAGCTGGAGATCAAGAGACAGGTGTCAGATTTGACCCTGTCCCTGCAGGAGCGCGAGTCCCAGATCAGCAGCCTGCAGGCAGCGCGTCTCGCCCTAGAGAGCCAGCTGCAGCAAGCCAAGACCGAGCTGGAGGAGACCACCGCTGAGGCCGAGGAGGAGATCACTGCTCTCAGGGTGAGACAAACACGTGCTATCGCATATGTGTCTGCAATCAGTGGCTCATATATTAATACAGGTTCTCATATATTTAAAAACAAATATATTTAGAGGAAGGTTTTTAACAATGCTGTCAGCTGTGCATAATTTGTCATCATGTTATGTAGCAATCCGAAGAAGATGTGTTTTTTTTAGTTCTTCATTTGCTCTTGTTTCTCACAGAATCAAAGGGACGAAATTCAGTGCAAGTTCGATGCCTTGAGAGACAGCTGTTCGGTAAGCGCTGCCGTAGCTTATTCTCTGTGCGGGACACCTTTCAAAAGGTTCAGCAAGCCATTTGAATATACGGTGATTTCATGTTCATCTCTGAAAGTCAATTCTTATAGCAATGTAGTCAACTAAATCAAGTCTTTGGCAAGGAAGCACCGCTTGCTTTCAAAACGCACCTTCAACATATCACCTCCTACAACTTTAAAAATATTGATTCCAAGAATCTTACTATATATGTGACTCACTCAATTAATCATCCTTTTTCGAATTCACTCATGAAAACCGTATGCCTACGAGTGTGATGTCTTTCCCCCTAGCTTTAGTGGCCAGAACCTAAAAATACCCAGTTTTTTTCCCCCCCATAAGCTTGGTTTACACAACTCTACCTGTTTGTGCTGCCTCAGGTGATCACTGACCTGGAGGAGCAGCTTACACAGCTGAGTCAGGAGAATGCCGAGTTGAACCGGCAGAACTTCTACCTGTCCAAACAGCTGGATGAAGCATCGGATGAGAGGGAAGACCAGATGCAGCTCAGCCAGGAAGTGGACAGGCTGAGGAGAGAGGTGGCTGACCGCGAGATGCACCTCAACAACCAGAAACAGGTAACTCACACACAGGGCTGTGCTTCAAAAAAATCCATACGCCAATATATTGCATGATGTTTATTTTTTCGTGAGATCTGTATCTTATCGACAAATTTGAATTTAAGTTGTGTTGACTCAATTTGTCCATGTAATTATCAATATAATGCGATGTGATGTAGTAAGACCAGGTATCGTACACAGCAGCTTGTATTTCAGCTGTTTTTTACATTTTCAGTTAGCTGTGAAATATGTAATATGCTTCGTATCACAATGTATATCATCATCTAGCATATTGTGACACAAATTATGTTTTTGAAAGTGCAAATATTTCGGCATCAGATTATTTATTACTTGTCAATTTGTGTTTCTCTTCTTTTTTTACATTAGGAAACATAAACCACATGTGTTCATACTATAAAACATGCCATTTACTCCTCATAATACTAATAATACTAGTTGCTGTCCCTGAAAAAACAGGAGAGACAACAACCATGTTTTATTTTCTCCCCAAAAAGAAGTTCTCTTAAGTCTGCTCCTTTTTTGTTTTATTCTCCCAGAACATTGAGACACTGAAGACCACATGTAGCATGCTGGAGGAGCAGGTGGTGGAGCTAGAGTCCTTAAACGATGAGTTGCTGGAGAAGGAGAGGCAGTGGGAGGCTTGGAGAGGTGCCCTGGAGGACGAGAAAAGCCAGGCCGAGAGACGCACCAGAGATCTGCAGAGACTGCTGGACAATGAGAAGCAGAACAGGTAACATACGGGCATAACCACTGTAGACCTTGTTATGAAACCTAAGAATGACCGTGCAATGTCACTCCGTGTATATATTAAAATCTATTGCTATTGTAAGTAGGGCCCGACCGATATGGATTTTTGAGTGCCGATGCCGATTATTTTCAGAGAAAAGTTACGATAACGTTTAAATTGGAAGATTTTTATTTGTTTTTTATCCCCAAAATATATATTGAAAAAATTTACTTTTTTGAACCCTTAAATATATATAAATACTTGTTACTGTCGTTAGGTGTACAGGAACTTTTTATTCATTGAAATATGCATTATTAAAAAAAATAAAGTGTTACAAATATGTCTTAAGTGACATGACGCATTTTTAAACTCAGACATTAAGCATTTTATGTAACTGCACCCAACCCTCTGGAACTCCCTTCCTCCAAACATCAGCATCTTAGACTTAATAAACTCATTCAAAAGTCAACTCAAAACTCACCTCTTTTAGAAAGCATAATTTCACCTGACTCGAAACCTTAACTTTAATTTGTCTGTATTTTGTTTTCTTTTTCTATAAGTATTATTTTCTCTATGTATGATGTAAACTGTATTTGAATGACCTCCAATAAAGCACTATATAAATTCTATCAATTACTATTAACAGTCAAGAGATGACCAATGACTCTGCTATTGGTGTCAGGAAGAACTGTCAAGTGTGAATTAATCCAATGTATTACAACACACCTGCTGCTGCTGTTAATTAGGCTATAACTTTAATGCTATTCATGTAGGCTACCTCCGGGGCAGCAATGCATCTCACTCAACATGATTGATTGTAAAAAAAAAAAAAAAAAAAATTGGACATTTTGCCGATTTTCGGATTTTTCGGAGTTGTGCTATAATCGGCCGATATATCGGTCGGGCCCTAATTGTAAGACTTGTTGTTGTGCTGTTCACAGGCTGCGTGCAGACCAGCGCAGCACTGAATCCCGGCAGGCGGTGGAACTGGCGGTCAAAGAGCACAAGGCTGAGATAGTGGCCTTACAGCAGGCCTTGAAGGAGCAGAGACTGAAGGCTGAAAGTCTGTCTGATACTGTGAGTCACAAGTGTTTATGTGTCTTACTTATGATCTGATTTTAATTAATTTTTTAGTGAAAAAGGCAAATATTAGTTTTAATTCGGAGAGAGAGCATCCATTCTGTGTTTGGGAGGAGTTAACATTCACTCACGTGTTCTCGCAGCTCAATGATCTGGAGAAGAAGCATGCCATGCTGGAGATGAACGCCCGCAGCTTACAGCAGAAACTGGAGACAGAGAGAGAACTGAAACAGCGGCTGATGGAAGAGGTACAGTGGGAAATGGGATAACATACACATGCCTGTATTTATTCAATTTACATTACATTTATGTTTTATGGACTTTACCGCTAATACTCTCCCATTCAAAGACAAGGAAATAAGAAAAATATTTAGAAATGCAATTTAAATTAAAATACTAAACAGTTGGCAGTAAAAAGTGGTCTCCTGTTGCTTGGTCTGTTGGAAAAACATATCCTCTTAAATGAGTTGATTGTATTTGCTACCAGTCATGATTGTATCTTATTTTCCTAATTTTAATATCTGTGTGTTGGTGTCCTTACAGCAAGGGAAGCTGCAGCAGCAGATGGACCTCCAGAAGAGCCACATATTCCGTCTAACCCAAGGCCTGCAGGAAGCCCTGGACCAGACCGACATGCTCAAGACTGAGCGGACCGATCTTGAGTACCAGCTGGAGAACATACAGGTGCTCAATGCAAAACATTTTGCAGTTTGATGAAATACAGCGGTCTCTAGGGAGAAAAACAGTCCTAGGTCGATATTAGAATTGTGCAACTGATGTTGACAAGAAGCACACTATCTCATGGGGACTAAGAGCATAAAGGAATCCCGATTCTTCTGTTCTCAAAGGGAATTCTTTTAAAGTTATCTTCAGTCTTCCATCTCTGAAGATGTGTTTTCCTCCTCTGCAGGCTGTCTACTCCCATGAGAAGGTGAAGATGGAGGGGACCATCTCACAGCAGACCAAACTTATTGACTTCTTACAGGCCAAAATGGACCAGCCGACCAAGAAAAAGAAGGTCTGGGGAAAACATTCTGACAACTTTTAGCCAAATTGGTTTGACAAACATTTAAAAGATGTGTATTTATTGTATCGTTCTTGTATAGTATGAGTGACCTGTTCCCTCCATGAACAGGGTATATTTGGGCGTCGCCGGGAGGATGTAGGCACCACAACTAACGGGGTGCTGACCCCACAGGCCCAGCCGGCCGTTCCCATGCAGTACGGTGACATGAAACTGGCTTGGGAGAAGGAGCGCACAAGGTGTGGAGAGCTGGAAGAGGCTCTGCAGAAGATGAGGATAGAGCTACGATCCCTCAGAGAACAGGGTAGGTCCTAGTGTTAGGCACCACAGTTACAGCAGCAGAAAAAGGGACGGGCTTTATATCTTATGTTATTTATTGGCAGAAAGGAATGAGATGATTGCTTGGAATAAACGGTCTCTATTTGAATCATGCGATACGTCTGGATTAAATATTTCAATCGACTGACAGCCCTGTTGTTGACACAGAGTCACAGCGGTGTTGATTTTACTCTACTAATCATGTTTTTTCATCAATACCAACTCAAACTTAGGTCTGTCATTTAAGATGAGAAATGACAACCAACCTCAGGGGATCCTATATTTTGCTTAGTCTCTCATCTGTTCCCAGACATCTTTTAACACTGTTGCCATGGCAGCATTTTAGTGCATTGTCTACACCTGCCAAGTCTCAATGCTATTTATTTCGGCATACATTTGTGTTTTGGTAATGGAGCCAGACATGTTTAGTTTAATAGCTATTACTTATCTAATATTAGGATGTGTTAATGGGCCTTTGTGGAATTACAGCGGCTCACTTCAAAGCCCAGGAACATGGGGCTCCTTCTACACCGGCCCAGGCTCGACATCAAATCCTCATGTCAGCTATTGTCAAATCCCCAGAACATCAACCCAACCCCAGCAGCCTGCTCAACCCATCCACCCGCAGCAAGGAGACCTCCACACCTGAAGGTTAGAGACACACAATTGCTCACACACACACACACACACAACACACACACACACACACTCAGTGCTGCCCGCAGCTAATCAGCCTTGATCTGAACCGGCGATTTCCTGTTTTGCACCTGTACTGTTTCCCCCAAAGAAGTGTTCACCCTTAAGCTATCAGTCAGTGTCAACACAAATGGACTCTGTTCACTTATTTTGTTCATGTGGTGTGTGTGTATGTGTGTTCTTTCTATGGCTTGTCCTCATGAAGCACGAGTATTAATAAATTAAATTAATTTGGATAACTAAAAAAGAAAAGAAAAAGTATTCACTTTTTACAGCTGAAATTTAAATCATGCTTGGGCCTGTCTCACAAAGTAAGAATAGTGGATTAGCCAGGTAAGATTGGTTTTAATAAGGATTTCCAATATCACAAAGATGGATTCCCTTTTCTATGATCACCATGGAAACTGAACTTTTGATGCACATATCATAACTGCGTAGCAGGCTCAGTGGATCATAGTTAAATAATAGCCCATCTCTCTAATAAGCTACGTGTGGGGACAAAATGGAATAAGGATTTTCAAAGGATCTTCCGACGACAAAAGTACTGTATCAAATGAAAGTGAAATCTTCACAGACCCCCTTACCGACCGACTGAACCTCTTAATGCCATGGCATCAGACGTTTTAATACCATAACAAAGACATTAGGGTGTGTTTCAGAGACACGTTAAGATAACTAAGCCTAACTCAGTCAATCTTGCTTTTCGATTAAGGCTCCTTACTGTCCTTTGCTTTCACATATAGCTATTGTTAGACTGCCCTCTCTTTTCTGTCTCTTTCCTATTGCTCCTCACAGAAAAGAGGAGGGTCACCTTTGAAAGTAAGTTAGCAGTCACCACGATGTCTCTTCTTACATGCATGAGCTCATCTTCATGCATGTTATACTGTACATGCGTGCTCATATCGTACCATACGTCTATAACTGTTATTTGATCACAAACTTTATTTTAGAGGACAAGTTTGACGTGACTCTTTTTTTTAAAATCATGAGTCATGATTTATAGCATATGCAGCTTTTCACTCAAAAACATTTGAACTCATAATTAAATGCATAGTCATTGGCATGCATAATATGATTCTGACTATATTAGTATCCCTTAAAGTGAATGTGCCTAAAGCTTGAACTTAAATATGAAATGTGTCTTTCATTATACAAATGTCCCTATGCTGCTTTAAGAAATGAAATCTCATGAACTTATTGCTGACTTATGACGTGATTGAAGCCTCCAACAAAATATTATGGTGTCATATTTCAGTCCTATACCTAATAACCACTCCCCCCCCCCCCCCCCCCCTTTTTGCATTGCAGAGTTTGGTCGTCGAGTGAAAGAGAGAATGCACCACAACATCCCTCATCGCTTCACTGTGGGTCTCAACATGAGAGCTGCCAAGTGTGCCGTCTGCCTGGACACTGTGCATTTTGGACGACAGGCTGCCACTTGTCTAGGTTTGTATCCTGCACCGGAGGCGGGAGCACAGAATGTGAAAATATTTCAGAGGACACATTTATTGGCCAGACTTAAACCTGCAGTGTGTAGAATTTTGGGTTTTATTTCCTAGCAGATTTTGTAGAAAGTAATTATAATATCCATAAGTACATTTAGTTTAGTGCATAATAGCTGAAAAAAATGTTTTGAATAATTTTTTCCCCCCTTAAAAAGGGTCTCATATATGTCCATATTTCTGCATATTTTGGACCAAGGCCTAGAGCCGCCATCTTGAAAGTGTCATAGTTGGAATGTCATCAGGTGCATTGTTTAAAATTTAGAATTGTTCTTGTCCTTGAAGGCCACTGTAGCTTCTGTTATTATTCTAAAGGGGTGGGGTTACCCAGGGAGTGTTGCATTCTAGAACTTTGTAGAACTTTCTTGATGATGTCATATTACACACTGCACCTTTAAATGTCTCCCTCCAATGGATTTAGATGTAGTTTGTTTTGGCTGTTATGGCTACTACGAAAGAAAATAAGCAATGTTGCTGCATTCCCAGACCAATAGTGCGGAAAACAAAGTTAGCCTTCTTCTTGTTGTGGTTGGTTATTGTGAAAACTTGTGTGAACAGCAATATAACTGACTGTTGTGTGTGTTTTTGAATTGTGCCAACATGAGACCCTTAACATTGCAATATTAACTCCCTAATTAATGATAAAGACTCTGCATAAAGAACTTTTGAAATGAACCCTAATCAGCAAACCCCTTCCTCCTGTTTTATTACAGAGTGCAACACCCTGTGCCACCCTAAATGCTCACCGTGTCTTCCGGCCACCTGCGGCCTGCCAGCTGAGTATGCCACTCACTTTTCAGAGGCTCTGTGCCGGGAAAAGGCCAACTCTCCTGCACTACAGGTTAAGGAGGCTAGTGGCCATGTTCGTCTGGAGGGATGGATGAAGCAGCCTAGGTAACCTCTGACTCCAGACCATTTCATACCATCCTGAACATGTACCATATGCATAGATAGTAAATAATATGGATGTAGCATCCGGGCTGACCTCAGCTATTCACACGGCATCCAATAATCCTGGTTTGTGCGCGTCGCCATCTTGTGAGATTTTTACTCCGCCTCACTCCTCTTGCCGAAAAGGGGAATCGACGTCACGTCGGGGGGAGGGAGATAGCTGACGTATACCTCCGAGGCAAAATGAGGACAACTGGCGGAGAGCTGTCACTCAAGAGATTGCGCCAATACATTTTAACCTCTAAAAGAATAAAAACTAGCGTGGGCCAAAAAAATTCACCCCCCTCAGTGTTGTCATGGAGATATGACCTAAACATATAGACTAAAATGATTTTGTGGCCCAGGCTGTAAATAGGTTTAATAAGACTTTGAAAACGGCCTATCTCACAAGTTAGTCAAAGAAAAACTGCTCGTCTTGGCGCCACCCCCAGTGGCACTTTCTGGTTACTACAGTTGTAGGTCACTTCCTTATTGGATACCGGTAAAAATCGCTGAGGTTGGGGCTTGACCATATGTTGTTGTTACAGCTTTGACAGTAGTGTGTATGTTTCCTCATGCAGAAATTGCAAGCGTGGCCAGCAGGGCTGGGAAAGGAAATATGTGGTGCTCGATGGGACCAAATTATCTGTCTTTGATAGTGAGCCCAGAGAAGGTCAGTACTTCATTTTGTTAATGGCTGTATTTTCATTAGTAATAGAAAAATAAATGTTAAACTGGACAGTTTTTGCTCGTTAGTGAGACCGATTTTATAATAATTTGCCTTTATATTGCCATGTAGATCAATACAGCAGTATCCATTAATACTGACATGGTGTGTTTTTTCCTTCCAGACTGTATAGTTGAGGAGGAGTTTGAGCTATGTCTGCCTGACGGAGAGGTGACCGTTCATGGGGCTGTTGGAGCCTCTGAGCTCATCAACACTGCCAAGTCAGGTACTGGATCGATATCGCCTAATCCTGCTACACTCGGCCTATTGTCAGATTTAGAGTGTATCATCCTCTCCAGCATGTTTCATCCATAAATTCAATCTCAAAATACAACAAAATGTTGACAGTAATGCTAAGCTGAGATGTTAGCAACCCATCGATTTTTCTCTGTGTGTTTGTGTGTGTATGCAGACATCCCGTACGTGTTGAAGCTTGAGTCACAGCCCCACACCACCTGCTGGCCAGGCCAGTCCCTCTTCTTCATGGCACCCAGCTTCCCTGACAAGCAGCGCTGGGTTGCTGTACTCGAGTCTGTTGTGGCTGGCAGCCGTGGATCTAGAGAAAAATTGGATTCTGATGCTGTAAGTATTGTGTGTGTTCAGACCGCGTTTTTTCTGTCAGACCTGAATGGGCTCAAAATTTGAGGTTGTCTATCGAATGTGTACGAAAGGTAGCCCTGTGTCTCCGTTTTTTTACAAGAAAAAAAACCTCACTTATTATGCGCATTTCAAATAGTAACTTTGGCTGTATTGTTTGGTGTGTAAATTAAGTAAAATACAATGAATGCCTCCATTAAACACCAGCCAGTGCCTTCACTTCTTTTTCTCTCCCTCCCTCTTCTTCCTCTCTCTGCATGTTCTCAACTTCCACGTCTCCTCTTTGTGTTGTCATCGTCTTTGTTGATGTGATTATACCGTGCGTGTGTATCTCCATTCAACTCGGTTGTGTGGATCATATTATAGGCAGGTGCTTCTAAAAGACAGAAGAACCTTTCCCCTCTGGTTCAGGTACAGTAAGTAGCTGCACGAACGCTTGGGCTACAGTCGCCCGACCGACTGAGCATGCAGTAGCTGTACACATCTACGCATACAACACTGATCACAGTGCAGGTCAACACAGTCCCAGGACCAGTCACTGAATGTTTTCCTTGGAAGGAACTTCCTTTCGAAAAAAAGTCTGCATTCAGTGATTGGCCATACACACATTATTGTACCACAAAGTAAGCTTAAATAGTGCATGGATGTGAATAGGCACTGCTGTGTACTTCTGGCCTGGTGTCATATGCTATGTCATGCATGCTTCTGCAAAAGCCATGCACTGCTGCAGCCCCCATTACTGAAACGTGACAGACACATGTACGCAGTCTTTGGCAACTAGAGCTTAACTTCGATTTGCAGGCTTCTGCTGTTGGTGTTTGTGTGTTTATTGCTGTTTTTAGAAGCTTTAGAAGTTTCCCATTCATCTTACATTCTGTAAGATGGATGGGGAAAAGTGTTACATTTTCTCTAAACCATATGTCACCATTCCCAAAAAGTGCTAATTTAATTACCTATTCAAATGTCCATTTAAAGGTTCAATATGCAACTGTCAAGTATTAAAAGTTTGTATCAAATGCCTGGTGACTTCCCAGTGTTTGCTCACCCTTTTAAAATAAATAATAATTTATATTATGATCCATTAATTTTACATAGTATTGTATTTTGGCAAATATGTTTTTAGGACTGTTTGTAATAAGACAAAGTTAAATGATTTATTTGTTATTTAAATTACTTTTTTCTTGGCATGATGATAAGATAGACGATTTCAACTTTGGTATCGGAGTAACACCGTCCAAACTTTAAAGCAGTGTTTTCTTATGTCGCATGGGGTGAAATATGTCTGCATAAATCCTCAGCTTACTTTTAAATTAGATGTATTGAAGGTGGAGGTTGGATTCACTTCAGATTGCAGAAATATCTGTGTTTGAATATGTGATGGTTTCTGTCTGTCAGCCTTCCTGGGGGCCTTTTCTTGCTCTAAACAACAACCAATGCGTAGAAGTTCTGCCTAACCTGTTCCCTCTCTCTGCTCCGTGTCTTTCCTCTTTCATCTGCTTGTCTCAATAGAAACTTCTGGGCAATTCTCTGCTAAAGCTGGAGGGTGATGACCGGTTGGACATCAACTGCACTCTGCCGCTCACAGACCAGGTACAACCACAAAATACCTGTACTGTATACTGTATAATGTCACATTATGTTCTTTACCTTATTCTTCAGTGCTTTTTGGCATTTAGTCGTATTTAATTCTCTTTTTATAATGTAATTTAAATGAGTGAAGTGTTTCAAATGTGTGTTTGTGTTTCTGTAAAACCAGTCTGTGAATCTGCTACTGCATGTCGTACTGCTGAATTTTTCACTTATTATCTACCTACCTATCCTTATCCTTCCCCTCAGATTGTGTTGGTGGGCTCCGAGGAGGGTTTGTACGCTCTAAACGTCATCAAGAACTCTTTGACCCACATCCCCGGGCTGACCTCCGTCTTCCAGATCCAGATCCTGAAGGAGCTCGATAAGCTGCTAATGATCACTGGTCAGCACCATATTGAATGAAAGCCATTACATGGCAATCGATTTTAACTAAAAACCTGAACTTGATTGTTTTTAACTTTGCATCTACAATGTAAGAGTTATCTCTCAAAATAACATACATATATATTTTTATTCTAATCACATTTGATGTGTTAGTTATTACATCAGGCTTTTCTGATTTCTCATAGATCAGATATGTTTTCAATGCAAAAGTACTACATATAGTATCGCATTATGGTTAAGCTTTTAAGAGACATCTAAATAATAATAATTATGTGCATGAACGCACTGCTGTTCACAGGAGATTGCTTGTATTTGTGATTGTGCATGGTGTGTGTGTGTGTGTTGTGTCATCAGGAGAGGACAGGGCCCTGTGTCTGGTGGAGATCAAGAAGGTGAAACAGTCTTTGTCGCAGTCCCATCTCCCGGCTCAGCCCGACCTCAACCCTTTCATCTTCGAGACAGTCAAGGGATGCCACCTCTTCTCCTCTGGAAAGGTGGGAGAAAAAAAATCCTTCTGATTACACTTGTCATTTCATCCGAGTTAATGAAGTGAACATGATAGCAATAGCACAGCAATGTGCGGTCTGATTGCAGATATCTATTGTTGTCCTGATTGCAGTCTTGTTCTTTCTTTACAGATTGATAATGGGATCTGTATCTGTGCTGCTATGCCAAACAAGATTACAATTCTGAGACATAATGAAAGCCTGAACAAGTTCTGCATCAGAAAGGTGAGTGGGCCTTTAAAGTTGAATTGGTACTTTAGACTGTCATAAAGAAAAGGAAATGGCAGTATTATGCAGTTAAAATGCTGTTTAACTTCAGGGAGTAATGAGTTTGGAAACATTTTGAGCTTTTCTTTGTATTTGCAGGAGATTGAGACATCAGAGCCCTGCAGCTGTATTCATTTCACTGGCTACAGTATCATTATCGGCACCAACAAGTTCTATGAGATTGAGATGAAGCAGTATGTGCTGGAAGGTAGGTCAGCCACCATTGGGAGTTATGCCTGCTAGGCATCCGCACACACATTCTGTATTGATGTAACTTTTTTTTTGCAATAATAATATTTACACAGTTGTGATTCTATCGCTGTGGGGTTTTAATGTTCACATCTGAAGGAGCTGACTGACACTGATGTGATTTCTTTTTTGCAGAGTTCCTGGATAAAAACGACGTGACGCTAGCTTCAGCTGTCTTCGCCGCATCCTCCCACAGCTTCCCCATCTCCATCATCCAGGTCACCACGGCTCCACAGAAAGACGAATACCTGCTCTGTTTCCATGGTTAGACGTTTGTTTATCGTCTGTGTGGGCATAAAGTCGTTGTACAGTCGAGCATGTTTTTGTTTTTTCCCGTCAAATTTCTGACTCAATCGTCTTTGTCATAGGAAACAATTACATTCTTCAAATATGCATTTTTATATGGTGCCTGAACATTTGTATTTGCAGAGTTTGGTGTATTTGTGGATGCGTACGGTCGCAGGAGTAGGAGTGAAGACATCAAATGGAGCCGTCTGCCTCTCTCGTTCGGTTAGTGGAACTCTGTATTTCTTCCATGTCACCTTCAAAATGGCTATTTTAAGTAACTGTCGATATATACTGCATGATTTATGACATGATGTTAAGTGAACTTTTTTTTTTGGTATTTCAGCCTATAGAGAACCATACCTGTTTGTGACCTACTTCAACTCTCTGGATGTCATTGAAATTGTGGGACATTCTGCTCTGGGGTAAGATTGCCTTCTGCTCCTCTGTCAGTACCAGTTCATCAGTTAGAGTTTACACTAATTAGTATTTACCCAGCGACATCATCATCATTTTATGGATCGTTACCATTACTGCGAGGGGCTTAGTAAACGCCTCAACAAGGAATCATTCATTTCAGTCATTTCTGTTTTAACGATACAGTGTTTAATGGTCCTATCTTCTTTTCCCAGGCCCCACTCATATGCGCACCTGGATATCCCAAACCCACGCTACCTTGGCCCAGCTATCTCCTCTGGGGCCATATACCTGGCCTCTTCCTACCAGAACAAACTGCGGGTCATTTGCTGCAAAGGCAACCTGGTCCAGAGCCACGAGGCTATAGAAGATCTGCAGCGCAGCGGCTCCGGCCGCAGGTGAGGATATACAATAATTCAATCTGCTTCAGGTCTGTCTGTTATCTCCTATTCTTTTAATTAACCCATTTAACCTGATTAATACTCAAACAAATCTCTGTTGTGGCTATTATTTTTGGTGACAGTTTTTATCCACAAAAAGCTTTCCACTTTCCTTATACTCACATTTGTACACATTTTGAATGTCCCTTTTCCCATCTACCATATCCACAGTCATGATATATCATTGGAATACAAATCTTGAGTTGAAAGGAAAAGATAAGTTGAGGTCAATTTACTTGAGCATCTTACTCATTCATTTGTTTATTTTTTTAAGTGAAGTTGATCTACCCTCTAATATAAAGACACTATTGAGTAAGAGCTTTCAAAACACCTCACTTCTTTATCTCATGTACACTGGTGTTGTTGACGGGTCAATGGGACTAGCTGTTACAGCTGGGCACAGGTTGGCATCCACAGGTGGTGAGGGTTTAATTGACATCTGGTTATAAAACAGGAGAGTAACATCCGCATTTTGCTTTTTACAGGAGTAAAAGGCAGAGATATTTTTTTATCTGTAACAAATCCTGAGATTTGTCTTGTAAAATGAGAATTACTTTTAAAAATGCCTCCTGTCAAATTTAGAAAGGAAATTTTTGAATAAAGACCGACTTCCTGCTTCTATGTCCCGAGTCTATTACAATTTCAAGTTTGCTGCCAGTTGAGCCTTTATTACTCACAGTGCTGGGTTATATGACTGGCTTTGAAAGACAGTCAAAGCTTTGCTCTTTAGTTCTTCTCTTCAGTCTCTTCTAATTATGAATAACAATGTGTTACAGCTCATTAAATGAGCTTTTTTGTATGAATCCATCATCCTCACCACATCTGTCAACTGACCTGACAGTGCCAAGCATAGCCCATGGACCCTAGACACAAAATACTTTTTTCCCCCCTTTATGACCAACACTCCCTGCCCGTCTCTATGCCTCGGTTCCTCACTAACAGCCCTAACAAGCGTGGGCCTCCTTCCTACAATGAGCACATCTCTAAGAGGCTGGCAGCCGGAGATCCAGGCACGCCTCACCGCTACCGAGAGGCTCGCACAGAGTTCAGACGAGACAAGTCTCCCAGCCGCCCGCTGGAGAGGGAGAAGTCTCCGGGCAGGATGCTGGAGAGTCGGATGTCTAACTCTCCAGGCCGGGCCATGGCCGACCCCCGGCTAGACCGCTCCCCGGGCAGGGCCATGGCAGACCCTCGCATGGACCGCTCCCCCGGACGCATGATGGACGTTCGCAGGGAGAGGTCGCCTGGACGATTCGAGGAGCGCCAAAGGCTTCATACTGGCTCTGGTCGCACACCCATAAACCCGGTAAACATGGTTTGTCAATCGTCATGATGGACAGTACTTTGGTCCAGATTGAAATGTCCGAACAACTATTCATTAACATTGTCAAAACATTTTGTAAAAAAATATTTTTGGTCCCAACAACATACATTCTAATTACTTGAAAGTGATCTCCTGACCTCTAATGCTACCAGCAGGTTGACATGTCTGGCTTTGAGTAAACTTAAATTCAACTTTGGTGTTCGTATGACTAATCGTTGCACCATTATCAGTTCAAAATCTAAATTTGTAACACTTTGGTTACTTTGTATTCAGCAACCAACCTGATATCTAATAAACCTTTCTCAAATTACTTTTTCAATCTTTACTTAAATTCCAAGCATTTGCATTTATTTAACATGCCTTTTTTCTTTATTTTTTTTCTTTTACCCACAGGTATGGGACCAATCCTCTGTTTGATAGACAGCAGAGCCACATACCTAGCATGGACAGAGACATTCATCTTGGCCCGGGGAAATAAGGGAGGAGAGCACTAGTGAGAATGTCACCAACTCATGATGAAACACTGCCACATCCGTTTCTCCTGTCATCTAAGCTGACAAACCCACGGACGAAAAAACAACTGTAGCCGCCAGAACATAGGGAGAATGAGAGAAATAAACAGATGCCATTAGAATCAGGTTATTTTTCTCAATGAACTGGGCCGATTCAATAAAGGTCAACCCAATGCCATATTTAACAACTTTTTGAGCAGAGTTTTTTGCAATGTATTTGAGTACACTGTAGAAGGGATTAGTAATTGAATTCGATTTCTTCCAGGATATGAATTATCCACTTAAAACCTGAGCTAGGTGAGTTTTTCTAGTTTCCGTTAACTCCAGACAGTAGGGACTATAATAGATAAGCACAGCCGTAGCAACTTTATCTTAAAAGTCAATGCCTAAATATTTTCAAACCAGTCAAGTGAAACTGGCAGAGGTTCACTCAAAATAGTATAGATATAACTGTCTCCTTTCCACAATCAACTCCGTCCACAGTTGCCACAGGTCGGGGCAGGAGAGTACTGTTCATCCAATAGCATTTCTGAATCCAGCCCTGTGCTGACGTGTCAAACACACAATCATTATCAGCTAATTTCAATCATTCACTGCTGATCTCAGTCTTGTGTCGAGACTGTGGTTAGTTACGCTGACAGGGCTTGGCTGGAGCAAAAACTAATTTAAATCAAATTTCAAATAAATGAACATCCCCTGCCCCGTAGAACCACACACCAGATGACTGTCTGCCTTCGCACAGGTCGACACTAAAACTGCACTACCCACAATCCTCAGCAGGACTTTCTGATCCTCCAGAACGCTATCTGACTGTAAATAGACGAGACATAATTTTATATATATTGAGAAGGAATTCCAAGGCTGGATAAGCCATGTCTATTTTTGTTAAAGAAAAGAAGTGATTACGTGTCCTCTTGAATGTCCAATGAATATTCTTTTAATATGTCCAAACATCCTTTATCAAGTAAGTGATTGTATCTGGATCCAACTCGTCGTGTATGCACTTCCATCTGTCGAACGGCAAAACCTCAGTGCTGAACTATATGACAAAAGGGAGGGGGGGAAAGAAATCATGTTTGAAGCAAACAACATAGTACTTGAGCATTTCTTTTTGTACAATGTCCCTTATATTGTATATAACCCAAAATTGTTCGAGGTGAAGGTGGAAATAATCTTTGTTTTTAGTTTTTTTTCCTGATTGGTAAATGGCATGGATATGTATATCTGAAATGAAAGGAGTGTTGTCTTCTGCTTCTGCCTCATTTGGGTTATATTTTTAGTATCTTGATTCAACAGCGAAGCACGTTAAATAACATCTCCTTTCTTTTAACTATTACCTATTTGCATAGTAAATTAAAATGATTATAATCAGACATCTCTTTTTCTTTTACTAGGACACTCTTGGCAAGTTAAACAGTCAGTCCAACCTTAAATATGCCCAGATATAGTTGATGTTTACCTTTGACTGAGCTGATTTTGTTTCTATAAATCATCTGATCTATAGAAATAGAATATCTTGGTGGTTTTTAGTCATGTTTTTAGAATACATAAAGATAAAATGCCAGACTTTAACTTGCCCGGTGTGCCTGTTAACAGTAGGACGCTCAATAGGAAGATGTTTTTCTTCAACCTTCTGAATCTGCTTGCATCCAAATCTTCCTGAATGTATTTAAGCCGAGAAGATGGAACCGATGAATTGGACAAAAAACATGTTGAACAAGTAGCACCCAGTGCTACATATTGCACAAGTTTCCCACTGGACTCTATACAAAAGGCTTTCCGGTCCTGTTTTACTTTATTTTTGTAATCTTTTTATAATTTGCATTTCTTTTCACGTGATCCTGAATCATCATGCTGTAACGCTGGATATGATATTGATGTCTGCTAACAAATGTTTTATTAGAGTTCCCTGTAGAGATTTTGTCACAGAATATTAAATATTATAACCCTTGTCTTTCACCTCTACTTTGCCTCCTCTTGTTCTGTTTGTGTGCCTGTGACCAGGATACATCTTTTGTTTTAGTTATTGTAAATTGCAGACACGGAACAGAAAACTGGTCTTATTTGAAGCCCTTTTCCTTTTTGCTTTCTCCTCTCCGCTCAGGCTGCCTGTGAAAAGGCCATTTGGCCATGTCCATTGTATTGGAGGAGGATAGTCTATTTATAGGCACCTGATCCCAGTGCTCAGCCAATGCGACGGTGGCCTGACGTTCATTCCAGTCACAGTAGCTGCAGCGGCTGCTGGGATCAAAAACTGAAAGGAGAAAAGTTTTCAACCATAGCATCTGCTCTCTCTCTCAGTTAACAATAACCATTCTAATTCTGACCTTCTTGTACACACTACGTTGTGAAATGACACTGGTGACATATGCTCTTAACTCATCCGAGGCATTTTATTTGACAGCGAGTGCATGGAGGCTTTTTAGCACCCCTCTTTATATATATATACCACCCATATAATCCCCCATGGTCCATTCAGCTCATAGACTGTCACTTTTCTTGACCTGGGAATCACATGTGATACTGGATGACTTGTTAATGGTGCAGAAAGACACAACACATTGTAAAGACATGTTCAGTGGCAGCAGTGTTGCACTTGAGTATTTCGCACCTACTGCAGTTGAGCACACTCGGCTTAGTTTAATAAGCTCTCTGAGGCTAATACCTGAGTAATGTGCAAAGTAGATTGAAGACACCTGCTGATGCCACCCTTTCTTCTGCCCATATCCTCCATTTCTGTTTTACGAATTGAAAGAATTAAAAATTAAAGATTTCCCTTGGGCTTACCTGTTTCATAAACAGAATGAACAGCACAGACTGTTTTTTCTTCATATGCAGGCTCCAGTAGAGTAGAAGAGGCTGATGGAGGGGAGACATTTCATTGGCACCACTGTCAGCAAGTGTATTTTTACCTTTATAGAATAAATGCTCTCTCATAAATTTGTGTGTAGTTAGCGCTGTGCAGCTGTGCCATACTCTACTATGACACTGTTGGGGAAAGGTATACTTGGCGACAATCATGTGAGACATGTGAAAGGTTGGTGGTAACATAGTCCTGACAGGTCAATAAATTGGCTTTAATGAGCTGGTGATTTCCACTCTCCTATCATGTGTCATGTCCAATGAGGACTAGAAATTATTGTTACACAGTTCAGCATGTTATATTAATGTTAGATAATGATTTTGTCGGGGAAAGTAGTTAAATTTACTACTAAATTTACAATTTAATAAAGTTATAAGGTGTGACAAGTTCACCCAGTTTGAATAGTCAAGTTATGTGTTAAAATACCATCATTTCAGATGGAGTCTTACGAGAGATTTCTGTTCAGCGAGTACATAAAAGGTTGACAAATGCTCAGCTGCCAAATGAAGAACAATTTTGTGAATTTGTCCCATCTGGGTTTGACATCTGCCTCAATAGCACCATTCTTCATATCATTTAGACAAAGTAAACAAAAAATGCAACAAACCGATCTAGCAAGTGTTTATCTCTGTCTTGCATTCCCATCACTTTTCATTAATCGCATAGACTTTCTGTAGTTCAGACAGTCAAGACAGCACAGGGCAGCGTGAAGTGATTAAGTGCTTTCACCTTCAGTCTGCTCTTGATATTCTAAACCAGTTATTCCATTGTGTTTGTGCGCATGCATGTGTTTTTGTGAGCGTGCAATACTGTATGTGCTGTATGAAGCATCATTTACCTGTCACTTCCTAAAGAGGACATAGTTTATAAATATCATCCAGCGTTGGCTACAAAAGGCTACCCACAATCTCCCCATTGTTCACTGGCATCATTGTTGGTCTGACATCCCAGCTGCTCAGCCATGGTAAGTCACTGTGTTTGATAGTTTAAGGATGCTAACTTTATTTTCGACAGACGAATGCAATAATGTTATACTTTCCTCTCTGTATTAATATAGTTAAAAATATATATATATATATATATCTAAAAATGTTAAACATTTTCTGAAATTAATGATGAACACAGTAAAGGTTTGATTTTTACAGACTAGACTTAAATTACCTTCGACTTAATACATTCTGAATTACACAACATATTTTACATATGTCAAATTGTTGCTGCTTTTATCTGGCTAAGAAAGTTTTGTGTGCACATTCTGATCTAATTCAACACCATTTTCTGTTATTCAGCTATACAACCAAGTTTACCTTGCTGGGTATTTAGTGACAGCCTTACTTACCTCTCCTCCTTTCTTTGTGCCAAAAGGCCCCAAAGAAAGCCAAGAAGAGGTCAGCAGAGGGAGCCAACTCCAACGTGTTCTCCATGTTTGAGCAGGCTCAGATCCAGGAATTTAAAGAGGTGAAAGCTGCGCCACCAATTTTTATTTCTCTTGATTTACATTCGGCTGAGAACGACACAAGAATTTAATGGAACTGGAATGGTTTATGAATATGCATGTTAGTCCGACTACGCCGAGTAATACCATCCAAGTGTTGTTGTCTTTAAAATATACAGCAGGTTCAGAGGTCTCTATTTCTTTTTCCCCTTTGTCTTTCCATCTCCATTGTTCATCATTGTACTATGCCCACCTGTCTATTTTCCTGTCCCTGGCTTGCCAGCGGGGAGGCTTGTGGTATGCTGGTATGAGGGTCAGTGGTGCCCCGCCATCCAGACTGTGTCATCAGTGATTAGGCTGCAGATAAACTGCTGGGCATACCCTGGATGCCATGCTAACTCCCCAGGGAAGCTTGCGAGGTTATAAATACCTAACACTGTACACCTATAAAGATGGCATATGCAAACGGATGAAGAAAACATAAAACTGTGATTTGACTTTTACTATCTGAAGCATGTGTCTGCAATCTGTTTGCCACTCTCACGTTTTGAAAGGCAGAGCGTCTCTTTCATATTTACTGTCCTGTGCAATGTCCCCCAGGCCTTCACTATCATGGACCAGAACAGAGATGGCTTCATCGATAAGAATGACCTGAGGGACACTTTTGCAGCTCTAGGTATGTAGACACCGATCTTATATAGGTATTTCTTTATAGCCTTCAGGCCAAATATTGAGGAGCGATCATGAGCTTTAAAAAAACAAACAGATACTAGGTGTTCGGTATCTGAATGTGTTTAATCCACTTGTGCCGCAGGACGTCTCAACGTGAAACAGGAAGAGATTGATGAGATGCTCAAAGAAGCCCCTGGCCCGGTCAACTTTACCGTCTTCCTCACCATGTTCGGAGAAAAACTGAAAGGTAGGAAAATGTCATCACACAATCCAAACCCAAGTCTTGCAAGTAGACTACTATGTCAAATATGTTCGGTCGACTAAGTGTTCTTTTTTTGTGTTTTTTTTTTATGTTTCTAGGTGCTGATCCAGAGGAGACCATCCTCAACGCGTTTAAAGTCTTTGACCCTGAGGGGAAAGGTGTGCTGAGGAAGGACTAGTAAGTGACTCAGCAACCACACTCCACTCCTCACACCACGTCAATTTGCAACACACTAATTCACTGCAGGCCAGAGAGAGAATAATGTTAGCTATTGCTCACAATTTCATGATCATGATTAAGTCCCACTGCAGTTATTCATCCCAGTACATCTCTCCCTGCCTCATCGTCTGACACACTGTCCTTTCTCTTTTTCCTGCTCAGTGTGACACAGATGCTTACAACACAAGCAGACCGATTCACCCCTGAAGAGGTTTGTTGTAGCCTCTTTACACAATTGATCCTCATTATGTGTCAGATTGCTGTGTGTGTGTGTGTGTGTGTGTGTGTGTGTGTGTGTGTGTGTGTGTGTGTGTGTGTTTGAGTTATAATGGAGCTTGTCTTCATCCATGTTAAAAAAAAACATTAATTCAAAGTGAATCATAGCTCTATGTAATGTCTGTTTTTTTTGTTTTGTTGGTTAGATGGAGCAGATGTTCGCTGCTTTCCCCCCAGACGTGGCAGGGAACCTGGATTACAAGAACCTGGTTCACATCATTACCCACGGAGAGGAAAAGGACCAGGAGTAAACCGTTATCGTCACCATGTTCATCAAATAGAAAGTCTTCCTTTTGCCCTGCACGTGACTTGAAACTGGCCCACACTGCCCTTGAGGAAGAATAAGGACAGTGGGGTGTTGTAGCCATCTTTGTGTTGGCTGCATTGTCTTTTGCAGTGCTCACTCAAGAGCACAAGAGAATCTCGACAATTGTCTCTTCCAGGCCCTAGAAACAGAAAATCGATCAACAACATAGTGAGCTGTCTCGCCCCTTTTTGCGTTATCCAGAGTATGTTCCACTTTTGAGTCTAATTAAATCATTTTGCCTTATCATTTTATACACTCTAAACCACTTGCATATATGTTTTCATGGAAATTGTCCATTTGTTAGGTCTGTGTATGTAAGCTCGCCAAATAAAAGTGTTCGAAGACAGTAGCCAGCCTGCTTGCTTGTTCTGATTTTTGAAGATATTTTATGAAGGCATTAAAGAAAAACAAATTGCATACAGTACAGAGAATATGCATAAAAGGTTATATCCCTGTGAGTTCTGCTCATATGTTTATGGGGTCATCAAAACACGTAGCCATTCCAGCTAGGCTTTTTAATTCCATGTAAGGCAGTGAATGTGTGTACTTAGCGGATGTGCAGTTGGTGGTCCCCTGAAATCCTCAAGAGACTAATTCAAAATGTGCGCGTGGCATCACTTTGTGTGTGCCTACTGCCTATGTGTATTTACACGCACAAAGCATTACAATGTTTGGCTACTGAAACAGAGGACTTAAGTCAGACAATGCCCTGTTGTTATTTTAGTGCCGTGATGATGTGAGGAGGGTAACGCTATACTGTGGAGTTTGGTCAGCACACACAATAGGAGGCCACCAAAGTGATCCTCATCACCCTCAATGACCCCACTTGCCAGACCTTGGCAGCGGGCTGATGTATTTGTATGTGTGTGTGTGTGTAGTTGGGGGGGTCTTGTCAACCTCAGACTAAAGTATTGCTTTCTGTCGAGGAGAGGAGACATGTAGGGAGTGGTGAGGGATGGATCAACTCTGACATTTGGGTTCACGTCATGCGTCCTGTTTTACCGGACTGTGGCCATGGAAGGAAGAGAACATGCAATCTGCAGAGAAATATATTTCACATTGTTCCTTTAACCGTAGTCGTACTTGCTGGTACGTTTAAAAGCTACATTGATCAAATACTTTTTGGACAAACAGGATAAATAATCTGTGACAAACCCACAGAGAATTATCACCAAACTCACTTCGTCTCGGCTCTGAGAAAGAGTTTCAGCTCATTGTTTTGGTTTTACAGCTTTGGAAGAGGCTGAAATGTAACGACAAACCAAAATGTGATAACGGGTCGATAATGTAACAAAATGCAGAGCCCAAAACATAATAACTTTTAGCCCATATAAAACGTTGGTGTACTCAACATATCTGGATTCACATTTTGGCAAGTAGACTAATAATGTAACAACTTATTATACATTTTGGGTTAGTTAATACATCATGGAGCGAGCAAAATGTGTTTCTCCTAACATTGTAATCATTTTATTAAATTATGGAGTGAGTCAATCATTTATGGATCAGAGTATGTAGAGTGTAGAGTGTATTATCAACCAAACAAAAAGATTATTCAGGAGATGGTGGAGACCAAAATAGAGTTAAAAGGAGAGTGAATACAGAACAATTCCTAACATTGCTCTGTATCTGCCCTAAGTGTTAACTGTTTTCCAAAAAAATGTAACTGCTTATATGCTAAATGTTGGGTTTTTAGTTTGCTGTGGAGTTCATTCACACTTAAGTGCCCTTAAGAAAGAAATCATGGATACAGCTCTAATATCGATTCTCTCATATCAAATGCAACACAGACCGTCTCACCACGACTAGATTTGCTGTATATCTTTAATATAAAAAAATCACTGCATGTTATTTTGAATAAAGAAATGACTAATACTGTATACTACATACAGCAATGAACCAGGATTTGATGCTGCAATGTGTTGTTTATTGCTTCTTGTCTGAGCAGGCAGACTTGACTGAGCGAGAAGGAGTCCTGCCACGCTCTACTTCCACAACTGCCTCACACTCTGTAACAGACAAAACAACATAGTACAGTTTAGGGCTGACCGGGTCTTATTACACAGCTTTACGGCAGAGTTAAAGGTTGGGTGTTTCATACCTGGTAACAAGTCAGAGTTGGCCAAATTCAGAGTTAACTGCATCTGCTCGTCTTCCATGGTGTTGGCCTGGATTAGCAGGTTGCTAACGATCTCCTCAAGCAGACCTTAAGTAGAGAGAAGGTGTAAAAACCACGGTGTTAAAATGTGGGGGGACAGTATATTCATGGCCATGTTTATGATGTCAAGAGGTCTCTATTTCACTTACTTGTGAATTGTGCGATGTTGTCAAAAGTGACAGTGACAGATTCCTGCAATGCCTGCTCTGAAAGGTCATTGATGGCAGTCTTTAGTTGGTACAGAGTACCTTGAACCGCAGTGCACTGCTCTTCTAGGTAGGCAGCCAGACTGCTATACTTCTCCAACTCAGACTGCAGCACAGAGAGACACAGGAAAACAATGATGGCGCTGCCTTATATGGTTCATAGAACCAAGGTCATTAGATATTTGCATAAAGAATAAAAACATATCTTGAACAAAGCTTTGTTAATAAGAGACATAACAAACATTGAAATATTCAATAGATTAATAGGTAACATTGTTTATCTATTTCAACGCCTGTTTGTCTCTTGATGATTTCATACAATAGTATAACTGATCCATCCTGATTATTCTTTTCAGAATCTGAGTCTTCCTTTGATCTCAGTGTGGAATTATAGGCAAAGCTTGGATTGCTGGTCTGAAATTAGGGGACTGAGATACTTTCATAATTATGTGACACCAATACTAACTGTATATTGTTCCATGATTTCAGATGTAAGACTAAACCGAGTTTTCATCTGTAGGTTTATGTTAAAATGGTTTCTTTAACAATGAGCGAAGGCGTCCAATCTATTGGATAAACATGTCAGATACAGGCTATATTGCCGATAGGAAGAAACCTTAAATATCCAATATAGTTGGTGATATTATTAGATGATTATGTGGCTTTAGAAATTTATCTGCTTTACTTGGCTAATAAAACCATATAAAAATGAATTGGAGAGTGTCAATACTCATTTGAATTCCAAATCAGTTTTTTACAGTTCCGTCGGAGTTGAGTTCATGGAGGTATCTGAAAACATGTTGCTAGGAAATATCTTACAAGTGAAAGTAAACCCGGGCCAAGTTATAATATCTACAGCATGTTTGAAACCAAAAAATGGTCTATATAATGTATTATATGTAAAGACAGTCAGATAGTGCGGCTCACCTCTACGTCCTCAAACTGGCTCTTACTCTTCTCCTGATGTCCTTTGTCCTCTTGTTCCAGGGACAGGATCTCACTCTGAAGGAGAAACCAATGCATTTTAAATTTTTAATAAACCAGGTCAACATACTGTGTGTCTGTGTGTTGTCCGACAGGAGATGCACGTGCCTTCAACTTGAGTGAGCCGTTCTTCAACATGTTCCTTCTGCTCTGCAGTTCGTTGATGTAGTCGATATGGGCAAAATTCTTCTGCTCGTTCTTAATAAACATGTGGCCTATCAAACGCAGGTCTCTTTCTCTGGTGACTTCCACCAATGTTCTGTGTCCCTTCTTGTACATCTCCAGCTTGTCAACTCCATGTTGATATTGCTGCTCCTGTTCTGTGCCAATGAAATACAAGTCCAAGTCAGATCGTGTAAAAAAAACGGATTAATTATATCTGCTTAAGAGTACAGACTCATTCATTAAAAGTGGAGTCAGTGATTCTGGAGAATGCTTTTTTCCCAAAATCACTTTTTGTCCAAATCACTGAATATCTCTGAATGATCTGGTACCATACTGTGTGTGGGCTGAAGACAAAATCCAGTGTTAATACACAGCATAGGCTCTGTAAACTGGTATGTAAACAAAGGTTATGTGAACAAAGGGGGCCCACCATAACAAGCATCAAGTCCTTAGGTAGAGCCGGTAACAGGTAATGGAATGTGATGAGATATTCACTGATTTTGACAAAAAGCCATTTTGACAACAACCGTTCTCCAGAATCACCGACTCCATCTTGAAGATGTTATTATCTAATGTGCAGTGATTATACACGATTCTTCAAGGAACATTATACTTTTTTTCTTGGAGTCTTCATTGTCTTCCAGAGGACTGTTTTCCTGGAGCTTCGTCCCCATGAAATAGTTCAGTTTGGCATCACGGTATATGATGGTCTTCAGTTGCATCTGTCTCTTGGTGAACACAGCTGTCTCCCCCTCGATGCACTCCTTGGCCTCCAGAATTCGGGTCTCGGCCTCTGACCTGTGTCATAACACGACGCAAACACACATCACATATCGTGGCTCAACTCCTCCGATATCAGCAATTCACACAATCATGGGCATTTACCTGTGTTGTAAAGCTTGGGTGCACCTCTCCTCCAGTTTCTCCATGATGTGCTTCTGTGATGCCAACTGTCTGTGGTATTTCGTTTTGATATTGAGCCCCAGGCCTTTCTGCTGCAGCAGGTGAGCAATGTCTTTACGGTAAGTCATGTTGCTGCACAGCAAATCATCAAACTTAATGGTTTCCTGGGGAAGACAAGGTAAGAAAGAGCTGAAGTCAGGAGAAATCTTAGACTTTTCGTTGATTAGAACATTCAAATTTGTGTCAAGCTTTGGCATTTAGTGTAAAATTATGAACAAATTTCTTTCTTAGTGTGACGTCAGTTCAAAATAAGTGCTTTTAATAATGGAAATGTTTTGAGTTATTGGTGGTCCACCTACTGTACTAGCACCACCTAACGGTAAGATGTTGGTCATGTTAAGCCGGATGCACTTGAAAAACAAGGTCAGTATTGTCTGGTGTTGTTTGTTTGTTTGTTTGTTTGATTATTGTTACAAAAAAAACAAAATAAAAAGAATTATACAAAAAAAAAAAAAAAAAAAAAAAAACAAGGTCAGAGTTTGTTCACTATTAGTAGCCTACCTGGTTGAGCTTGTTTTCTAAAACGCGGATATTTTTCATGTGGCGACTGTGTTTCCCTTGCTGTTTGAAAATGCCACCTGGGACAGTTAAAGTCACTTGAATCCTGCCCTCTGTCCTATTCACCTGAGGAAACAATGCACACGATGAAATCCATACACAGTGATACATTGTATTTGTGGTTGGCTGTAGCACACTCGATTTATAAGGAAGCATTAGCTTTGGACATAAAGTGCTGAATCTCAGCTTTAAGAGTTTTTGAAGGTGGTTAATCCTTTAGGACAAACAGTAAATAAACTGTAGTCCTTACAGTAAATACAATTAAACAGTGCAGCACATAATGGGGCTATACAACTCTATGATTCCTGCAATGTTCACCAAATAAGTGTGGAAATATTCTGAAAATAAAGTTAATAGTCAACTCTTGAACTTCCTTGTCATTACTTGCATCCGATGGACTGTTAGCTGGGTAAATATTAGCACTTCATATATTTGGTTGTACCAGCTGCTATGCATACATGTACAGACAGAGTAACCAGTGACCTAAATTGCAATAAGAATTTGAATACGCTGAGTTAAAACAATTGGTTAAAAGTGAAATGCACACTAAAACCCCACTTGATCTTTAGGGAAAAAAAGTCTTCAGTGGCCTATGAAACAGAGTACAGTTTATGTCTTTAGTAGTTTACCTCCCTATCCAGAGTGATCAGATGGTTTTTCTGCTGGCTGATAAGCTTCTTATATTGGTCAATTTCCTCCTGCAGGCTCCTGTATTCCTCCTTTACAGCGTCCGTGGCCATTTTGATCTAAAGTAATGACCTACCTGCCAAATATGATGAAAAATATATCCTACTTAAATCGGTCAATCTTCATTTTCCTGCAGTGCTCAGATTGTAGGCTGCAGCATTTCTCAGTTTCGTAAGTAAACATTCTAAAGGAGCCTGTGTTTATTTACTGTTGAAGTACTGAGATCATAATGGATAATAGTGTTATTATGTCTTATTATATCCTGAAATGAATAAGATGTGTGGGAACTGAAATTAGAAAATCAAGCTGAACAATTCTGAAACGTTTACACACAGAACTACAGCAAGACTACATGAAAAATGTAGCTTTAATCAAAACGAACAGCCTAGTGGTATTGAGAGGTATAGCCTACACTCACTCGATCTGAACATTTGTATGGACCATAGGCTGTATAAGGTATAGGCTTGTACATGAACACCCCCTAGTGTCCAATTAGGAAAATAAATCATGAAATAAATCAAATGGGCATCCGAAATGGTCTACAAGGGCTGCAATGCTGACATCATCTTCAACATTTGCTCTTTAAAGAAAAAAAAACTATATGCCAAGATACATTTTTTTTAAAAATAATATCACAAAAGCATCATCACACAGCAGAATAAAATAAGTATAGCTTCCACAAAAATGACATAAAAACAATATAAATCCATGTGAACTGAAGCCAGAATAATGTCAATGCTGAGCACCACTATTCTAAGTCCCTGTAAGAATATCAATACCACATTATTGATCGGGTGAAGCATTTAACAGTGTGCCAAGGTTGCCATTAACACTCCATAACTGAGGTTTATATTGAGATTCAATTCAGTTCTTATGTGGCATTTAGTCTTTATCTACCATTGATAAATAATTGATTAATCTTCTGTGTGTGTGTTCAGTGAGTTGGGTTGGCTTCAATTGTAATCAGAGGTTGAGTGTAGCGTGTAGCATGGTTGTGAATGGTCAAGTCAAGTCGGCTTGAAATATTACTGGGAATTGTTGCTTTGATATTCCACAAAGGTGTAAATGTAGACATTTTCCTTCTCATATTCCAAATCCAATTACTGAATTTCTGGAAGAAGGTATTTTATAGAAAGCCCTGTTAATGTTATGGGCCTTCTGTATCGTTTTCTCCAACCAATCTCAAGACAAGACAGGATTTAGGTTGGCTCCATGGATACCATCAAATCAGCTGTCAAATTCAGTAAAAAGAAATGTGTTCATATTGAAATTGAAAAAGCTTCGGTCAACATCTCAGCAGCAGACAGCAGCCTTAGCAATGTACACATTTATCTTCCCACTTTCACCGCAAGCCTACAGTATATTCTCTTCCATTTGTTCATATTTTGTTCACATTTGTTTTACTGCCAAACGTACCAAAATGTCTTTGCTGAAGACAAATTAAATCTTTGACCTTACATTTGATTGATTATTTTTGGGCGGAGATAATTGATGAAAAGTAACTGCACACACATTTAAGTGTTTTTTTATGATGCTTTATTACGTTTTGTTTCTCCATCACCACCGCCTGTAGTCACTCCGACCTCTTTTTTCTCCTTCTTTTCTTTACCTGCCAACGAGGAGCTTTACTCAGGGGTTAGGAGTGTTGAAAATCTGCGAGTTCAGCACTCCACTTTCCTGCAACCAGGTCCTAGCCACGTTTAAGTCGTCATGTTCTCTTACAAGGCTGGAGGAGAGATATGACACATTTATTAATGACACACCACCCTGTTCAATCCCTGTTCAATAACCTGCAAGAAATGAGCTTCCCCTGGAGAGCATAACGCATACATTCATGCCAAACCCTCAAGTTCCACCCCTAATGTCCAGGCACCTAATGTCCAAGTATTAAAGGAGGGGGTCAGCAATTTTGGATTTGGATTTTGTCAAAATCAGAGAATATCTCCTCACGATCCACTTCTTGTGTGTGAGCTGAGAACATGTTGGGAGTTAATATAGCGTAGGCTCTGTAAACTGGTACGTAGCCAAAGGAGCCCCCTGTAGGTAGCAACTTGCCCGTTTACAGAGCCTAGGCAGCATTGATTTTGACAAAAAGCATTCTCCAGAATCGCTGGCTCCACCTTTAATTTGGTACTGGAGGGCTTGAGACAGACATGTCTCACTTTAACGACACAGGTCTATCTCAAGCCTCTTCTTTTTACCAACCGATTAAGACATTTAATCACGCCAAACCCCCAAGTTCCACCCCCTACCATCCAAGCACCACATCATTGTCACCTTTAAGTTTTATTGTTGTTCTGTTGTCGTTCTACCCCTCCTAACTGTCCAGTCGCAGCAAATCACTGACCTCTCCCATATCGTAGGCTCCTCTCTGGCTTGCTCTACTCCACTGGCTTGCTCCCCTTGCTCCAAATAGTCCACTGTCTCAGTGCTGGTGTAGCGCCTCCTCCATCCTGGAATGAAGAACCTGACAAACCTTCGGCGAAAGGAAAGCCTATCGGGTCCTCTGTCCGAGTCTGGCTCTTTACTGGAAGCTGAGACCTCCTCGCTCTGCAGCCCCACCTCCAGCGACTTTAGCCTTTCACGAAGGCCCTCCACCTCCTCTTTGAGATTCTTCAAAAGCAGCTCGTCAAAGCTGTGAACTCTTTCTGCCTCCTCCAGCTGTGCTTTGAGAGCTTCCTCCCTTGTGCGAGCCCTGGCCCCCGCCTCATTGGTGTCAGTCGGCTGTTTTTCCTCTTGGAGAATTGCCTGAAGCTCCTGCATTTCACTCTGAAGAGTGTCAATGACTTGCATCGCCTCTTTTTCTCTGAACTCAATCTCACACTTCTGTTTTGTCAGGGTTGCCATCTCCTGGTGTAGAGTCTCTTCCTCTTTCTCCCAGGCTATGAGGTCCATCTTTGCTTCCTTGATAATCTTGTTCATCTCTTTCAGTAGGTCTTCCTTGTCTCGCAGGGCCTGTGACTCCTTCTCCTCAACCTCACTTTTCTGTTTGGTCAGGATCTCAATGTCCTTGAGCATTTTCTCTTTCTCTGTAACCCAGGCCATGAGGTTAACCTTTGCTTCTTTGTTGATTACACCCATGGCTGTCTGTAAATGTTCCTTGTCCAGATGGGCCCTTCTCTCCTTCTCCTCGAACTCACTCCTCTGTTTTGACCAGATAGCGATCTCCTGCTGCAACCTCTCTGCCTCTTTCTCTTGCGGGTGGAGTTTGTTGGCCTCTTCCGTGTCTTGCAATACACTCGTGCTCTGGATATCCTTGTCATCCATGTTAGGGAGTCCCAACTTCTCCTCAGTCGTTTTCAAGCTCCTTGTATCCAGCCCCAGGCTCTCCCTATCCTCCCAGAACTTGAAATTTTGTAAGAATGTTTTGTTTTTTTCAGAGTCACTGTTGGTTGCCTCAGTCTCCTGGCTGATCAGACCATTGATCTTTTTCTGAATACACTCTATTTCTCCTGACACAATTTCATTTCTTTTGCGAAGGGCCTTGTTGTTCTGGACGAGGGCCTTGTTTGCCTGGCGGAGGGATTCACAATCTTCTAGGTTGGTGGTTTGCCCATGGGAATCTGTCTCATCAGTGTCCATTGTTTCAGGAAGACTACTGGGTTTCTTTGTCTCCTGTCCCATCAGGTCATTCATCCTCTTCTGCAAAGCGTTCTTGTCTCTGGTTAGGTTTTTGTTTTTTATGCAGAGGGCTGTCCTTTTACGGAAGAGGACCTCATTGCTTTTGCTAAGGCTTTCAAACTCTTCAGATGCTGTGGTACTCTTCTGGGAATCCATCTCCTGATTGTTATTGAGCTGTTTTTTTAAGGAACACTCTCAATTGTCATGCTTTCCCTTTCCATAACTTACTGGAAATACTAAAGTTGTGCGTGTTATAACTGTTCCACAACGTCATAAATGAAGTGACGTAGTAGCCTACAAAAGTCACAAATGGGCTTTGATACGTCACACACGTTGTGTTTGTTTTGTCTGTTCGAGCAGCGTGACAAAGAAGCAATTTGCGTGTTTTCGTTTGAAAAGTTCGATCCCGTTGTCATGGTTTATGCAAAAAATACAGATAGGCTACGAATCATAGTAGCGAAAAAATAAAGCTTGAAAAAGAAAATGCCGACCAGATATCATCTGGGATTATTATCATTAGCCTATATGATTACTTATTGTTGGCAAAAGGAAATAAAGGAGAACCTGTAGCCTATTTAATTAATCTAATAAGATTTGTATTTAATTTCCCCACTGATTTTATCAACAACCGTAGGCCTATTGATTTTAATAGTAATAATAATAATAATAATAATAAAGGCCTAATAGAACAATAGCCTACTAATTATTATTATTATGATTATATTTATGATTATAGTCATTATAATAATTATAATAGTTATTTTATCATAGGCTAAATATAGCCTACTTAAGCGCTCTGAGTGAGAGAAAAGCGCTATATAAATAAAATGTATTATTATTATTATTAGGCCTACTTAATTTGTAACGCACCTTTCGTACAAGAAATGCCGCTCAAAGTAAATTAATTACATGCATGCATTATGCTAAAGCTTTTCATTGAAATACAAATTGAATGAACATTAAAACAGGGATGTAATAAAAAGAAAATAAGATTTAAAAAAAAGTACATTGGTCTATTCTTTAGCCTACCTGCACGTGAAGGCTGTGATAAATATGTCCACATCTCGAGATGATAAAGGATCCTTTATTTAAACAGCTGCATAAAGGAAATATTGCCTACCGTAGGCTAAAGTGAGTCTTAAATTGCTGCAGTACCACTCACTGTCGCTAGATGTCAATGTTCTTTGTGCGTAAGGGCTGGTGGGCAGGCAGGGGGCTGGATGTGGACTGTTGGAGACAGGGGGGGGGGGCAGTAGGGTATGTGTGTGTGTTTGTGAATGTGGTTTAGGTTTGTCGAGCTGCAGGGGAACTTGAAAACTTCACTACGTTCAGCGAGGGAGAGCTCTCACATCGGAGATTTTGTTGACTGATAGCTGAGTCGGCTGCTTCCAGACCAGTTGTGATCGACAGAGGAGGACCGGTCCGGTTCTCAGCGTTGGAACGATTTCCGGCCAACATGGATGATTTAGGTAAGTTATCTCGCCCTGAACGCAACATTTTCACAGCGTGCGCGTGTGTACTGTTAGCGTAAACACATTACACTGACGTTAGACTTATCAAACCAAACGAAGGTTTTCAAGCAGGTTGTTGACTATAGTTTTCCGTGTGGGTCAACATTGTACACATTTATATCCAGGCAGGTTAAGTTATCCAGGTTCAGCTGAGCTCAGCGCGAGCTTCCATGCCAAGAAAAAGGCCCCGCGTGCTGACATATGGAAGGACTGGCACCGGGCTCATTGCGATAATTAGCCCAATTAACATGAGTAGGCTTATACGCTGGTATTTGTACAGTAAAAAACGAGACATAGCGCTGTGGCCGGTGCATTGGCGTTTGTGTTTGTGGGCGAGTTATTCCTTTCGCAATTCCCCCACAGCACTTATAACAAAGCGCGATGGGCTGCTGCAGAGCTCCTATAACTTTCTCATGCTCAAAACTAGCAGAATGTATGCTATTAGAACATGGGTCATTTGAAATCAATGATGTTGCCTATCCACTGACTTATTGAGCCCCTCCTGATGATAGTCGTGATTACATAACTCTGCTGCAGGTGGGATGGGAACAGCTTGCTTCTCTGATTTAAGAAAACAATCAGCATTGAGGGGAGTGATCCATTTCATTCGCTGTATGATCAGAATCTCTGTGGCCCATTTAAAGCCCCTTATTGCAACTTGATAATGGCTTGAATTCTGCCCTGATTTTAGCTGACCACCACCAGCACATAACCAGTTCGAGATTAATTCAGGAGAGTTGCTGTGCTGTCCTCCTGCCCTCAGGGATGAGCTTAAAACTCAGTGAATTGCTTTGTGACAGCAGAAAATGTTATGCCTGTGGGCAAGTTGTAGTGACAGGGAGGGCGTTAAGAGCTCAGTATCCTGGTCCTCGAGATACCCTCTGTGACAGTCCCAGTGCAATTATTGTTGTAGTAAAACATGTCTATAAGCCCCAAACACACATTTTCTTGTTTTAGCTTAAAAAATAATAATAATAAAATAAATGCAGTGGTTATTACAGGACTGATGGAGACATGGTGGGATCTTTCACAGGTTTATTTCATTACGCAGACCCCCCAGGGACAGAAAAGTGTGCACCGTAATGAATTAAAAAGAGAAAGAAACCCCTCAAGTAATGCGGGTCGCACAGTGGTGTCAGTTATTCTTTTATTCATTTACGAGGAATTGACTGAGCAGTTTTTGATGACAAGGCTTTTTACTCTTTTTTTTTTTTTTACCCCAGCAACTGTTAAGGTTAAGTTTAGCAGGACACCCGTGAAATGTATTGAAGGAGTCGGTTTCATTGGATGCTAAAAAAAAAAGTCCCGAATACATTTGTAAAGTCAAAGATGATGAACGTCTTGCAAAAGCCTTCCGCAAAGTATTGCCACCCTCTGTGAGCTGGACGTGTGCTGTCAGCAAGATACAGCTCTGCTTTACATTCCTCTTTCAGGTTGGGCAAGGCTTTTTAGACTGGCCCTCTTTTACTTGTTCATTTGAAAAGGAATTTGAGCACATCTGAACATCTGGATAATATGAATCTGATCCATGCCAATTTCTACTTCTCTTGTTGACACCTTGGTTGCGAGAGTGAGTCTTTGCCAAGTATATTGGTCACCCTATATCCAGTCAATATTTATGGATACCTTTCTCGGCTTACATGGGTGAAGGGCTTCCCTTAAAGAAGCTGCTTAAAAAAGATTGTTACACAACCCAGTGTAATTACCTTGTCACACAGGGTTGTAAATTATGTCATCTGTTGCAAAGAAACTCGGAGAAATTCAAGCTATACCCCCTGTGTGCAATAGCGTGTGCTGGTGGGTCCCTATGGTTGGTGTCGGGAGAGGCAGAGGTTTGTTCCTGAAAATTGATAGTGTTGAAGTTTTAATTTTTTAATTTTCATTTTCCTTTATTTAACCTCGAAAGATCAATTGAGGGGTGACCCTCTTTTACAATGACGTCGAGTTTGTACAGATACACAATATACAATGAGAATACATAACAAGTTTACACACACACACACACACACACACACACACACACACACACACACACACAGACAACAACAATTTAAAACATTCAGATCAATTGAATGAAAGAGACAATAGCCTAATTAAAACAGTTACAAGTGTAGAGGGGCTGATTCAAAATAATAATTTTAAATTGGTTAACAGTTATGAGTGTATTTATTTTAATTGTATGTTGTAGGCTGTTCCAGGAGTCAGGGGCACTATGGCTAAAAGCGGTTTTACCAAGTTCAGACCGGGCATAGGGAACATATAACATGAGCATGTCAGTTGAGCGGGTTTGATAAAGCCCATCTGAAATAAGCAGCATTTCTGTCAAATAGAGTGGTAGCTTTCCATTCAGAGCTTTATATATAAAAATATGCCAATGTGCATCACGTCTCTCCTTAAGGGAGGACCACCCAACCTTTTCATATAAAACACAATGGTGTGTATCATAAGCATCTCCTGTAATGAATCTCAAAGCAGAGTGAAATACAGAGTCTAGGAGTTTAAGGCATGAACGAGATGCATGCCGATAAACCACATCACCGTAATCAAGGGCAGACATAAAAACTGCCTCAATAATCCTTTTCCTACTGAACAACGGGAAGGTGGCTTTATTCCTATAAAAATATCCAATCTTTTGTCGCAGACAGACAAGATTTTTTATGTGAAATGTAAAAGAGAGTTTTTCATCTATCCAGATGCCAAGATATTTATATTCAGTGACTCTTTCAATATGAGATCCATTATTTGTGTGAATAATAAGATCATTAAAATGTGTAATTCTTGCTTTGGAAAAACACATATATTTTGTTTTTTCTGTATTAAGGACAAGCCTGAGATCCACTAGACAGTTCTGCAGGGTGTTAGAAGAGCTCTGTAGGTTCTGAACAGATTGTTGCACTGAATCAGAAATGCAATACAGTACAGTGTCGTCCGCATACAAATGGGCATGGCAGTTTTGTAGTGATGAAACAATGTTATTGATGTAAATTGTGAATAGGACTGGACCTAAAATTGAGCCCTGCGGAACACCATTTGTAACTGTTAAAAACTCAGTTTGGTAGCTTCCCAGTTTTATTGACTGCTGTCTATCAGAGAGATAGTCCCTAAACCAGCTACATGTAGAATAATCAAAACCAATTTCATGCAGCCTCTCTAAAAGCAAATGGTGATCTAAAGTATCAAAAGCTTTTGACAGATCAACAAAAAGTGCTGCACAGTGCATTTTTTTATCGATAGCTGTAACAATGTTGTCTAAGACCAAAGTGACAGCAGATACGGTACTGTGGCCTGCCCTAAAACCAGATTGAAATGGACTCAAAATGGAAGCACTGGATAAAAAGGTTTTCAACTGAGTATTAATGACTGATTCTAGATTGTTTGCCAGGCATGGGAGTTTGGAAATTGGCCTGTAATTATTGAGATCACTTTTGTCACCCCCTTTATGTAATGGAATGACGTGAGCTTTTTTCCAGACTTTAGGAACAATACCAGAGGAGATGGAAAGATTAAAAATATGGGTTATTTGTTTTGATATGATAAGTGCAGAGAGATTTATTGAAAATGGGTCCAAATTGTCCTCTCCCATGTACTTCCTGGGGTTGATGGCAAGAAGCGCATCTACAACAATACTTGTTGGAACTTGAACAAGGCTGAAAAGAGGAGTTTTAGAGACAGGTGGTATGCTATTTTTATTTCTGGTGGTGGAAGGCGTAGATACTCCATTGTGAAAGAGTTTACCAGCAGCTATAAAGTGTTTATTGAAAGCTAAACCAATTTCTTTCTGATCATTTGAAGTCTGATCATTTATTTTTAACTGACTGGGAACAGTGCTAGAATTATTTTTGTTATAATTCACAGCCTTCCAAAATAGTGCAGGGTTGGAGTAGCAGTTGGAAATTAGTTTGAGGTAGTAATCTGATTTAGCTTTCCTAACCATGGATATGCACCTATTTCTGATTTGTCTGAAAGCAGTCCACTTAGAGTTTTCACCAGAGCGTCTAGCTAGGGACCATGCTTTATTTCTCTATTTTTCTTATTTAGTTGAATGCAGTTGGGGATCTAAAGGAGTGGGTCGCAAAGAGCTTAAGTGTGGCAGTGCAGGAAGTCATCCACCTAAGAGCCCAGAGAGAGGGACGGCCAAACCTAGGTGTATTTTTAGCAGAGGAGACCTTCTTCCCAAGTGCTGAGCCAGCAGCACCTAGAAACCTTCCACCAATCAGAAGTCTTCCCAAAAATCCCATATCGCCCCCAACACCTGTGACATGAAAGCAGCTCCTCTGACGGGCATGGTTGCGTTCCACTAGAGAGGCTATTTTTCGCTTCTGATTACATTTTGGATATCTGGGTTTTGGATATTTGCTGATACCGTCTGATATCATAGTTATTATAAAACAAACTGTTGGTGGTGATATTATTTGTAAGGTTATAAAGGCTTACACAATTCTAATTCAAAAGAGCAAAACATAAATGTTTAAATGTATTTTAACCCAATTGGAACTACAGTAGATATATTTGCAGGACCTTTTTAATTACTAAATTAAGTTATTTATGAATAATAAATCGGATCAGTCCCATCCCTACTTTCCACCCTAAAACATCTTTCATGTGATCCGCAATTGTGCACCCACTCAAGTTAGTATACATGCTTCAGCAGGAGCAGACTAGAGCCGCTATAGCAGGCAGGACGTCGGGAGTGGATCAGGCCCACATGTGGGGATTGGACCTGGGCCAAAAAGTATCCTCCTTAAACACTGCACTGCCCCACCCTCCCTCTTCCCACTCCTCACCATTCCTGTGGTGAGCCACATAGGAAGCTGCAGGCTGCAATCTATTGACAGTTTAGAGCTGGCTGAGTTTGTGGGAGAGCAGATTAGCCTTCAGGAAGATTTGGATCAAGGCAGACTGTGACGCTTGATCAGGTTTCTAACTCCTATCAGTTATGAAGTTGAATACAAATCTTTCTTTAATTATGCTAGGCATACATTTCCATCATTTGTGTCCCCTTTTATCTAGGAAATCTTTGCCGTTTTGATGCTGTGGCGTGTTGTGAGGCAAACTTTCATTGACCTCCCCTCTTCAGCTAGCAGCACTGCCAAGCTCTGCTCCACGCTTCACGAACCTCGGACCTGCAGCAACAAGACGTGAATGTCAAATAGCGTCCAAAGTGAACTCCCCTTTACTGACTTTGAGTCAGTACCTTACAATATGTTCCTCTTATGTCTACAAGTCTGGTGACTGCTCTGTTTTCTCTCTCGCTGTTTGTTTTACTGTCGCTTTGGTGTCATCTTTTGAAGTGGAGTGATTCCCCTTGAGCATTGGAGATGTCACCCATGGAGTCGGCGTGGGCGAAGTGGTTTCTTTACTAACTCCAAATGAGATGTGATGTAGCCTAGATACCCAACCAGGTCTAAATTTAGGTTGTTTTATTGTTTACACACCAAAAGAAATGTGGACATTTGACACATCAGCTGTAATCCATATGAGGCAATGACAGGGGATGTTATTTATGCCCGAGTTGTAGCTCTTTCACTGTATCAGAGACACAGTTTGCATGATAACCTAGTTTCCTCTGTGCCTTCTAGCAGTACTGCCTTGTCACTCACTGTTGCTTTCAACAGTAGTCAACCTTCTTCTTTCTCTAAACCATGACGCAGTGAGGGATGTGAAACTCTACAGTGCTGCTTACTGTGTCATAGCTAATTCATTTGTTCAAGTTTTGAAAATAATCGGTTTGGAATGGAGCATGGTTGTTTGGAAGCCACAAACATGTGTGTTAGTGGATATCAGTAGCACTCAGCAAAAACTACAAATAGACTTTTGAATATGTAATATGAAAATAAACATTGTTTTTTCTGTGATCCTCTGAAGAAAGACACTCTAAATAATTAGTTTGATATTTTGGTAATATACATTTATTCACTGTCTTGGCAATGAGAAGATTGAAACTACTTCCATGTCTTTATGCTAAATGTTAAGCTATAGCCTGCTGGTTAACAATGCAAGCTATTGCCTTTCTTTTACATTGTGCTAAGCTAAGCGTCTGCTGGCTCCAGCTAAATATTTAGCCTCCAGACATGAGAGCGGTATCAGTATTCTCATCAAGAAATTGAGCAAGCGTCATTACAAAATGCTGAGCTAGGGTTTGTCAACAAGGACTAGGAGGTAGGCCCGGATTAAGAGGAAAGATTACACTAGGCATACCGCATTTTTTGGGGCCCCTCCAAACGGATACTTTACGATTTGGTGAAATAACTACATACATTTGAAATGCCACAAGAGTATTATGCTCATTCATTTGTTAAACGGGAGTAAAGAGAAACGTAACCGAGTATGCAAGTTCACGTCTGTCTGTGAGCTCACTGCTGGAGCATTTCTGTAAGGTGCGTGCAGAGTCCAGTGTGGGAGCAATTTTTCAAACTGGATGAAAAACAGTGCAGTGCGATGCTTTATTCAGCATAAAGTTAAAACACTCGTGCAAGCCAAAACACAAAAGCCTTGCGCGAGCGAAGCAGCGATTCACCTGGTGAAACCTGGCGTGGAACTCTGTGGTGGGTAACGGCGAAATTCACAGTGAGATATCGCCGGTGTGAGCCGCCGCACAGAAACACTCTGGTTTGGCGACTAAGATAATAACCGGGGAGCAGAGCCGGCCCAAGCCTTCATAAGGCCCTAAGCCAAAGTTGATTAGGGCCCCCCTCTCCAATGTTATCGTGGCCAAATGATTGACTATTGTTGAATGTCATTTACACACCCAGTTCATCGCTAGTGCCTCCAATGTCCAGCTTAGTGAAAATAGTAGCCAGCCGAGATCCTGACTCTCCTAGGGGGTTCCGGGGGTGTGCCCCCCCCCCCCCCGGGGAGATTTCTTTTACCTTTTTAAAGTGAAATGCATGAATTTGGTGCACTTTGAGAGGGAAATTAAGTGGCTAAATCTGAGGAATTTTGTGTGAACAAATAATTTGGAGATACTGGCTCGAATGAAGTAGAATTAAAAGCTATTGAAGAAAGACATATGGATTTTCCATAAAAATATTAATATAGAAAAAATATAATTCAGTGTCCTCTGGGTTGGGCTTGGTGCTTTTTTTTCTATTATGGGACACATTTCTCTGTAATATAATGAATGCATTTAAATGCAGTGAGAGGAACGAAGCTATCTTTTTTTCCACATGAGGCTGAAATAGGCCAAAGACTATACACAGTGCATGGGCAACTGAGGGCAGCCCAATTTCCAATTTTTTTAAATAAACTCAATTCCGAATGATAAATTAACCTTGGATGAAATGATTCAATTATTAGGCTATTAACTATCCAGACCAAAACATTGTATTCCTTTCTTTGTATGATCTAGGCACGTGCCTAGAATGCCTATGCCTAGATCCGGCCCTGCTAGGAGGTCTGCATATTTTTACAGAAATTCTAAGTTAGAAACTAAAGTTGCGGTTGTTTGTTTTTTTCAGATACCTGGGCGTTTACAAGGCAGAGAGATCTGACAAAAGATGCTATTTAATCATTTTGGGGAAGTGTAGTGTCCAGCTTGACCCAGAGTAAGAACTAAAAGTCAGGAGGACATATCTGCCTCCACTGCTTCAAAAAAAGATTGGTCATGGTCATACCAATCTTTTTTAGGATCTGTGTCTTGACAATCCCCCAACTAAATACTGTTTGTACTGTAGTAATCTTTTTTGAAAGTTTGTAAAGTCAATCTGTACCATGAAGTTCCGATTATCAAAAATCCCCTTTCAGTTAACTTCCTCTTCCCTTGAGTTTAAAACCTGGCATGTTGTTGTAGCAAATGACATCCTCAGTAAGCCTTGGCTTAATTTGACAAGGGAACAAGCCTACACTTGATAAGTGTTATGTGTGATGCACACAACAAATCAATGTAGCATCTTAAGGCTTGGGAGAATCCTCCAGCGTTTGTCCATCTGTTTGACTTTAAAAGGGAGAGGCTGCGGGGCTTTGACACATGTGGTGTGCGTGTGTGTGTGTGTTTGTGTGTGTTCGTGGGTGTGTGTGTGGCTGTGCGCACACATGCACGGACACACAAAACGCTCATATGCACTCTTGATCACAGACTGCTGGTGCGGACGGACAGCTCTGAAGGGGAAGCTGACTAAGCAACGACAGCTCTACACTCAGCCAACCGTCATGTCATCTCTCATGGGCCCAGGGCACCACAACCACAGCCTGCAGGGTTCATATCGCTAAGGCTACTGTACGTTTCAGGAACCTTTGTTTATGTGGAAGTAGACATTTTAAAGGTCACATATTATGCTATTTTTCTAATTCAACATTTGTATCTCGGTTTCTAGCAGAAACTGTTTTCATGGTGTCGTTTCCCAAAAAAAAACACTTGAATTTTCAAACTGTGAAATTGCTGAATCTCCTCTTTTCAGCCTCTCTCAGAAACACTCTGTTTTAGATCTGGGGGTGTGCTTATCCCAAGTGGATGGATGTAGTGCTAAGTAAGGTTGGCAATGAGGGGGCGTGACTTCTCCCCTTATGATGTCATAAGGGGAGAGAAACACAGGTTTGCAGAAGGGTAGAGGTGTATTAAAACAGAGCATTTATTTTTGTTATTATACTCTGGGAGTCTCTACATACACCAGGGACCCATATTAATTAGGGGTGGGAAAAATTATCGATTCTCCGATGCATCGCGATTCTCTCTCGGACGATTCCGAATCGATTCAGATAAATTAATAATCGGAATTAAAAAAAAATTAAAAAATATAATTTTTTTTTTTTTGATTTTTAAATACTAGTATTTCAAGTGCAAGTTGTTAAAAGTGGCAACAAAAGGGCTGAGAGCAGCAAACCCATATAACCTGCACCGGCTTTGTTTCTGTTTACGTTTTTGTATGATAGCTGAATTCCAAGCCATACTTTTTGCACAATGTGTTGAAATAACAGAAAATAATAGAATAGAAATCCTATAGAAACATGATTTACAAGAGTAGATAGAAAATTAAACTGAATCGGTTTAGTTTTTACATACTTCCATATTGTGTTGAAATGCAAGCTGCATTGATTATTGCACTGTTCATAGAAAGTCATATTTGTGACAAGAAAAGCTTTTTCTCTAATACAATATTAGAGAAGGCAATTCATCTGTTGATTTGTATTTAATGATCATTACAAAAGTAGGAAGTGATTAGCAAACTCTGAGTAGCAAACTCAGATGGGTATATAAATATATTTTTGAAAATCACACATGGGGTATGTACGTAAAAAAAATTTGCACCAAGATGCATTGAGAATCGATTTTGAATCGAATCGCTGACCTCTGAATCGGAATCGAATCGTGAGGTGCCAAGAGATTCTCGCCCCTAATATTAATATGGAAAACCCATGAAAAAGTGCATTTTGCATAAACGGTGACACAAAACATATGTAGACTCCAAGCAAAATCTGGCAGTGGTTAGGATCTGTGCATTATTATCTCCAGACCAGCATGTCATACAGCATAGTTACTGCATGTGTCTGTCATGCTCCTCTGTCTTTGCCTTCTTGTAAGCTGAGCTCAGTGAGCCCTTTTGATTGGGCAGCTTCTTCTTGTTTCACACATGTTTCATGACAGGAAGTGCCCTTAGTGACCTCTCTATTGTAGTGGCCGTCTTGAGGCTAACCAACAAAATAGCCCACTGTAGGCCACAGACATCTGGACATGTCTCATCCTGTCCTATTTCTGGTGACTTCCGTTATGTGAGCAGACCGAACCGGCCTGCTATAATTGCTCTTATTTAAACCTGAATTTGTGTTCCCATTTTCCATGCAAACAAACGGCCCATTAGCCTGATGTAGTATGCTGTCAGTGAATAAAATAAAGCCAAATGAAGAAGAAATAAGGTTATAGCACATTTTGAATCCTATATAAAGGATATGCGTAAATCTGTTATGAGCCCTCCACCATCACGCTGTGCTCTGATGAATCGAGCTCACCGCTGTCTTGGTGAGATTCTCATCTCGGTCCGACAGTGACTGACAGCTCGCTTGATGCAACGCTGCTGATCCTCTGATGCATGCAAGCTTAAATCGGAAAGCAGCTGCTTTAACAGTGTTACATAGAAGGTAGGCATGATGCGACAAAAAATTAATTGGGGGCAACAAAAAAGGAAACCGCTGTGCTTCTTCGCTCCTGTTCAACCAATGCTTATTTGTCATGAAGTCGTGAAATGGAGCTCTAACAATGTCAGGGGGCCTTTCCACTAAACCCTGCGTGGTATTTTAAGGCCTCTTTCTCCTTCCACTAATTGGCTCCTAAATGTAATTTTTCTGCGAGGCTGTGTGGTTGGCCGTGGCTGCAGGCTTAGATAACACATCGCTGTTTTATTAGGAAATGGCTTTTGTGCCTGGCAGGTTTACTCTGGCATCGACGAAGGTTTAAATAGCCAGCAACACGCTGCTGCTGCTGCCACTGCCACTGCCCTATTTGAGATATAAAGCCACCACAATGAAGGCCTTTGATGATTTGGAAAGTTGGAGGGGGTGGAATCACAAATGAGTGTGCGCACAAAAGTGTGTGTGTGTGTGTGTGTGTCCGATTGCCTGTGCATTAGCTGCATTTACAATCAGCATCTGGCTCGTTAAAGTGGGATCATTCAGCAAGCCCGATCAGGACCCCACTTGGGTTAATGACAGCATCAGTGATGCTTAGGTCAATTTAATAGGGGTGTGGGCTTAACAAGGGTTTACACAAGTACACACACACACATAGGCAGGTTCTGGCACCCAAGGAGAGCGGACCACTCTCCAGTGGAATGATTTGGCGGCCAAATGATTTGGCCTGCTTTTTGCAGAGCTCGCGAACCCTCCTCTCCTCTCCATGCTCTTCCCTCTGTCCATGTCCTGCCGGAGGGGGACAAAGAGCAGCTTGTTTCTGGTGCTGTGACCTACTTCAACCCAGAGAAGACAGAACCAGACAGAAGTGATTAGGGGGACGAGGGAAAGAGTGTGCGTCCATCCGTCTTTCTTTCGCCACCTACCAGGGGCTGGGTTATGATCCTGACAAGTACAGCAAAGTAGCTAAGAAAAAATGTGCATGAATGTTTGACTTGAAAAAAGGAGTTATAACTGGTTTTACAGTACCAATCACATCTCTTAGTCTCCCTCAACCGATGGAGCATGCTCAGCTCAGTGAATGTTTCGGAAAAAGTGAAAACATTACAGACGTATAGATGAAAAAAAAATGATATTAAAAAAGCGTCAACCACATAAACTCTATAATATCCAAGTGGTTCTGTAGATTGTGAACAGAACAAATGGTGCCTGATTATCATTTAAAAGAGTAAAGCATATTTCATATATTCTCATTTCAACCAAAAGCTCCAACATTAGCGTAGTTCCATAACGTCTTTAATAAATGCCCCCACGGTAACTGCTGCTGAGACATTTTTAAAGCGCTTCCTACTTCTGTTGCATGCACACAGATGCTCAAAATAACCACAGGGCCACCGTGTAAAACCACAAGAAAGCGGCTGTGTTCCTCGGTAAGCCTTTCACCACGGGGAATAGGGGGGGGGAGGAGGTAGGTGGGCGACTACTGTCAAACCAGAGTGTCTTTAATCCTCTGACTGGTATCGCTTTTAGCTACAGATGCTCTTTTCTACCTTCTTTTTTCCCCTTTCAGTTCTTATATGTAGAGGCTTATACATTATTCAGGCAATTCAAACATCCTTTAATGTTTTCACTCAAAAGTATTGATATTGATACAGTGGATATGTATAGTCCTCGAGTGGTGGGCATTGGCAAGTTGTTTACAGCAAGGATTAAAAAAACACAACTCGCAAGCAGTAACGGAACAATAACAATAGTTTGATGAAAATAATTTGAAGAAAAAGGAATGTTGGTCATGCGAGTATCAGTGTGATAATGATGACAATATCATTTGTTGTACATTTTGCTCTTGGAACTGCCGAAAGTAATAACTTTAAAGAAAATAGCAAATTGCTAAGTATGCCGATCTGATATGAATGTCCTTCTCTCACATGGCTGTAAATCTGGACGTGTGTAAGGATGCCAATGAAAAGAAAAATATATGAAATGTGCAGATTAAGGTACATGATGATCAAACCTGACAAGTTAAGTCTCGCCACCATGTTGCTCTTCTAAGATGAAGAGCACCCAGAGATGAGACAGGACTGAGGAGAGATACAGATAATGCTCTTAAATCTCACGGGTTCTATAAATAGATCTTTAGTGAGCAGTGTCTGTAGGAATTGATTAAAATATTACAGTGCAGGATTGTGTGGGGAGACATTGGCATTTATTCGCTGTCCTAGTACTCTTATTTTGTCCCAAGCCTCATCAGGCTACGCAACAATCTTTGATTTAGGACGAGAAATTGTATAAATCTGCCTGTTTCTAAGAACAAAATGTTATGTTACATGCTTTAGACGTTGTGATTTTTGGTTCAGTATTGGAAAAATAACTTGTGTTGAAACAACGGCCGTTAAAGATATTCAGTTGCTAACAGACAAGGTTTAGTATAATAAGCACCTTTTATTTAGCCTACATTTTCTACCTTTTATTAATAAGTATCATGAGAGAAGACATGTAATGGAGGCACAATAGCCAAAAATCTCAAAATTGACCAGTGCTTGAAAAAAAAACTGTATTTTTCCCGCAGTGTCTCACCAATGTGTCTCACCCATTAGGGTTTAATGGTAAGATTATGGCTTCTTAAGTTTCCTTTGACAGCGTGTAGACTGCAGCTTGTTTATACATATTTGTTGTGGTCAAAGCCTAACTGTGACTCATCTGCGTGTGGAAAGGGTGTTACTTTCTGGGTGGAAACATAGATGAGGTGTCAACTGTTTGGTGGCTGCACCATTTCAAGAGTGCTGAACTTCATGTGGCAGAAAAACACACAGTCGGTTTCTTTGAAAAATAACTGGGTAGATGCAATCTCCTAAGTTGTTGTTGTTGTGAAAAGCATCCATTGTTAGCATGTCATTTGAACAATAGTATAACACTGTAGGAGCCACGTTTTTTTTGGCCTATAGTTACATTAATAGATTGTACCCCTCTCATGTCTGTGTGTCAAGTACGGAGCTTGAGCCAGGAAGTGGTTGGCTTAGTTTAAGTTTGCATCAAGACTGAAAGCTGGGAAAAAACGGCTAGCCAGGCTCTGTCTGAAATTCAAAACTAAGGCCCTGTTCTCACGGCAACACGAAACGGTGCAAATGCGGAAAAATTCCCGCGGTTGCACTATATCATGTACATGAAAACAGCAAACGCAGGCATGAAACCGCAAGTTTTTGAGATCTACTCCCAGGGAGGATTTTTTGGAAAACACAACGGTTTTGGTTTCTTGTAAACACCGTAAACCATTTCCCCTGATAACGCTGACGTCACGGCTCCACTTCATGTATGCATAGTCTATAACATTTGCTGTCAAAATACCCACACGCGAGTTATAAAGTTAGAAGACAACATAACATGCACGGTGTCTCCGCGGCACCATCACTGTGATCAGCGGAGAGTGTCGTGCAGGGCTCAAATATAACACCCGCCAATTTAGTCTATAGTCTATTAGTAATTTATTGATACCATGCAACCGCCGCGCCACTTTGTCTGGGGAAAGATTTGTGCTCTGCCGGTTTTTCTAGCAAAATAAACATGTGTAGCTTCTATATGCCAGGGACACGGCTCTCTACATTAAAAAACACTATACACAGTTCGCAGCGGTTAAGTTACTGTTACTGTTCAACAAAAGGAGCATTAAGGCTACGGCTTCACAATAAAAGCATGTCACTGGCTAAACATTAATAGCATTTCACTGGACAAACGTGAGTTAACTTTTATTTTGAAGTACGTCTAACAGGAAAGATAGCCGCTCACAAAGCACCTTCACTACCAGCATGTCTTCTATTTTCACGAGTTCAATGCGGTGAAATAAGAGGACAGAAAGCTTGTCATTTACAATACTTGTAACCCCAAGCTTACACCAACCGCTTTATGAACGTTAGTGGCATTAATTTTCGGTTACAGTAAGGTTTTATGCATCAAATTGTACCGGAAAAGCTATCTACTACTACCTTGTACCGCCAACTGCTGGCATGGCATGCTTACTACAACAATGTTGTCCTGTTTCCTCTGAAAACATGTGTATGAGTGAAGATGTCAGATAAATTGTGTCTGAACGGGGTTTTTTTTTAAAACCAAAAACGGGAAAACTGTCACGTTTTCACCGTGACAACAGGGCCTAAGACTACATAAACATCTTGTGGAACCATCTGTCGACACAACACTGACTTTTATCAGTTGCAAATGGCAAACAGAGGCTCATTTACATGTCTAGCAGATAGGAAGCAACATTAACATTCATTCTGAGGCAAGTTTCTAGCCACCAGGCAAACACATTTTAAAATTGTCATGCAGGGGAGTTGTGAAGCCCACACTTCAAGTCATAAATACGACCATATTCACAACACTACTAAAAGTGTCTTTCACCAAGGAACACTCTCTCTTTTACAAGGGATTCAGTCGGTTTGCATTACTCAGGTTCTCTATTAGCAGACTTTGTCTTGGCCTGAGTGCGGTATTTCGTTTTTGATTGCATGTGTCCAAACAGGCTTTGCTCTAACTGTATTGAATAGAGTGAATAAGGATTTAGAGTGGGGTAAGAGCTGCTGTGTAAGCAGTCGTATATTTTGATTTGATTCCAAGTATAGGCTGCCGTGCCATTTCCATTTGATAGTATTTGCAGCAGTCAGTAGCACTTCATTGATCTCAACAGAAGGAAACTCGGAACAGGCTCTTCAAAGTGCATGAGATTCAAGAGTGTTTATTTGTCATATGCAATTACAGCAGCAGTCTTTGGAAATTAAATGATTGGGCCTCAGGCTCCCTTCAACAATGCAATATAAAATAAGAAAAGTGAGGCAGTGCTGTTAATGTAATGTCAAACATGGAATAGGCCCTATGGGTGGTCTGCAATGTCTTATACTGTTGCTATGATGGGCATGGCCACCCATCATCTACTGTGTGTCTCCCACAGGTCAGGGTCGGGCTAGATGGTATTTATAGTGGACCTAGATGCCTCAGTTTGTCTCTGGTATGTGTAGGCAGCCAAGCTGAGAGGCACAGGTGTGTGCACTGTTGTTGTTGTTCTGTTGCACCTGTGTTTCTGTGTGTGTGTTTGAGTGTGTGTTTGAATGTGTTCCGGTGTGATTTAATTTTGCGTGCCTACTGAAGCGCTCCAAATGAATACAGGCACAGGCCTTCTGCTGCCAAACAGAGGAGAAGATAGTAAAAGTGCATGGGCGCCCATTTTGTCCTGAATTCTTTTCTGGTAGAAGCAATGTGAGGGATTCGACCTCAGCTCATGTCAAACTGAAAAGCCGGCTCCCTCACATGAGAGCATAAAAGGCTGTCACTACATGTCGACACACACTTTCGTAGGCTGTTTCTGCCAGCATTTCTTTTATAAAAATAAAGTGTTTTTGTCATCAATATCATTATTAAAACATCAGACATTGACACTCCCTTTTAGCTAAAAGCAAAAAAAAAATCCTCGCCGCTGGCATTTTCTATTCTTTCATCTGCCCTGTCTTGCCTTCAGTTCCTCCTCTGCCGTCTTATCACACTATCTTGTTCAAGCTGGTGTACACTTCTTCACATTTCTCTCTCTCTCTCTCTCGCTCACTCTCTCCACTCTCTCATATTTGGAAGACGAGCTGTGGCATGTTAGGAATTTCCTATCAGCCAGTGCACACCTTGCAACACATCAGATATACAGAGGCAAAGAAATGAAAAGAATGAGTGTAGGGAGATGAAGGGCGGAGGTCAGGGTATGCAGGTAAAAAGCTGCTGCACAGACAAAAAAAAATCTACCGTCATTTGTGCCGTTCGTTTTACTTTGGTGTCAGCTCATATCTCGGTAAATACCGCGGCATTTATGAACCTCACAGATAAAGCCTGCTCAGTATGCCAACTCCTTCAAAGGGGGAAGAAAAAAACTCTAGCTCTCACACGCGACTCAACACCACCCCCTGCAGGTTGTTGAAGTACTGTGTTTGGTTACATTGAATTTGTTTAATAGTTGTTCCCTGAAATGAACCGCTACCTAAACAAACCAGATGTGTTGAGTAGTGGACATCAGTGATTCACTCTGTGCAGTGGTCAGCACTGATAGGGACTTGGGGGTGTGTGTGTGTGTGTGTGTGTGTGTGTGTGTGTGTGTGTGTGTGTGTGTGTGTGTGTGTGTGTGTGTGTGTGTGTGTGTGTGTGTGTGTGTGTGTGTGTGTGTGTGTGTGTGTGTGTGTCAGGCAGGATGTCCTGTCAGGAATAATGGAGGCTTGCTAACTGTTGACGTCCACAACTTGTTATGATAGACCCAAACGGAGTAAAAATAGTGCTCCAGGATTGTTTTTGTCTCAATTAGATATATATGTTTTATATATACGGTAGTTTGCTATCTCTTAATGTTGATATTGACTTTGAACGGTTGCAATATAAGAGCTGATCCAACATCCGCCCTTCCCTTTGCTGTTGACATTCTTGAATCTTCAAATGGTTTCCTTTCCAGATTCCTCATTTTGCTGCGTCCCCCTCCCTTCAATTCTATTTTTTTCCGGTCTTTTTTTTCTCCTTCCTTTGCAACCCCAATTTTCCCCAGTCCCCTTTTTATCTCCCTCTCTCTTTCCTGTAATGAGCCCCATGCCGAGCAGCGTTGGTGTAATTAAAATGCACACCATTCATCAGGGAGGAAGGGAGTCTCCTTAATCTGCGTCAACCCACATTCTCGCCTCTGAGGATTTGCCTGCACACACACACAAACGCATATGCACACACATCCTAGTTTCTCTCACTATCTCTCTCTCTCTCTTTCGACACTCCCACTGCCATTCCTCATTGTGTGAGACCAGCTGTGCCCTGCCATGTCACATTGAGTGTTGTGGACATGGAAGCAAACGGAATGCTGGCTTTTTTTTGCATTTGTTCATTAGGCTCTAGTTAATCGAAGAGGCTGGAGTGTGTTACAAATGTGAATGTAGACGATATTTTGTAATGCAGGAATAGATCCTTCACCCTCTCACAACTGCACTGCTTCTCAGGAGCTCTAGCATAGCTTTGTTCTTTGCACGCATCAAACTGTCAAAGTTGTATCCCATATTAAGTCATTCAGGGGCGTCCCCTTCTTGCATGCTTTTCCCAGCAAGTAGATTTCCTCCAAAAACTGAGAATGATTCAGGAGGATCATTTTTAAGATTTACTTTGCTTGGTCTTTCATGAGTTTTATTGTAGTTCCATGTTTGGTCACTGGGGAAGTCTGTGTGTCACGGCATGTTCCTTTGGCAGAGGAGGCTGACACACCTCTGTGTGTTTGTGTAGCCTGTGGATAGGCCAGAGCATGCCTAAAACACAGTGTTCCGTCAACTAAGGGAGCCCACAAAGCTGAATGTTTTTATATTTCTTGTTCAGCTTTTGTCGTATTAAACTATAGCACTGTAGTTGAAGGAAATGAGCTGCTGATTTTCAGTTAACCTTCCTCATTTTGATGCAAGACCTTTTCGACACTAGAGCTAGTATACAAGTCCACCACAACAGAATATACTTTTCATATAGCTTGGAGGGTGGTGTTTTAGCGTAACTCTATTTGGGAGCAGCAGATTCTTTATAACCAGGGTTAAAGTCAGTTCAGCTGGAGAGCTAAGTTGATTAACATTCTCTTGTGTAAACCATCTGGGCTAGCATCTGTTGACTGAGGTCTCCACCAGCTGCAGTAAAACTCTGTTCTGACATACAACAGCAGCAGATATGCACGAGGCCTACTTTTTATTTATGCAGTATTTTAACAGAACTATCTGTTGAAGTCTGGGTCTGTTTTCACTTCTTCCTAGAAGTAAGTCTGGACTCGTCTGATGCATTTTCTCTTTTTGTTTGCACCTCCTTAATGTGTAAACCGTAATGAAGATTTTGGAGAAGGACTGTCTCATCTCCATTTCATACGTCTTTGTGTTGTGGGGGATGTTACACTTAACAAATCAGCTGCAGCGTGGGAATTGTTTTAAAGAAAAGAAGAAGTCCTAACCTCTACACTACAGGAAAACCTCTTAGATTAAGTTCACAGTCGCGTCAACTTCCCTTTCCACTGTACTTTAGATATGGAAGGGTTGAAAGCACTAATGTGGTGGAAGGTTTGATTTTAAAAACTCTTTGAAATGCGAGTTTTTTTTTATCATATACCATACCTGTGTATGTATTGTAAAGATTGAGTGTGGTTTGTCTCCTCTTTACGTCTATGGGTGTGTTGTTGCTACTACCAAGCACAACTCTGGCTGCAGCAGTGTAAACAGCAGGCTGTTGCTGGGTCCATAATGAAGCTCTGTGGAATGTGCTCGGGCTTCCGTGCCCAGAATTGAGTCTATCTGCTGTGAAACCTAGTCACCTGGCATGCTAGCCATGCTAGCCATGTTAATCATGCCAATGCCAAGTTGGGCCAAGTGGATCAGGTATTGATGTGGCTCTGCTTCTGCTATGTCTCCTCGCAGTCTGGGGAACTTGGTGCAGTCACTGAGTTAATTCTGTGTTGATGATGCATCCCTAGGTCCCATGTTCAGGTTCAAATGAACAGATGATACAAATAATCTGAATCTTATTGTCCTCAAAGTCATGGTTAGCCTGAGCAGAGTGTGGGCTGACAGCGTGAAGGAGGGGCTGATGATTATACCTTTATGTACCTTTAGTGATGCCACTCCCTTTGTTGGCCATGCCTCCGTTGATAAGAGCTCCACTTGTTCTCAACTTTCCTCATTTCACAACGGTGTCTGTAGTCCCTTCGTCTGCTGCGACGTGCTCAGCCTGCCAACGTTGAACAGCTTCGTCCTCAAAGATTGTTTTCAGTGGGCCGTCATTTGCGTAAGTAGTATTTCTTGTTCGCGCTGGCATAGTGGGGGGCGGTAATTTTAACCCGTCCTTCTCCTATCTACCCTGACCCTCTCCTCAGCTCCCCCCCCTCCTGCTCTCTTATGCTGATGGTAGAGTTAAGAAAGGCAGATCCTGCCTGGCAGACAGTGTGTTTGGGTTGCCCTCTTCCGCCTGCTCTTCTTTCTTTGTGTTATCTCCTGTCCACTTCCCTGGGTAGGATAAGTCTTGTCTTTCTCTAAGGTACGTCTCATCGCAATGTCATTCAGATGTTGTTTTTCTTTATTTCTTTGCAGTTGTTGATCATAGCAATATTGCATTATTATGTAAAGAAACTTGAAAACCACAGAGTTAAGTGCAGATGGAATCGCTTTGAGAAGGTTTTACAATGTCTTGGAATAAAATCTGGCTATAGTTGCGCTGTTCATTTGCTCTTTTTAACTTTGATATATTTGATTTTGATTTATTTGGTTTTGCTAGAATTTTACATTAGTTTATATTGACTTCATATTGACAACAGTGCTTTCCAGCTTAAAATATATTGTTCTAATGGATAATATGTCAATATGTATGAATGGTCATTTCGATAGTATACTAATAGTTTGCTTTAATGTGAGATTGTTAATGTGAGATTCTTATTGTTAGAGAAAGTTTGTTTAATGTAGGATTTTCTTTTTTACTGTTGAAATCAAGCAAGAGAAACTAAACACTGCTGTGGTGAGTGGGTGAGCTAAAATAATCTTGAGTATGGAGTAATACAGTCTGCACTGTTCATTAAATACTCTATAATGCCCTGTCCTTGTACCTACTGGTTAGGACTGCTAAATTAGTAGTTGTTTTCCTAGCTTGTGTCCCTCTAAAAATACAAAACAACCCCTTCATGCGAGAGATAATGGCTGTCAGCGTTCAGATGGTAAATACGAGCATATGTGTGACCTGGTCATACATATGCTGACAGCGACTCCAGACAGGTCTGACATGTCATGACTCCAGGCAGACTAGGGTCAATGAGTAACCAAAGGAGTGGCCATGACAGTCTGCATGATTCAACTTTTACAACACAACCTCACCTGATGTCAGGGGCAACATAGGCTTTTGACCCATTGCAAAAGACTATAAATAATCCTTTGTTTTTGGTGTCTGTAGGGCTAATGCAGTTACTTCATCCTAGTAATGCAACAATCCTGTAAATCTATTTTTGTCTCAAACCACACGGCTTTCTGATTTGCAAGATGGTACATAATAACCTAATACAACAAGAGCTGTTCTATGGATATATCATATATATAGGCACATCATTAGAAATTGTATGGCAAAATAAATCTCCTGCTGTCTCGCGGTAAATACTGTCCTTCCAACCAGCTCTATCTGAGAATATAATTGGCTCCAGACCTCTGATGATAAAATCTTTATTCTGTCTTTCCACAGATGCATTGTTGGCGGACCTTGAGTCCACAACATCCCACATTGCCAAGCGTCCGGTCTTCCTGTCCGACGACAGCGCCTACTCCATCCCTGTTGGGGGTCAGATCCAACAAGACGTCTGCTCGCCACCCCAAGTCCCAATCAGTCACTCTGAGCAAACGCTAAACGGACTGGACGAAACAACAGAGGTAAATGCACAGTGCACACATACATGCTATTGTGTAGGCCTTTGGCAAATTCTTATCAAGTTATTTAATTAAAAACACTCTTTATTTTACTTAGAAGAAGAAAAAGGCCAAATGACTTTGCAATTGAGAATGTCTTCTGAAAACTCTATCTAGAGTGACTTCTCCTCCTCTCCTCAGCCCTTCAGCCCAGCTCAGAGAAGTCCCTGGTCTGGAGATAACAGCAGTCCAACCCAACCCATTGGTGAAGAGGACCACGTATACAGGTAGGAGCTGGGATCATGTTAGGAAGCTGGAAGATGGTTTCTGATAATTACTATCATTATTTCACCCTAACCTGTTACTCCAACCGTCGAGAAGCTTCTTAGGAATATACATAATGTTTCTTGGCATCATGGTCGTGAAAACGTCTACTTCATTTTGCTAATTTAATGGGAGCACATTAAAAGCGGGAACATACTTTTTCTATTTGAGGCAACTGAAACAAAATGTTTCTAGACATCTCCTTTTTGATTGTGACTTTTGACTTTGATTGTAGTGCCACAAACACACCAAATTAACCCAGTCTCAAAATATTGCATCTTTCTTATTCCTTAGCTCTGTTGATGATGAACATTGGTTCTTTTCTCCACTCTGTACAGTTTCCCTAATAAGCAGAAGAGTAGTGAGTCATCAGCTGCCATGAACTCATCCTTGGGCAGCAACTTGTCTGAGCTGGACCGGCTGCTGTTGGAGCTCAACGCTGTCCAGCAAAACACCCCTAACTTCCCCACAGAAGGTGCACAAAGAAATGATTTTGCAATTCATTTAAGGCCTTGTTTCTCTTAAATGTTCAGATGTCACTATCTAAGTTTGGAACTTCTGTCTGTGTGGCATTGCCCCTTCTCTCCACTGTATTTTGGTGTTTATAATATAATAAACTATTCACTGTGGATCTGTGAAGGAAATTAATTAAGCATTTTTTTTTCGGGTGGGGATGTAGAAGAAGCTCCCCCATTGCCTGCCAGCAGCACCATCCACCATATCCAGGAGAATGGCTTCTCTACTGCAGGCAAAGCTGGTCCACCTGTGATGGAGAAGCCCAAACGCTCCGTGGCGGCTCGTGGAATAGAAGATGTACGACCAAGTGTAGAGAGCCTTCTGGATGAACTTGAAAGTTCTGTCCCCTCACCCATGTAAGAGAACCATTATTTAGTCAACATACAAACAATACCTTTGCATGTTGTTGTTTGAATTTGTGCCCAAGAATGTTATATTATCATTTTACATGGAAAGGCCATACATTTACTTTATTGTGTTCTTTTCTTTTTAAGTCCCACACCATTGGTTGTGTCAGAGGAACCGACAGATGGCCAAGACGAAACATCAGCAGAGAAGCAAGCCAGAATGTCTGCCTCCTCTGCCACACGAGAGCTGGATGAGCTTATGGCCTCCCTGTCTGACTTCAAAGTCCAAAGCAATGTGAGTACTCTTCACAAGTGGCTAGATTTTAGCTCGGAGGGGTTTTAACACTTGATGGAAGATGTTTATTTTTGGCTTTCTGCAACTGTCTAGGACTGTGCTGCAGATGTTTAGGAGTTTGCCCTTCTATGAATATAATTGTGTGAACGCATTGTATTGGACTCAATTTATTCAGTGTCGTTTTTCTTAATTTTGTGGTTTTGTAATCGTCAAACAGATTGTAGCTGCTGGAAATGTTCCAGTTTTATGGTTTCCATAGATTTCTCGTCCGTAAAATGTTACACTGTTGAAACAGCATAAAAAAGAGCCTGTTGTTGAACTGAGATATAACTAATTTCTTTTTTTTCTTAACCTAATTTTGGACCAGCTTTTATTTGTTCAAACAGATGATTTTAGAACTGACCAATAATCGGCAATTACTCTTTATTCATAATATACTTTAGGTTGTTGCCATACTTGACCTGAAAAAATATTAGACATTAACCCTTATGCCCTATTGGTGGAGATTTGTGTATCTGGGGTTGCATTTTTGAGATAATTTTGGCTGTGATTGCCCCCTAGCCATAAAATTTGGTAAGGAGGTGTGTTTTACAATGAAGTTTGGATATTCTGAGTTTCATCCATATCTACTTAATTTTGACTGTGTGAGATGTTTTTGTTACACTGGGACCGTTAGCTACACGATTTGTACCATTGACTTCCATTATAACGACATTTTTTGACCCCCACCTTAAAATTAAAGTGAAAAATTATTTTGACTGTAATTTGCCATTTCTCTGTAGTAAACTTGATAAACTTATGTAAAAATAAGGCCAATAAAAAAAATGCCCCATTTTAGCCCCCCCCCCCCCCCCCACTGACCTCTATGGTGACCCTTTACAACAAATTGGCATCCTTTTATAATTCATGGCTGCAAACCAATAACAAAAATAAAAAAAATACAATAAAATGGTTTTGATGTGTAGTTAGTGAACACCTCTTTTAGTCAGAATGGTTGAAGTGAAAAAATATTTTCCAGGAGTCAGTCTGTGTGAACTCAAATCACATAAACTGAAATCCTTGTGTAAAAAGATGCCATTTCGTAAACTCATAAAAAGCCATAAAACCAGTATTTTTGATTCCTTGGCAATGGCAAGATAAAATCAGAATTTATATAATTTTTTACATTCATTTTGAAGGTAAGGCATCACATTTTAGGTTTTAACCCATTTCTAGTTGATTTATTCATTTCATATGGTCTCAAACCGAGGAACAAACATGCCAAATGACACAAACGAGGAAAAATTTGAAATTTTCATATTTTCTGTCAAACTTCAGGATTACTGGCCAATGTGACAAACAAATCTAAAGAAAAATGTCAAAGGTGTTCTGATATGGATAGTATGGACTGATGTCTGCATGTCCATGACAAAATAAGATTGTGTGTGTATGTGTGTGTGTGTGTGGGGGTGTGTGTGTTTGCATGTGTCATACGATATTAGGGCTGTAAATCTGTACCCCTTGTAATTTCTCTCCACTCATACACACACACAAGCACACTTTCACACACACACATGCACTTACACCTGCACACATACACACACAGACACATACACACACACTCACACACGAAAAAAAAAAAAAAAAAGCTGTTATTTTGTAGTTTTAGTGAGTGGTTTTCATCATAAAAACTCATATTTTGATGATAAAAGAGGTGATAAAATGGGTAAATTTTACTATTCTCTTTCATTTTACCCAATTACATTGTGTTTTCTGCAGTAAAATGGGAAATCAGAGGCAAAAAAATTGTTTCACTTTAATTTAAAGGCGGGTTGCCAAAAAGTTTCGTTATAATGTAAGTCAATGGTAGAAATCTAACTTTTTGTATTTAATTTGACATTATTCAAAAAGTAATAATGCCCCAAATTCAATTTTCTCACCTATTGTTCAGATGGGTGAGCCGGTGATACTAATAATAATCAAAGTTAAAAAAAATATTTTAATATTGAATTTTAGAGTATTTTTCAATAAAGTGGTTGTTGGTATATGATCAAAACTGGCATCTAAAGGGTTAATTTTTAATTGTGATTAATTAAATCATGACATAGATTGAACAACAACCCCTTCATGAAAAATATGAAAGAAAAAATTGTGAAAAAATATTGATCTTTCATAAATTTAATGCAATTTAAAGGTCAAAATACACAAAATGTACTTAACGGTCCCAGTGTAACTTTTTTATTCAATCTGACATTATACAAAAAGTAATAATGCACCAAATTCAATTTTCTCACCTAGTATTCAGATTGGTGAGCCGGTGATACTAATAATAATCAAAGTTAAAAAAATAAATTTAATATTGAATTTTAGTGTATTTTTCAATAAAGCGGTTGGTGGTATATGATCAAAACTGGCATCTAAAGGGTTAATTTTTAATTGTGATTAATTAAATCATGACATAAATTGAATAACAACCCCTTCATGAAAAATATGAAAAAAAAAATTGTGAAAAAATATTGATCTCTCATCATTTTAATGCAGTTTAAAGGTCAAAATACACAAAATGTACGTAACGGTCCCAGTGTAACTTTTTTTTAATAGGGCATAAGGGTTAAGATTATGTGCATGAATTAACAATTTTGTTGCGAGCTTGTAATCGTAGAAAATTTGTGGAGCTGACAAAAAATAATCAACATGCTTTATGTTTACAACATTACATAATGCAATCAAATACAATGTCCAATTTAAGCCAATTAACACATAATAATCAAATGTTTTTGTAGATTACAATGATCGACTTTGTTGACATTTGTCAAAGAAATACTGATGTGTGTCTGAGGTGCATCAATCAAGACTAAAGCTTGTTAGTTCTATAAAGTCAAACGAAGAATGAAATTATTATTATTCTATGTTCATTTTTGTTGTCGGAACCATTACTTGACTCTCTACAAGTGAGGGAACTCTACTCCTACTTGACATTGTGTGTGTGTGTTACAACTTTCTGTTCTTCCCTTCATTCTCAATGTGTTTTCCCCGCTTTCTTTCTCTTTTCTCTACCACTGTGTATGTCTTGTCTTTAAAAAAAAATGGGACCATTCCATCCCATTACCCTATTCAGTCCGGCTCTCAGTTGTCTGTGAATCAGGAAGCAGTCGAGCCTTCCTTGGTGGCTGGTTCACCCGTTGTCCAAGCAGTAACCCCCACATCTTTAAATCCTAATGTCGGTTCAGTGGAAAGTCCTTTACCTTCTAGTACCTCGACTCCCTCCTGTACCCCTCTTTCCTTTGACCTCCATATTGATGAAGATGGTTGTTCTCCCCCTACATCTTCAGCTGCTTCCACTGTGGTTATTACATCACCCGAGAGCCTTCAGAACTCCCAGATCAAACAGATAGATGATGTTGAAAGTGCTGATAGTTCTACAAAGCCCCTCGGTCGTACAGAGGTCAGCAGCCCTGAACATATGTCAAACACTAGCGTTTCTGCGAGTGAGGACTCAAGTCCACTTGGGAAGAGCTTAGGTCCAGTTATTGTTGACATTAGTTCAAGTCCGGTACCCACTGCTAGGAGCTTTAGTCCAGTAGTTGTTTCCAGGAGCCCTAGTCCTCTTACTGTGTCTCCAAACCCCAGTCCCATTCTTAGAGCCAAGAGTCCTGGTTCACCTGATCTCAAATGTTCCAGTCTTAGTCGCCCTTACAAGAGTCCAAGCCCCATCCCCAAAAGCTACAGTCCAGTTCCTATACATCATAGCCCAGAGAGAGCAAACACTGCTAGTCCAGTCCCAGTTCCAAGGCTTTCAAGTCCAGTTCCAAACAGTGCAAGTCCTGTTCCAAAATGTGCAAGTCCTGTGTCAGTCCCTCATATCTCTAGTCCGGCAAGTGTACTGAAGAGTTCTAGTCCTGAAACATTGTTTAAGAGTGCTTACCCAAGGCATTCTAGTCCAGTAACAGTTCCAAAGAGTGAAACTGTAGTTCCTAGGAGTCCTGCTTCAGTCATCAGAAAAACATACACACTTCAAGGCACCAGTAGTCCCCGAGCTTCACCAGTTTCCCCTGGCGTTGCGTCATCTAATAGATCTTATAGCCCGTCTTCCAGTCATACAGAAAAGCAGGGAGGTGAAATACAGGGTTTAACATGGCCGTGCCGCGGGCCTCTTTTTGACAAAGCTTTAGACAAACTCTTAGCCCCCGACTCCATCCAACCGATTGAGAACGAGCCCCCAGCCTCCGTTATGTCTGGATATGAAGCCTACAGATCTTGGGAGGAGGAAGACGGAATATACCCTACTCTTAGCAGCCGGGAGGGAACCCTGACGCCCATGACTGAGTACAGCTGGATGGATGAGTGTACCACCCCCTCCTCCTGCCCCGGGACACCAGATCCAGCGCTGGACCTGCCCACACAGCAGCCCTCTGCTGTCGAGCGGCTCTCAGCTTCTGGCCAAGTAGGACACTCAATTTGAGCCTCCCAAAATAAGCTACTGGTATAAAGCTAATGAGGCTAATACCCCATGTGGTCATTTGTATTATTTAGCCACATGACCCAATATATTAATGATCCCTGACAATAATGGCCAAACTGCTGTCAGATCATTTTTTACTAGTTGCTGAAATTAGCTTATTTTGGGAGAACAGCATCTAGAAAATACTCAAGGAGCTGTGCAAAAGTGCAAAAAACACGACGTGTATTGATGAAGAGAAATTCCTCCATCTGTGTGGAGTGATGCATGTGGTGGCATTGCATAGCAATTGCAAAATGGCTTGAGGGAGAAATCTCTCTCTGTACCAAAAGACTCTTTTTGGCTGATGTTGCAAGCTTTGCTGAAAGGATGTTTCTGCACGCCCCTACTTGCTTCACTCAACATTGCTGTGTTAGTCAGAGGACCTGGCCCTGTCAATATTTACGCAACCAATTGATGATGCAAATAAATGTGTTTTTAATCACTGATGGTGTCAGCATCAAAATAGCCGGGCGGATAGTGTTAATTTTTGCTTATGCATATCTGAACTAAGAATGTGCTCCTTCAATTAAAAGTGTACAGGAAATGTGCTATTTGGCTCTTTGGCATGCTTTGGTCCATGCAGATGAAGTTGCTAGCATTTTGTGATAGACTTGTGTTGTCTTGACTTCAGCTATGCAGCATGCCATGCCACAGATACCTGAGTAGTTTTGAAGTACGCTGAACAGTAGAGAATGAATTTGAATGGAATGGTGGATTGCTGTGATTAGCTTCTGCAGGCAAATTTGATTGGACACACGAGTTCCTGCCCAAACCTCCAGAACCCATTTGACAAAAGTTTAATCTGGAGCTAGTGCTTGAGCATTTTTGCGACTTGAATGAGGCATCCTGTGCTGGGCCTGTCCTGCTTGTGTTTGTTATACAACATGGACTTTGTGGTGAATGGCCCAACACCAGCTTCCCACACCTCCTCATATCATCTACTCTCCAGCTCAAGTCGGTTATCCGCCGCACCAAAGAGACCACCAATGTGCATCCGATGTTCAAGGATGGAGTGTCGCGGCGTAAAATGGGGCCGGTTGTGAAAAAGAATAACTCACAAGACCGACTCATTGAGGAGCTACAGGGGAAACTGGGAATTGGGCGAATGGAGCGCAGGCGTAAACAACAGCCCGATGATTGGCTGACCGAGGGAGTCATCGTCATGTCCAACCCACAGCGAACACGGGAAGAAGGGGCCAAACCATCCGTGGATAAGGTAGACACTGGAGGCCCACAGCAGGAGTCAGTGCTATGCTGGGACCATGTTAAACCAAGAGGTGTCCCAATGATGGTTTGGCATATGGTCAAGAAATTATGTAGCAATTACTCAATGTATATCATTTTGCATCACTTTGTCATAAAAATTGTAGTGGTCCTTGACAGTCACTTTAAACGGTTCAGATTTTGGGGCCAATTTTAATTCTAATAGTATTTCTTTTTTCTCAATACTGACCCTCACTTTTCTGTTATCTGTTTGCTCTACTCTCTTTGCTGTTCTCTCTTTTCCATCTTTTCCCCCAGATCTCCATCCCTCCAGAATCACCTGTCCCTCAGAGAAAAGTCATCCCCCCTCCTCAATCTCCCTCAGCACCCAAAAAACCAGCCCCAGTCAAGCAAACTCCTCCACCACTACCTCCTCCACCCCCAACCCCTCCCCCTCCTCAAGAACCTACCCTTCCTCCTAGGGAACCCACACCACCTCCCAGGGAGCCTACCCCTCCACCCCCCAGGGAGCCTACCCCTCCACCTCCCAGGGAGCCTACCCCTCCACCCCCCAGGGAACCTACCCCTCCTCCCAGGGAGCCCACGCCCCCTCCATCACCTAGCCCCCCTCCCAAGCCCATCACTCCACCGCCGCCTCCAAAGGTCTTTATATCAGTGGGCTGTCAGACCGAGTACGACCCCATCTTCCCACCAATGATTGAGGCATGAATCACCTTTCTCCATCTTTCTTTTTCTCTGATCTCATAATATCTCACCTTTCTATCAGCCACTTTCTTTGAGTTGACATTACTTGATGGCATTTACGGCATATGTGGTTCAAATCCAAGCTTTATAATTAGTCTGATAATTGGCTTTGTTTTTCCACCCATGGGGTCCATTAGATTTCCACCAGGTAGCCTCTCTTAAAGCTATAGTGCGTAACTTCTGTCGCCCCTATGAGGAATATTATAACAACACTGTAGGCGTGTGGTAAGCCTTTGGTGATCGCGCATGGATTTTATTCCTTCTGCGTTTTTTTCTTAGCAGTAGCATCTACAACTGAAACATTTTATGGATGCATTTTGAGCTCCTGCACCAGTGTCAGGGGGTGACACCCTTTTGTAAACGCTGCTATACCGAGAAATACAGAGAGAGTTTTGTGGAGCTGATATTCAACTTTGTGTCAACTCATTTGGCAATGGCTTGAAAGTAACAGACATTCATATGTATGAAAAAGTTACACACTATAGCTTTAAACTGTGTCTGAAATACAGTAAGTCCACTTTATGGGGTGTGCTGACATTCAAGCTAGAGAGACTCAGCCTCTTTTCTAATTCTGACGGCGCCAAGGGCTATCTGTTCAGATTGGATTGGAGAGTTTAACAGTACAGAGCAGAGCAGTGTAACCCGCCCACCATGTTCCCGTTCCACTAACTGTCCTGCCATGCACAGGAATGGTAGGCTTGCGGTGCAACTGAAACCTAATCTGCCACATGACAGCACAGTTACCACCATACTTTTAGCACTCCCCACTGGACTTCCCTCAACAGGTCCAACTAGGTTTGATACCAGTGTGATGAAGTTTAATGCCTTGTACCATCACCTATTTTAGAATTGTCTTTGTTTAAGTAGTTTTGGTGAAAACTTGTAGAGTAGTAGATTGTTGAGTACTAGAGTAGGCCTATAGTTGCATACCCGATTTTATTTGGTCAAAGGTGAGCTTGGTCATTTGTGTGTGTGTGTGTGTGTGTGTGTGTGTGAGGAGCGTGTGAAAGAATATATGGAGCAGAGATGCTATTTTTTCTCTCAGAGGAATGTAAAAGTCATAAAGCTCCAATAACCACACCACCTGAGAAGGTCTGTGTTTGCTTACATTACAGTAGCCAGACACATGCATATTCACATGCATGATATCGCTATTAAAGAGTCATCAATCATCAAAGCCTGCAGTTATGGATTAGGGTTGACGAGATCATGTTTTGTCCTGGTTAATTACGTCCATGGCCTGTCTTGGTATTTTACTTCGCTATTGTCTCTATTAAAGCGCAGGCGTAAACAATTAAACACGAGCACTTTAGGGAGAGACTGACACTGATGAACAAATTACAAAGACAGCTTCATGAATGAATCACAGTATATCGGCTTTTACAAAACAGTGTATTCTGTTAAACAACAACAAGAAAAGGTAAGTCCATATAATGATAACAAACTATTCCCCAACCACAGTTCTGATTCAAGACCGCTGACTCAATGTCATGAGCATACACATACAAGTATAAACTGCAATGCTATTACTTGGTAGCGTTATACGTGTTTGTGTTATTTACCTGTCATGTCATACATCTGAATGGTCCACTTTGGTCTTCCATCACCGTCAGATCCAGTCCCAAGGAAAGACCTCTCCCACCGGTCCCCCCAAACCAGCCAACAAGCTGGACAACATGCTGGGAAGCCTGCAGTCTGACCTCAACAGACTCGGAGTCCAGACAGTGGCCAAAGGTGTCTGTGGAGCCTGCAAGAAACCCATTGTTGGACAGGTGATGATCACACTGAATCACACACATGCGAGTCTCGGTAGCACGCATTCAAACAAGACTTCAGTATGGACTGCATATGGACTTCTAGGTGCACATGCACATGTATACTCACTGGAGCGTTTATAGGCACACAGATTAGAAGTTTCATCATAGCTTTTGTTTTTGGTGAGAAATGTGGTGAAAAGATAAGTTGATCTATGAGAAATTAGGCTTTTGTTTAATGAGCAACGAGTAAGTTGAGCAATATAAAACTTGAAGCTTGTGTTCTGTTTTATTATATGTACGCACTATCTACTCATTAGAGTGTGAATCATGATCCAACTGAAATGAACTGGGACTATATTGTGTGTAAAGTTTTCATTTTCTTAAACATTGAGCTATACGATCTACTGCGAGCTGTTGTTGGACATATCCCCTTTGCTTTTTTGCATGCAAGGCTGCTGCAGTGATTCTTCTCTGCTGAGCCAGGTCTTTCCCTCAGAAGCTCATTTTAATTGAATGCACCGTGTCTCTCCACGCCAGGTGGTGACCGCCATGGGAAGAACGTGGCACCCCGAGCACTTTGTGTGCACACACTGCCAGGACGAGATAGGCTCCAGGAACTTCTTTGAGCGGGAGGGACAGCCTTACTGTGAGAAAGACTACCACAGCCTGTTCTCACCACGATGCCACTACTGTAACGGGCCCATACTGGATGTTAGTATGCGTACAGTCACACACACACACACACACACACACACACACACACACACACACACACACACACACACACACACACACACACACACACACACACACACACACACACACACACACACACACACACACACTAGCATGTAGATCATGGATGGGTGGATAATGATATTTATTTATTCATAACTTAATGGATTAAAGCCTCACTGGAAAAATCACTACATGTCGAAAATTGTCTATAGTTATTTCTCACGGAGACAGTGACGGTTGATTGGACACACACACACACACACACACACACACACACACACACACACACACACACACACACACACACACACACTAGAGGCTGTTGAAGTGAACTAACTGATATTTCCATTTCACTGCAAGCTACTCTCCTCTTTCACTCGGCAGCACTCGGTCTTATCCTCATAGTGACACACTCCTGTTGGGGGTTTTCGGCCTTTGCTCATACGGACGCATGCACACACACACACACACACACACACACACACACACACACACACACACACACACACACACACACACACACACACACACACACACACACACACTCACTCCAACAGTGCCAGAGGTACTGACTGTACATTAACCATGGGAAAGGCCAAACTGAATCACTGCAAGGATTTCATGATTCACTACTTCTTCTTTTTCTTGTCAGTCTGACCTTAGAAAGTCATTTTAAACTTCCAGTGGGTTACAGTTAAACCTTGGTTTGGGGGTTTTACCAGGGGCACAAGTAGGATTATATCCTGTAGAGGTCACCACAATTAGAATTTCTAAAATATGTTAGTCATAAATTGATATTTAATGCTGGACTGCACATGCACATATTTCATTGAGTTAAACATCCGATTTGATTGTGAATTGCTCAAAATATTTATGATTTTGAAGCTGTTGTTTGATTTACTTGTCGTTCATTTGTGTTCACTGTTCTGGAGCCGTTTCAATATTTTCATTTTTATCAAAGCTCTGCATGTATTGATACCGATGACAAATGTAATGCCCCATATTTCTTCTGTCTCAAAAAATTGTTCTTGCAAAACTGCACCCCCTAGTGGCAAAAGCCAAAATCACTTGTGTTCTCACACATAAAGGGGTTTGTTTACAGAGGTTTACCATAAGTTATCATTGCCACACTGTAGAAACTTAGCAGCTGTGGGTGTTTTCAAATCTTTTGTTACAAGGCAGTTTGAGTTTGCTTCTGAGAAATGCTATAAGGCCCCGAAAGAATGAGCTAACAGCCGTAGCATCCCAGCACCTCCCAAACTGCCTCTGTGGACTTAGCCTGCCCTCTCCTGGCCTCTGACTTCCTCATGTGTTAGTTTCTCCCCAACATAAACAGCCCCTGTTTTCCTCGATTATTTATAGGTCACACATTTTGGCTGAAATTGCATGACTGACCATTTGCTTCTTCTTTGTCTCACAGAAAGTAGTGACTGCTTTGGACAAGACTTGGCATCCAGAACACTTTTTCTGTGCCCAGTGCGGAGCCTTTTTCGGACCAGAAGGTACCAACTGCTCATCAATTATTAACACAACACCTGGCTTGTGTAGAAAAAGAGCCATGTTGAATTTTCACTCTAAAAAGGAAGCACTTAGAGTGAGTCACTGTGTCTCTGCTGTTCTCTAGGTTTCCATGAGAAGGATGGGAAGGCGTTCTGCAGAAAGGACTACTTTGACACTTTTGCCCCTAAATGTGGTGGCTGTGCCCGTGCCATCCTGGAGAACTACATCTCTGCTCTCAACTCACTCTGGCACCCTGAATGCTTCGTCTGCAGGGTGAGCTGCTGGGCATTTCTGTAACAGACCTGGCCACTTTGTGTCAACCTGTTGTCATAAATTCTACCTCTTCTCTTATGATTCTTTCCCTAGGAGTGCTTCACGCCATTCATAAACGGCAGCTTCTTTGACCACGATGGCCAGCCGTACTGTGAGTCGCACTACCACGAGCGGCGTGGCTCTCTGTGCTCCGGCTGCCAGAAACCCATTACCGGCCGCTGCATTACAGCCATGGCCAAGAAGTTCCACCCGGAGCACTTTGTGTGTGCTTTCTGCCTAAAGCAGCTCAACAAGGGCACCTTCAAGGAGCAGAACGACAAGCCCTACTGCCAGGGTTGCTTTGTTAAACTCTTCAGTTAGACTGTGTGCATTTGTGTTTCAATGTGGGTGCACGCACGTCTACACCTTTATTTACATGTCTGAATGCACGTGTGGATGCGTGTGCACTCGCATGTCTAGCATGTATTCAGTGCAGTGGTTAATTGGGACTGAGGGTGGTGATGCGCTGGAGAATCAAAGCATAAGAAATGTCTCTGACCATTGACACTGAATGGGACTCCCCAGGCTGTCCAACCTCTCAGGCTTGGCATTTCACACTTTTGCTAAAGACATTTCTAACAGAGCCCAAAGAGATTTTCATTTAGCGTTTTATCCTTGTGTGCAGCGAAGAAAATATGTTTAATTTTTCCTTGTGCGTTTACACATAGAAGCATATGAGGCTTGAATTAAGACTTCCTCAGAGCCCTGATTTGTAAATGATTTTACTCCTCCATTGCAGGGCAAGACCTTGCGCCACTTGGTGGTTGTATGCATGGACCATGGAGAGTGGATTTTAAAATGTTGTTGAATAACCAGTGCTTGGCTGTTTAGAGTCAGAATAATCTAAGCAAAATATGTATTTTTCTAGCTTTGGAAACTATCGAGGTGCCATGAAAACCCTTCATACATGCAGACACACACTGAACTTCTTCCTTCGTTATCACTTCTTTAAAATATCTTTTTAAACTCTTTCACACTCCAACCCCAGATCTCTTGACGAGACCATCTTTAGGTGCATTTTAAAGGTGTCGACAAGATATTAGCTAATCCTTATTTTTCTACGATTTTACTATGGAAATGATCAGTTTCAGAATATATACCTTCACATTTGTGCTCTTGTAACTTCATCACTCCCCAGAGGAAGTGAAATCAGAAATAAGAAAGTCACCATATTATACTTTCTTCCCTTGTAGCAGCTTGGAACTTTTAGTTTTGACTTTCCTACTGCAAAAAGTGTGTTGTCTTTTATTGTAAAAATGCTCAAATGAAACATTATGATTGTGGTTCATTAGGACAAAAAGTAGGTCAATAAGAAAAGAATATGTACTATGGCAATTAATGTTGAACTTCTGGTGCAATTTGAAATGAGCCAAAAAAAAAGAATTGGCTTGTCTTTACTCCAGTTTAAAAGTGGATATTTTACTGCTGTATGTACCCACACAATAAATCCAGAACATTTCAATTCACAATAAATGATGCTTCAGTTCAACATTTTTTCCATATTTTACTATTGCTACTGTTGTGAATTTAGCACTGTATTTAATCTATTAATAAGGCTGGTTCAAATTTAAAAAAAAAAAAGGGTTGTGCATTTCAGAGTAGAAGCATGCTTTCTTTTATGTGGAGTTCTATCAGCACTTGCTGCCAGTCGCTGTTACAATCAGAATTTAAATTTATATACCTGTAATATGCTCGACTTTGTGACAGAACTGCGTTTTGTCGCCGTTTTTGATGAAAATATATATATTTTTGAGCCATTTGGGCTCACCCTGATATGTGAAGAGCTGGCTCTATATTCATGCAAGCTGACCATAGTTAACCCTGTTCTCACACAAACAACACGTACCAGCCTGGATCACAGTATTTTTCTTCTTATTATACTGTCTGAGTTGACATCAGTGCTTGATTCACTGATGGAAGCTGGATGTTAGTGTTAGCTGGTCAGGAATCAGAATACGAAACAGAGCCAGGGCAGAGCCTTTAGCAAAATCTATGTAACATTTGCAGCCACATATTTTAATTTTATAATTTTTTTCCAACAATTTTGCTCCTTTAATTGTGTGCAAGGAGTGAATACACAGTATCCACATTCAGGTAGTTTTTTTTCCTTTGTAATATTTGCTCTTGTGCCAAATGTGTCAATGCAATAAGGTCTTACACACTGTAGAGTTCCAGATTGGCCTCACCTTGATGTGGTGCATCTTAACTCCGAACACCCGAACGTTTACACTGTATTAGGCAAGCCAAGAAGAAAGCGTCCAATTGAGTCGTTCAGCAGACTGTATAGTCTACACTTGTAGCTGGTTACATGTAACATGTAACAGGGGTAATTAACAGGAATTGTGAGTTAATTTGGTCCCATGTATATTCATCTGCTTACAGTTATGTCGCCTTATAGCTTTTGCTTCTGTCAAAGAATTCATGAAAAGAAATCAAAGCCTTTTACTGTTTTATGAGAGTAAGTGAACACTGCTTTGTAAGACATCCATGTGTTATTTTACCATGTTGAGTTTTCTCATGGCTCTTTCTGTGGGTGAAACCTGTCCTGATCATAATAACTGCTGCAAATAAAACAAGTACTTTATTTCTGGCATTGTTTTGTCCCAACTGTGGTTGGTTTGTGGTTTCTCTTTTCACCTAAAACCTTTTCTATGTCTGGTGTTTTCATACTAGAGCTAGAGAACTAGATTTTCACTAAATATTCAAAACACACCCAGTGGAAATAATCAGCTCATCTTTTTTTGTGAAAATTAACAGATGATACCTTGACCTGAATGTGATGCATACAAAAAAATAATAGCCCACCATGAACAAAACAAGTATAATCCAAAAAAAGCCTAAACATTAAATTGTGCTTGACATTTGAAATAGAGAGCTTTGTACATTGATGTTGGTTCCCATCCTTTTGACACAAATCCCCATGAATTAAAGGGATGCTTATTCATTCCAGTAATTCACAAGAAAAAAAATATCAGAGAAAAGATATATAAATATAATTTTGTTTTTCAGAAACATGATCTTTCTGCTGAAATATCTTGTGGCTGCTTACATTTATTTTGTACTGACCAGTGACCCCCTTGTTGAGTATGGCAAAGTGGCCAAATCAGGCTGACAATAAAATAAACAATAGGATAAAAACCTGTGGGGTTATTTTGAGGTAATTGCACGTTCAAACGGGTTTTGTAAAAAACCAAAACCCCAGACATTAACTTTATTTCATTAATTTCATTCTAATTCAATACACCTGACGAACACAAGGACAAGAGAACACATCTCTCCGGCGAGGAGACCTTGTGACCTGCAGTCTGTAATTTGTGAGAGCCAGGAGCTTGCCGGTGAGCTCAGAGAGGCTTGGGTGGTGATCCAGAACCTCCAAGTACTTCAGGTCCTTCAGCTGGTGGAGTCTTAAGAAATCTTTCTCCGGTACGTGTTCAAGGCGGAGTCTGAGACTTTGGAGTTTTGGAAAAAGCTTCGGAATTTGAGCGGTGTCAGCTCCCAAATGTGAAGGCCAGGCTTCTATGTGAAGGTGCAGGAGATGTGGCACCTGCACTGCTACGGCTGCCATGTCCTCTGAAGATAACCCTGCAACACACAGTGTCAGACGGGTCACGGTGTCTGGAATGGAGGTCACATACGTCTTCACTGGCGGGCCCTTCACAATTACCAGGGTTGACAGTTGAGAGAGGTCACTAAGCCATCGTCTCAGGTGACTCCCAGGTGACGACCATCTTTCTGACATCTCCTGGTGTGAGTGTTTGTAGAAGACAGCAAGACTCTTCAGGCCCGGCATCAGCCTCATTGCATCTTTGGGTAATGAATGCTCCACACAGCTGACAAGCTCCAAACTGGTCAAGGATGAGGTGTGTGCTCCTACTAAGGGACCTGGGTTGGGTCTGGGCGTACTGTAAAGGTCGCACAGTAAATGCATAGTGGACAAGGAGAGGTGCTTCAGGCTAGGCAGGCTAGAAAGTATGGAATGAACCATCCAAATAGTTTCTTCAAAGATCCCCGTCTGATGGCAGACCAGAGATGTGAGGTTAGTAAACTGGGAGAGGACAGTACTAAAGCTGCCCATTGTTGTGGTGGGGAGTGCTACATCACACATGCTCAGGTGGGTCAACTTCTGGGGGTGACAAACGGTGGGGGCACCCAGCAAAAGAGGAGTGAGGCTGCTTCTGAAAGCCAAACGCTTCAAATGTGCCAAGTCCTTTAGGCAGTCGAGGCTGACCTGAGAGGTTCGATCCATTACCAGTGTGGTGAGAGCAGGGAGGGACAGGGCAAGCTGGTTCCAGTCCTTTGGTTTGCTTCTCCTCACCACCACACTGGTGACCTTTCTTCTACGAAGAGTGGACCAGAACTGACTGTTGTAAGAACGATTTTGAAACCCCAACACTACAGACCAGTCTTTCCAAAGGGATCCGTGGTCGATGATTTTTCTGAAGTACTTGCAGGATGTCCGCGCGTTGAACTTGTCTGACGTTGAGAGATAACCAAAAACGTGATGCCAGACTTCTGCCGGAAGCAGTAGAGCCAGCTGTGCCATAATTTGTTTCTTCTATTGTCGGATATGTTAGTTAGCATTACATTAGCGAGTTTCCGTTAGCACGAGCCCTGTTTTCAACAGGCAGGACGTCACACTCGTCATGTTGCTCACAGAGAGTTGGGTTGCTCATAGTCGACCTGGAATCCATTTGCTAAAGCGTTTTACTTCTTTATAGGTCCACGCGTTTACTTCATGGACCTATAGGTTTACTACACTAGGAGTGTCCTTATCGGTCCTTATGAGCGACCATATCGATGATGAGCGACGGAGTGGCAACATACGTGATTGACACAGCAACGTTCCAATAGTTGCGTAGCTGACGCCAGTAACTGCAATGTGATTGGTCAATATTTGTTATATATAGTCCTTTCCGCTCCTCCTCTTCCTCTTTCTTTCACGCGACCCTCTTGTGAAAAGTAAGAATCGTCCGCTTTCAGAAAAAGCAAAAACTACTATCTATTAAAGTATTACTTATTGGGGTTTGGAGTTATTTGGTTAAATAAAACTAAAGCGCTTAAAGATATGTTATGTGTCTTGCTAAAGTGCGGAGATTTGACTTGACCTATCCCGCGCGGCCTGCTAAACTTCCTGCTAGCTTGCTATTTAGCCTGCTAACATTAGCCGCCTGCCACATTTTGCGCTTTAATATGAGCAATGGCAGTCTTGTGATGTGTTTCTGAATTACACCTGTTAACGCTTTGATTATTTTGCTGTAGGTACATCCTTGTCTTTAAACCAGCTGTTTAAGCGATCCTTAGAAGCACTGCAAAGATGCCTAGGGAAGACAGGGCCACGTGGAAGTCCAATTATTTTATGAAAATCATCGTGAGTAAGTTTATATTGGCATTTTTTATACTGACTTATACATATGTAGGTTATTTGACTAGTATATTAATGTACTTTGCTTTCCATTTGTAGCAACTCCTGGATGACTTTCCCAAATGCTTCATCGTGGGCGCAGACAATGTCGGCTCCAAGCAGATGCAGACCATCCGTCTGTCTCTGCGGGGCAAAGCTGTGGTGCTGATGGGTAAAAACACCATGATGCGTAAGGCCATCCGTGGTCACCTGGAGAACAATGCAGCCCTTGAGAAGTGAGTGCACCCTGAGTTGGCTATCCTTAACTGTCTTTTTATTTAGCAGGATAAGTTACAATGCAGCTTGTTTGGTACTGCTTTGTCGTTCCCCCTGCAAACATTAACCTGTTTCCTCGCTATACCTGGCAGTCAAAATCCCCTGACTGCCAGGCACGAAAGGTTTCAGACATTTGACAACTTGTCCTCTTTGTTTTCATGTCGACTAGTTCAAATATCTAACGATAATTCCTGTCTTTCAACAGGCTCCTGCCCCACATCAAAGGAAATGTGGGCTTTGTCTTCACCAAGGAGGATCTGGCTGAGGTCAGGGATCTGCTGCTGGCCAACAAGGTAAAAGTCAAGAGATATCACACTAGTGGTTCAAATGACACCTACAGAAACGAGCAGCTAGTGTTGTAGCTATATATACATTATAGCAGGTGTACATTCTTGCCACTGAAGTATTGACTCATTCTACGCCTTAAAAATACATTCAGTTTCACAAACTTTTAAGACCTGTATTTAAATGCAAGATATAACCCTTAAAAATATATAATTTGGTTTTGTATAGACTTAAATGACATTGTTTCTGTAAAGTGTATAGTCACTAGTAACTGAGAAGGGAACTGCCCTTATGTGCAGGATAAGTTACAATGCAGCTTGTGTGGTACTGCTTTGTCGTTCCCCCTGCAAACACTAAACTGTTTCCTCGCTATACCTGTCAGTCACACCCCCTGACTGCCAGGCACGAAAGGTTTCAGACACTGTCAAAACTTATGTTGAACCTTGGACAACAATGTAAAACCTGCCTTTTGCACTTGTATTCAGCCTAAGTGAAGTAGCATACTAAAGTGATAAACTCTTCTTTATTCCAGGTGCCTGCAGCTGCCCGTGCTGGAGCCATCGCCCCTTGTGAGGTGACTGTGCCCGCCCAGAACACTGGTTTGGGCCCTGAGAAGACCTCTTTCTTCCAGGCTCTGGGTATCACCACCAAGATTTCCAGGGGAACCATTGAAATCTTGGTAAGTTTTACAACAGTTGCACTGTAGTTGGAATTTCATTGTCTGCTTGATGCATCGAGCAATCATGTTGGGCATGATCTTATGTACCAGACCTTGAAAAAAACACCAATAAAAATGGGTGTAATTGAAATGTCAACAGTAACTAATCTGCAATTTCTTTCCCCAGAGTGATGTCAAGCTGATCAAGACCAATGACAAGGTTGGTGCCAGTGAGGCTGCGCTGCTCAACATGTTGAACATCTCCCCCTTCTCCTTCGGACTCAACGTCCAGCAGGTGTATGACAATGGCAGTGTGTACGCTCCAGAGGTGCTTGACATCACTGAGGCTGCTCTGCACGCCAGATTCCTGGAGGTGAGATGCAGTGCTTGTATTAACTACGATCACTTGCACATTCATGTGTATAAAATGTCTGTAGCTGCAAACTGCTTCATGATATAACATTTTTGATTTATTTAGGGAGTGAGGAACATCGCTAGTGTGTGTCTGGAGATCGGCTACCCCACTTTGGCTTCAATCCCCCACTCGATCGTCAATGGCTACAAGAGAGTCCTGGCTGTCGCTGTGGAGACAGATGTCTCCTTTGCCCTGGCAGATAAGGTATGCACATCAAACGAGTAACCTGCAGGATATGTGTTGGAGTAGTGCCTGATTTGTTTATAGCCCTGGAAAGAGCACTGGGTTTTTAATCCATCCTAGAATGCTTTAATCAGAAGCTGTCCTCAGATTTGGTTACATATGACCAGGAAAGTACGTGGTCTAACTGTTAAACTAACGCAGTACCTCTTCCCCCCTCAGGTCAAGACCTTCCTGGCTGACCCATCTGCTTTTGCTGTGGCAGCACCTGTAGCAGCAGCTGAGACTGCTGCAGCTCCTGCTGCTAAGGAAGAGGCTAAGGAGGAGTCTGCTGAGGAATCGGAAGACGACATGGGCTTCAGTCTGTTTGACTAAGACAAATACAGCAAACAGAACCAAATAAGAGTCAAATAAGACCATGATTCAATAAAAAAAACTTAAACTCTTAACTTCTTTGTGGATTGTGTGCAGTTGACTTTCTAGGTTGCATGGTAAATCTACAGTTGTGCTGTGACAAATGTATTGGGTAGGGACTAAACGGGCATAACTTCAGACTTGATTTGTACCAGATTTTCAGTTGCAATGTTCAAATACTGGATTTTTAGCTGGCTGAGTTACCATGTACCAGGAGTGAAATTTGGTGAACCATCAGTCTTTTGGAAATGGGTATTGCCAAAAAGACCAACTTTTTTTGGGAAAGTATGTACCTAAATGAGAACTTTAATGTTTGAAAGGCCTATTATACAGTAATGTAGTGGCAAATTAAATGGTCGGGTCTCAAGGTATTAAACATTGATGTAGAAGGGGTGGTATTAACACCATTTCTAACAGGCCAAACCCAAATCAAGTGTCTCCTTCATATCAATATTTAGAATTTTCTGTATGTCCCTTGTTTTACATGTTATAAATGCATTTCAATTAATGCAAACGAATTGCAAATTTATCAAAATGTTTGAATCACGTAGTTCCATATTTTGGTGAGTGCACCTGTCACAGGAAAGTAGTCAGCGATTCTGGAGAATGCCTGTTGACAACTTTTAGTCAAGACCAGTGAATCTCACCATGATACGCTTGTCTTGTGACTAAAAAAAATCTGGTGTTGAACACAACTAATGCTCTGTAAACAAATGGGGTCAACAAGCCCGTTTAGAGACTAGGCTGTGTATTAACACTTTTTTTTTCATTCCACCTTTTATGTAATGTTGCACTCAGACTGTATGTATAATAATGCCTCTGTTAAAGACACTTATTCTGAAAACCATTGCCCGGAAGTGGAGCCTATATGCGCAGCCGCTACAAGGGAAACATCTACTATGGCTGAGGTGAGGTTCATGGGGGTTTATTCGTTTGAAAAGATTGACTTGTAACTATACCTGACTATTTAACATTTTACGACGGATAATCGATTTGGTTGATTACAAAAGTTAACATTGCCATACTATCCAGCTGCGCTGATGGGTCGGCAAAGGTAGGCTAACGTGTTAGCTTACTAGCTAACAGCTTACTAGCTAACACCCCAGCTACAAGAAGATCGTCGTAGATACAAATCATTGTTTATCGTAATTTTAGCAATCGGTAGTCCACCTATGATACTTGTCAACGGGTTTACCTGACGAGCACAGGAAGTTAATGTGAACGTTAACTGGCTAGTGTACGTATTTAAACTTGGCCAAATAATATGAATACGAGCGTACTGATTTCCCTCAGAGTTGAAGTGTAGTTAGCTTGACATCAAGGGCTACCGTAAGCAACTCCAACCATTCAGACGCATTCTCCTCTTGTCCAGACGCACAGTTTACAGGACCTCCAGCCGCCGGCTGTCTCCTCGAAGGTGTTTATCCAGAGAGACTACAGCTCAGGGATCTTCTGCAGGTTCCTGACCAAGTTCCCTTCTGAACTCGAATCAAGGGTATGCACAGGGTTTGCTTGGGATTGAATTGGTTGTGGACTGAATGTTCAAAAGGTTGTGTATGATGTCTAAACTTCCGTGTGTTGCTTCAGATCGATAAGCAGCAGTTTGAGGAAACGATCCAGACTCTAAACAACCTGTACGCAGAGGCAGAGAAACTTGGGGGGAAGTCTTATTTGGAGGGCTGCCTGGCTTGTCTAACTGCCTATACAATCTTCCTCTGTATGGAGACACACTATGAAAAGGTACAGCTGCTTTAAGGTTGTGACAACTCATGTTTTTGTTTGTGGTGGGTTGCAAATGCTACATATCAATGGATATCGTGTGTGTGCGTGCAGGTATTAAAGAAGATCGGCAGACACATCAAGGACCAGAATGAGAAGATATATGCTCCCAGGGGCTTGCTGTTGACTGACCCCATAGAGAGAGGCCTCAGAGTCGTATCCTTCCATTGGCTAATGGCTAAACTGCATAAATCACACAGCAATGCAATATTACACCTTTGTTGTCTGAGTAGCATAACTCTTTTTTGTTTTTCTATATAACAGCACATAACCACTTCCATATTGTCATACAACGAGAGCTGTGAACATTTAGATTTTCTGTTCCTTTTAAGGCACACTCACAAGAGGCAAAGTTGCCCCCTACCATTGCCAAGCACGATTGCTTTTTCATTTAATTAGTAACCATAGATGGTGTAACGTTATGCATGCTAAGACAAGTAAGTTGTCGTCAATACTATAAGGAAATGTGCAACTAGCATTATGTATTTCCCTTAACTTGCTATCGTCTAGGTTGAAATTACCATCTTTGAAGACAGAAGTATTGGCTCTGGCAGATAAAGAAACTTTGGGTAAGCACTTTTATTTTACATTTTTCACTAATTTAGGAAATCATAATTTGATGAAGGGATTTTTCCAAACATCTGACATGACATGATGTTTTTTTTAAGGTGTACCACCACCACCACCGACCATTATTAATTCAATCATTTCATAACCTGTGCTTATCATTTAGCAGGGAGTTATTTGATACTATCTAAGTGTAATAACCATTGTTTATTCTTAATGCTAAAATAATGCTCTTGTCTTTCTGTCTTTTATAGGCTGATGACCCTGACCAGATTATCCTCCTGTCTGGCAGTACATATTAAGAAGCCTGCTTCGCCTAAATGGATGTATATACTTTTTATTTGATCCAGATCCTTTTCTCTGTTATTTATAAGTACTCTTCTGTCCGCCTCTCCTAATTTGTTGGTAAATGTGTTTTTTAATGATGTTATTTTTTTATATACATGTGACTATACACGTCATGTCTTAGTTGATCAAGGCAAACCTTTATGATTAGTACCCTCGTGTTAATTTTAACTGTCTGACCATGGTTAATATAAGTAATTTGACTTGTGTATCCTTTTTGCAAGAAATATTATTATATTGAGTCCAATAATGTGTTGGTGCCGAGAAAATGATACAGAAATAGTTTGGGATGGAGTTGATAGCAGAGTCTGTAAACAGTCATTGTGATATTGGTAGTGCTCCACAGTATTAATATGCTGGATGTAGCCTTTGTTGAGGCAAATGTTTTCTTATCTGTGCATTCATGTGACTTCTTTTGGATGGGTGGAGGGGGATCGTGTCTTGTGAAACTCGCACAGCGGATGTTGTGAACTGGAGTTTGTTTGTGACTTCAAAACATGGAGCATGTTTCCTTCAAATCACAAAATAATACTGTGACCCTGTGCACTACATCTCCCAAATCATAATCAACAGTCCTGCTGCATGTTTCTCAGAAGATTCTCTACATATATTGCGAATGTCATCTCCATTTTATATAATCACCAAACACCACAGAAACCTTAAACACTCTTAACTCCAAATATAATTGCTATGTTTGGTGGTTGAGAACCGGTTTACTTTTCTTACAAATATTGTTCTGTTTTATCTAAATAAATTTACTTTTTTTTCCTGAAATCATGAGAGCTCCTTGTGTTTGACCTTATTGCAATTATCAGGGTGTGTGAGACTTTGAAGAGAATGAGCTGTAGTATGATGTGTGGGCAATGGCTTCCAAACAAAGGTATTTGGTTTGAATAATTGCTGCATCATAAACTGGAATAATATACAGCATTTCTTTGCTGTCTGATTTAGCTAGATTTGATGGAACGCCGCTTTTATTCTGACGCAATCAGCCCGGATGTCTTGCTGCTTGTGAAGGAGCGGCTCAAAGAAAAAAACAGCTGCTTCCGGATGCTAAATATTGAAAGCTAGCGCCGCTGCCTGTGCCATTAAATACTCACCTGCGCTTCTGAGGTAGGATCATCTCTCTGAAACAACCCCAAGTTGAATTTCCATTCAAAGAAATACTTGCTTTAGCAACCTCTAGCAGACTGGCGGTTACTTTGCGTGCGTTAACGTTAACCAAAGTCGGCTAACGTTAGCTTTGTTTTGAGTTTTAGAGATGAAAACACACCATAGCTAACTAGCTTTTTGCTTTAACACTGCTTAGCTTGAACTAACGATGGTATTTTTAAGTTGGTGAACATTTCTTCACATGGTTGCAAGTTAACCTCACTGGTCACGTTATAGTTGGCACTAATACGTTAAATTAATTATTATTATTATTATTATTATTATTATTATTATTATTATTATTATTAGCTTACGTTAATAAGTTATCTTGACCACTCTATCCACAGGCGCCGCCGTTCTCCGTCCAACCTGGCATTACCCTGTTTCGATGGCATTTTACAGTTATTCCCCAAAAGAGGAATGTCAATTCGTGCACAATGTTAAGGGGGAGCTGGATACATACCAACAGAAGAATCTGAGGAGGAGGTAAGGTCACTATTTATTTACTCGTCTGACAAAAATGGGCTGCAGGAATATAGCGCTTTTTCCCCAAGCACTTTCTATTGTTTGCTTCTCATTCGCTCACTCTCACACCGATGGGAGCAACTATCACTGCCGCCTCAAAAATGTGCTTGTACTTCAAAAGCCCAGCTGCTTATTTGGAACCTCTTTAAAGAGACGTCTTTCTTTTACTGTTTACTTTACATGTGCTCATGTGACTGACTTTTGTCTGCTGCTATTGCAAAAGAGATCCTGGTCTCAATGAGACTTGATTCAATTTGAGATCTATTTATTTAAAATAGAGACAGTGCATATTGATAAATATTTGTGTATATCACAACACAAACGCAATCAATATGGTAAATAACAGTTAAAGAGTGCACTAAACAAACAGAAAAGCAATTACCAATGTTGCTACAATGAGATGGCACAGTGGCCCTATTACACATGTTTTACTTGCACACAGAAGTGTGTGGGTATTATTTCACATTAATTAATTAATTAATTTTCAAATAGGTTTATTTATGTATGCACTATACGTATGTATGTAGTATACACATACTGGGTCACTAGCCTGCCTTGTCCTCAGCCACATCCCAAATAGCACCCCAACAATTACTTGTCTACACATACATGATACTCATACAAAATACAGACTACACTTCCAATGTTTGGATTTTTTTTTTCACTAGTAAAAAATTATGACTGCAGTTTGGATTTTGCAGTAGCCATGTTGTTAGATGATTGCTAAATGAGGTAAAGGTTTTCCGATCCTGTATGACACTTGGTATCGCGTTCCAGGTCTGCAACGCTCAATATGAAAACCCTGACTGCTCAAAATTTAGTCTATGGCATCAAAGTCTCAATGGGAATTTTTGTCCTGAAAAATGAATTTGTCTTTCTCTGCTGTCATGCCCTCTGTGTCCCTCTCCAGTGTGCTCCTGTTCCCCCCTCTACCGAGCAGACTGCGATACCTGATCCATAGAACCGTAGAGGACCAGCATGAGCTCGCCACTTTCTCAGTAGGGCAGAGCTGGCGCCGCAGAGTGGTGGTCTGCCATTCTGAGCTCAGGTACTGAACGTTGACTATGAGTCATGAATCATATGCATATTGTTGACCAAAGCTTAACCTTTTTTGAACATCAGGTCTACATAAATTGGTCTTGTGATCCAGTTGGATGGTGCCGATGTTGCATAACTATTAGGGGTAACATAATAGGGTTTAATACAACTGTGGGTGAGAAAAACACTATTGCAACGGTCAATACTGTGTTTTTTAAATAGAGAGGTACGTTTAAACAGCATGACCTAGAAATTCCACTGATCATAGTGATTTGATGTAATAACCAGCTCAATTGCTTAGTAGGTGCACTTTACCTGTGATTTTCACATTGTTGTTGTTTGTCTTCCCAAGTCCCTGATTTGTGTATATTAAGTTAAAAAGGTGCTCCTACTGTATGTTAAAGGAATACTTCACCCATACAGAACCGGCGTTCTATCATTATAAAATCACTATTATATTATAATGAATGAGGTTTTTCTTCCCTCAGTCTTCCCTTAGTCTTCCCTTGGCCCAGCTGTCCTGTTAATCAATACACCTTCATATTCCAACTGGTGAAGTAGGTCTTTAAGACATTTTAAATTCTCTGTAGGGGTGAGGTAGAGGAAGAAGGTGACCTGGACAGCAGCAACAGCTCCTATGAGATGGAGGGCTATGCCAAGCCCAAGTCATCCATCCCATTACGAAGCCGAGGACCTAAGAGGCCGGAAAAAGCCCTTTACATGCCACGAGCGGTTCGGGAGAGACTGTCCACACAAAACTCACAATGTCCCTCAGGAGACCAAGAGTCGCCCGATGCAGCTTCAAGTAGCTGTGGCTGCAGCAGTGGATCTTGTGACTGTTCCTGTCCTGAAACTACAGAGAAGTCATCACCCACATCCAGACCAGAGTCCTTCCCCAGTGTAGAGGACGGTGTCCTCAACCATGTTGCTGACAGCTCAGCACTTTGTCCTCAGGGGCTGACGCTGCAGGAAACTGAGCCCCTGGACCAGACTGTGTCCTCCTTCGCAGACATGACTCTGGAAGAGGATGAGGACAAGGAAGGCCTCGATAGTGGACCATACAGAGATTTAACTGAAGAGGTGAGCTTACACTTGGGTTTTGATGGTGTGAGTGTTTTTATTTTATTTTTCCATTTAAACGTATACACATTACTGATGGACATATATTCATATAATAACCATCTTTGCATTTGTGTTGTGCCTCTTCCATTCGTGCTGACCCTTCTGGGTCACCATAGTTTCATATTGCAAGATAATTTGTTAAAAAAAATGTTTTATAATAACTTTTTTCATGTGGAGGCCTCATTAACACTAGACATTATACTAGTATAATGCTAGGTATTTTGTGTTTTTCCTCTCAGATCAAGGCACATCTGAAAGAGGCAGTGATGTTTTCCATTGAGCACGCTGACAATGACTACTCCATGTACGAGAATGTGAATATCAATCCAGATGAGTTTCGCCATGTGATCGAGATCTACAATTTCCCACCTTTATTCAAAACGGATGACCTCCTGGATGCTTTCACAGATTACAGGTGCCAGCTGAGAGTTTCACCAGTCTACATAATTGTCTGTATGTCTCCATAGCATCTATATTTTAGAAAAAGAGTCCTCTGGGTTTAAGTTAATTCATTCTTTACTTTTTCTAATGTGTGATCATTTTTGTATTTACCCGTCAAGAAAAAGATCAAATTTGAGACTTAAAAGTAAATGACCAATGTCCAATGTAAGTTAATGATGATGAACTTAAATGATACCAAATCCATAAGTGCTTTTCTTTCTGTCTCAGTGATGGTGGAATGAAGATAAAGTGGATAGACGACACACATGCACTGGGGATTTTCGCCAGTGAGTCGGCAGGTAAGAGTTCTCCCTCACACAATGAATTTGGTGCTGGGATTGAGTGTAACAAGATGAATGTAAACGACTGAACATGTGTTAACGTATAGCAATGTCTTATGCAGCACTAAATTCCCTCTCCATCTGCCATCCACTGCTGAAGGCAAGAGAGCTGGCTAAAGGGAGTAAAAAAGCCAAAGGCAAGGCCATCAGACAGGCAGGTAGGTGATCCACTGAGCTTATTTGAGCCATGTGCTTGTTGTGTTTTAGATATCTTAAGCAATGATATCTTCATTTTGTTAATATCTTAGAGTCCCTGCTTTGTTTTATCTAGTGGTTAATCTTTTCATTTATTTGTACACTGGATTCTGTGTGTATCAGATGGTTGTTTCTGTGCTATCTTCCAGAGTTTATCCAACCAGTGAAGGAACGTCCTAGGACAAACTGCGCCGTTGCCCAGCGGATGGTGACCAGAGCCTTAGGCCTGCAAGGAGGAGGCCGGGTGCAGCGATATTGAAGAGAATTGCTAATACTTCTGGCTAATGCAGGTAAACAGAATCACCCAAGAGACAACTACAGTTTATGTCTCATGTGTCTCTTCACTTTGATTCTGGGCTCATTTGAAAGCAACCATGTACACTAAAACATTATAGAAAAGGTTATCATATAAACTTGGATCTGCTTTGACCATTTTTTTATTTTAAAAAAAATTAATACTTTTCCACATTCCCCCATGCATACAAAAAAACAGCCAGGCAGCAAGTAACAAGTCCCCTTTTTAAAATGAAGGATCCTTGAATTTACCAAATAAAATAATAATTTACAAAACGATGAAGAGGCATTTTCACATACATTTGTGGTGTTCACAGTACATCCACAATGTTATTATAGTCCCTGATGGTAATAATGTAACAAAACTCAGACATTGATAAAGAAGCTGATGGGATGCAGAGGCCATGAAGATGAAAATGCGTGTTTAATGCAGCAAACAAGAAAAAAAAGCAATAAATAAAACATTTACAAAAAAAGTGACATCAAGTATGTGTAGCACCAGATTTAGAAGTAGACTATTTTCATCCATCCCAAGCAAACGCATTGTAAAGATGAAGGTCTCCTCCAATGGTCTTTGGTTTGAGGTTTGAAACTTTGGCTAAGAAAACAACTGTTGGGACTTTTATATTTTCCGCCACCTACCCTGACATCTCTCCTAAAAAAGCACCAGATCAAAACCTGTATTTCAATGACAACAAAGGCACTTAAACACTAAAAGATAAGAACACTTTTGTACAGCTGGATGTGAGTAATAGATTTAAGCAGGCAATTCATTTCTTCTTTGAATCATTGTCCATTGTACCAGTTGAGCCCTGAGCCCAACAACAATCCAGCACTGCTCCAGGGAAGCAAAACAGTACAGCCCCCTCTAGTGGTTGTTGAATATCATTATACATTTCCCGAAAGTCCGTCCGCCTGAGTTGTCCCTCTGCGGTCTACCTTTGTGAGAGCTGGTTGGTCATCAATCCAGGGAACGCCTCAGCTTCTGAACTCCGTGAGCCACCTGTGAAATCAGACAGTGAAAGAATGATCAATACAAGAGCTATATACAAATAACATAATACAACTCACATGTCCAAGCGCCTGGTAACAAATCTAAATTTAGCACAGTGTCACTGGGTCAAGCTGTCAAAATAACACCATCCGAACTATCCTTTATGATAATTAATAACTTCCCCTTGGGATCAGGTGACTGGTTATGTCTCAACAAGGCCAAACTTTAGGACAAACCTGGTCTGAAAATGTTCAATAATGTTTAGAAAATGTTGTTGCATGTTATGAAATCACTATAATCAACGTCTTTTTTATTTTCTACAGAAATATCCTGCTGCGGTCCAGAGGTTTACAGAACCTCTGTAGAGGCTGTGCTGTCGCCACAAACAGATAGCTGTCTATTACTTCTGCCCAGCTTCCTCTCTGATTGCTAAAGCATGGAGGAGTCTGGCAGGAGTTGACCGCCATACATCAGCTACAACCACCCAGCTGAAGTGTCCTTGAATCGCCACAGCCTCAAAGTTGCTGTCTTGTCTTTGAATCCCCTTTGACATGGTCGAGGTTCCTGTTGTTCATTGTTAGGTCGACTATTAATAATGCTGTGATGCATCAGTGTTTAAGAAAAGGTGCAAACGGGGATTTTAAATAGGAAAGACACCGGGGGAAACTGGATAATGTCCTAGGTTGTTTTAAAAAGAGTTTGATTGCATGTTGCCTTGAAACTAAAGTATGTTTCGAGGGTGTTTAATTTCCAGGATGGGAGTTCTTTGTTTCTTCTTTGCCCAGATGATGCAGGATTGGTCAAATAATTCTACGTCAGTAGAAATTAGTTTCTAAAGTAATGTTATCCATCACAGCTTTATTCTCAGGATTTGGTCAATGAAATCTATTACAAGTGTGCGCTTGTAGTAACAGTAGGATTTTTATATGGAGTGCACAACTCCGACTGACAGCTATAATGTAAATCTTTTGACAGTCAGCTCTGTGAAACACATAACACTAGACAGACATCGTTTAGAAAAAACAGCATTTCAGTTGCGAGACAAGTATGACAGCAATGTGATACTGGGTTCGATTAATATTTTGTAATGGTTTAGCTCATTTAAGAAAACATTTTTTTTTTGTTATCAAGTTTGAAGATGTTCAGTTGTTTTTAATATTTATTTCTAAAAACCACAAAAACCTTTGAGGATTGTTGCCTCCAAGGCAAGATAAGTTTATCAACTAAATTGTTTGCTGTGGAAACTACCTGTTATTTCTTATGTCACTCTGTCATTGACTTAATACAAGTCTGGCCTCTGTAAAGGGGCTGTTCAAAATGCCATAAAAAGAGAACTGTATGCGTTTATTTTAAGTTAAAGTTGAGTATTTAATTTTTTGTCTTACAGAAATGCGATGCTTCCCTGAAAAGATATTTTGTGCCTGATCAGACAGGATCGGTTCTGTGATTGGTCCAACCATGTCAGTAGAAATGAACCGCATCCTTTGAGTCATTTCAGGGAACGGAAGACTTGATTGTAGCATTTAATGCAGCACAATCCCATGGAAATATGAAAAGTTCTTTTTACTTGTTTACAGACGTCTCAGTATTTCAGTGACATTTTAAATAAACATAGAATGCAATGAAAAAGTGTTTGCATGTTCATGACATACTTTCTGTTTGCTGGCCCTACTTCAGCATGACACATTTGAAAGGACACTTTGGTTAGTTATCTTTTTAAAAGTTATCTTAAAAACATTTAAGTCCTGAGTCTTAACATTTTACGCTAACCTTATGTCTGCTTCTGGGGAATATGAACTGTAACACAATTATAAGGGGACCAAAACAAAACGTTCTCATTTGATATTTGATTTCAAATTCAGTCAATTACGGATAAGTTAAAAACCTCCTGACTAAACTACACAACACTGAACTTTGAAAAAAATACAATATCTTCAAAATATATAAACATGGGACATTGAACCCCAATGCAGAGGAGAGTATGATCCTTATCAGGTCACTTACCTATAATACAGTTGTATGTCCACATCCGATGTCCATCATATCGCGAGTGGCAACTCAGAAAGTTGTTGCTGTAATCTGATTCTGCAACCTCATAGTTTGGGTTTATCACAATCTGAGGGCAAAAAAGGGTTTGTTAAATGGCTGATAGCAACACTTATTAATATATATTATACAAGTCATTTTTAAGTACTGCTAAGGACTGAATAATACAGAATTAGTTATTGTCATAGGCTAAGATGGCAGGACAGGATGACTAAACAGTGACTGTCTCAAAAAGAATAAGTAATATTAATACAAGTTTATTTGCTCAAACTGATTCAGATCATTTTCTAGTGGAGGGCCTCAGTTGTTTTGCAACCTGTATGCTAAATAAGTCATTTGTGCTGGAGCCAAAGTATCCATCAAAAAGTTCTGTCTTTCAACAACCCTGCTAGCTTTTTAATGTCTGTGCTTTGGCAGAAAGCCAGACACAAGCAAAAGCTTTGATGTGGAAAGTCTTGGTATCTGTTTGGTCTAGAAGAAGCTGGCTGGAGAGTAGAACACCTTTCCAGCAGCAGATGTTCTATATCTGCTATGGCCAGACAAGCAGACCATATGTTTTACCTGGAAGATGTAATCTCCAGGCTTCAAGTCTGTGATGTCGATCCACTGACAGTCAATGTCGTGCCTGTATGTGTCCCAGCAGCCAACTGTGATTCCCTGTGACCCGAAGTTAGCACATGCATACCTCTTCTCGATACCTGTTGACATTCAGAGCAGTTTTAGTGTTGGTATTTATCCCTTTAGACCTGGCTTCTTTAAAATATTTTCATAAAATCAAACATTCAGCATAAACTGTTCATTTTTCTTAAGAAAGAAAATCGTGTTGAACCATGACTAAGGGTGTATTCACACATGCCGTATTTAGTTCGGTTGAAACGAACTCAGATGCACTTCTGCCTTCGGTGCGCATCTTTCAGGCAGGTGTGAATACAGCAATCGCACTCGGGGGCGGACCAAACAAACGCTCCGAGACCCAGCTGAAGAGGTAGTCTCGATGCGTTTCCAAACGCACTCTGCTGCAGTTCGTTTGTGGTGTGAATTTGTCCGGACTCGATCCGACCCAAATGCAGGAGGCACTGTGCCTTTTCTTTCCTTTCTTTTTTATTAAATAGCCGTCAGCTTCACATTATGGGAAAGTGCTGTTGTCGCCATTGTTAGGACGATAAGTTGTGGTTTGACCGGGAGCCCAGAACAATATAGTAGGCTACATTTGATCGAGAGGACGCGTAAAAATGCTGAATGTGTTCAGCGATCAGATGAAGGAGAGGGGAGCATCTCCCGCACAGTGCCAACAGGTTCACACTGCGCTTTGCATGAAGTGTGTGTTTTTATTTTGCTTCCCATATAGGCCTACGGGACCGTCAATAGGCTACTATCCCCGTGTCAGTTTGGAGCTGAACTGCGCCGACCCAGCTGATACACAGTTTAATCAGCTGAGTGTCAGCTTGAGCCTATTCTTCTCGCGTGACGCGCGTCCAGCACCAAAAATACAGTAAAAATTATGTTTCATATCGTAGGCTACAAGCCACATAATGTGGCATTGACATAGGGCTACATATTATCACCATATGAAACAATAATAATTTGATGTTTTTCCTCTTTATTTATAGGTTAGATGTAGGCCCTTTTATTATTTTAACCCCATATTATATCAATGATATATATTTCGCAGTTTTAACTTCGTGCTTCCTGTTTCTCTCCACCCCAGAATGTCTGTCCAATGAATGAATGACCTCAGATCACGTGTGGTTTTGCTTCGTAATGCTGGTTCACTTGCAAAAGGGGCAATATGAAAGTGGACCACACCAAACAAAAAAAATCAAACCTCTATTTGGTCTGGACCAAAGCAAGTGAACTAGCGGACTTTCCAAGTGTGAATACACCCTTAGTATCACAAAGCTGTATTCACCTTCATCACACTGCGTGTCCTCCAGGCAAAAGCTGGCTTTGTGTCCCTCTGCCACTTTAGTGCCGTTTAGATTCAGCAGATCATAGTGTGTGAACACTTCCATACTGTGGTAATGTCTGGATTGGACAAGAAAAACAATAAGTGATTATTACCATTTTTACAATTCTAAAAAAAAATGCCTTAATCCCATATGATTTAATTCTGTTTCACAAATTCAGTATTCATACATTTGTATATTTCTCAGCTTTTTGCCCGAGCATTCATTACACTGTAGCAAACAACAAGCTGTAGGTCTCATTGAGGTCTCACCTGTGACACTCGTGCCAAACCCAGGACTGGTGTGATGCCCTTGGCCTGAAGTCTGACTGGCCGTTGTTGTGGATCTGGGAGGAGAAGCGGAGCAGGCGGCGGTAGGAGGTGGAGTCTGCTTTGTTAGCGCTGCTGGACAGACAGTTCTCCTCCTGGGCACACTGCAGCGCGTACATAGGCCTGTCCTCCAGGTAGGTGGTCTGCTCCACTACCTGGGCGTTGAGGACCAGGTCTGGGGCCGCTGGGAGAGGGAAAGCAACAAGGGACTTGGTGGTTAGGGACAGCACGTATCAAGAATGTGCACAATACCAGGACCCTAAAACTGAAGACGCCGAGTGGAATTCAACTATCCATCATTTACACGTGCAAATGTTTTCCATGAAAAGCAAGGTGAGATCCTGAAGCTATATTGTATTTGTACTCTACAGTTTCTTACTCTGAGTGCAGGAGACGCCAGCAGCGAAGCGTCCTCCACCCAGGGGGCACTGGACGTGTTTCCCATGATGTAGACACTGGTCCAGGGTCAGCTCAGTTCCTGAACATCTCACTCCACTCATCAAGACTTCGTCGGCTGAGGAATCAGCGTGCCAGTACCACGTTTCCTGATGAAAGAAAACCTGTATTACTCAAGACGAGGTCCGCCAAGCTTTCTCTTGTTTGGTTTGGACAGACATGTAACATGTGCTTTTTTGCTTTTTGTTTTCATTACTTCTATTGGTCTGAGATTTCATAAAATATCTAGTTTGTTAAACCATAGAAAAAAAAAATAATTGTAGTTATAGTATGTACTGTATGTGTCTCCCATGTAACATAATACATGTGATAGATTGTGTTACCTTCAGACTGAGCCAGGTTAGCTGTTCCTCCCTATTTCCACTCCTTATGCTAACCGGCTGCTGACCTTAGATTTATGTTTATCTTTTAAACATGATAGTGATATAAATCTTCTCTTGAGTGTACATTCCAAAATGTCAAACTATTGCTTGAAATACAGCTTCATAACTTAAGTTTATCCATTAACGCTTATGTGCGTTGGAACATTTTGAACAGAAAGAAACATTATCTTTATTTTCTTCTTGTATTTCATTTGCAGACCCCATAGCCCAGATGTGCCACTAGGAAAATCTAACCACACACACACACACACACACACGGAAAGGGGTGCTCTATTGTCTCCACAGTCCTCCTGACTCATTACAGCATTTTGCAGACTACAGGGACATGACCTGTAAAAGAATACTTTTTACTTTCTGCCAAGGAAGTGTGGGATATATGGGAAAGCAGTTGAGCTAAGGGATATGGATGTGGAAGGACTTGCTGGTGGGTTGAGGACAGAGAATGACATACAGACGTATAGTGTAAGCTGTTTGTCATTTGTTCCATCTGGTGGTGAGGTTTGTCTGCAGAAGTATTTAAAGTCAGACAGCGAAGAGTCTCTGGGGGGCTGAGCTCCTGTTCGGCTGTGATAACAAAGAGCAGGCATATACAACTCCTAAACCTGCAGTTAACATTGAATCTCTTACGTAATGGCAACGTGAAGTCACAAAGGGACATGTCATTATGATACCTTGAACTGGTTATTTGACTTGGCACAGAATATTCTTATTTTTTTTTATAAAGAGAAATAGCTACATGTATTCACGCGTACCACTTTAACTCATCGTGGTTCAAAAAAGGACAATGTTGAACTGTACTCGACTAAAGGGCGAAGGCTCAAACACATGTTGCCCTATTAAAAGTGGGTTGCACATAATAGCCAACAAACAAACTTCAGTGAAGTAAACTGCCTCAAACAGATCCTGTCCTAGTTCCCCTCATTAAAAACACCCCGCTGTTATCATCGCACATCCCCATGAATCACGAATACTTTCCACACCTTTTTCATCCTACACCATAAATACCACACCGGTTCCTGCCTTAAAATAGAAATGTAGTGGGGTCTTTGACTTTACCAGTGTCTCACCTCATGAAATAAAGGGGAACACTGGAGTTTCCTTTACAAAGCAAGAAGCTTACGTAAGCTGGACAGAGTCATGCCACGGTCTTTATTGGTGGAAAGCTCCACTAAACTTCAAACAGAAAACCAAGATGTTTTTGATGTTTCTAAAGCAGTGACATCCTTATTTTGCCCTCGGGGATCAATAAGCTCAAGCTTGTTAGAGAAAGAGTTCATGGCAACCGATAGCGGGCGCGCACATACACACACACACACACCCTCACCCACACACACACACACACACACACACACACACACACACACACACATGCATACACACAGGCAAGATGTGGTGTGATGTGATAAAGTGACTTGAAAGACAACATTGTAAAGGTTTTCCACCAAATGAGAGGAATACATTTATGTGGGTCTGCCCCTCTTGCAAGTACAAGGGACAGAATATTTTTATTTTATTTTAATAAGTTAATAAGTATATTGAATGAACTGGAATGACAGCATAGAAAATAACAGTTTGGAGTGCCAGTGTTATAAGCCAGAGCCCAAAATACACACCAAACCATCTCCTGTATGCTGAAAGCCTGTGCAATAAAGATAAGCATATCTTCAATATGATTTGTTAGAATAAGACGTGGAGAGCAACATTACCTGGAAAGCTTGGCTGGCAAAGCCCAAGCCGAGTTGTCTGCACACGACCATGGCCTCCATAGTCCCCCAGCTGTCACTGCACACTGACCCCCACACCTTGGAGCCGTTCTTCTCTGCCAGGACCTCCACACGGCCCTCATAGGGATTACGGCCGCCGTTTAACCGCAGCTAAGGAAAGAGATAGACAGACAGATGTGTCCTCCAATCCTACATAACATTTTTTTTTTTTATGTTTCAGAAAAAAAGACACTCACTCTACTGTTGAAGCCCATGGCAGGAACGTTACACCTGACTGCTGCGTCTTCCTCGTGGCTGCAGCCCAGAGAATTGCGGTTGAAGTAACACTCGGTGAGTGACTTTTCAAAGCCAGAGCACTCCACCTCATTCATGTGGACTGGCCCCATCCCTGCAGGGAAACAAACACATCAGGACCATAAACAATGAGTAATCATAATTCTCTTTAACTTATGACTAAACTTACTGTAACTGTGAATACCTGTCATGTATTTCCATTATTTGAAAGAAGAAAGCTGATCTTTAAGTAACACAATGATTATTGAAACATACGCTTGAACTGCGCACTTATCCTGAATACAGCAGCAGCAGGCTAGTCTGCCTGTGTGTTGTGTTCAAAACAACATCTAAAGTCCATCTAAAACAGATGCACGATGTCCTGTTTCCTACAATAACAGCACAAGTAGTCAGCTATGTCAAATGGAAATGAGTCACTTGAGGCTTGTAGAAAAAAAGAATTATCTCCTTACCATCTTTAAAAAACTAAAAGAGAGTCTCGTAAGTCTTACTGAGATTCCACCTAACATGTGCAAGTATTCCCACCATGCTGGTTTTCTTCCCATGTGATTGAGGAGGAATGTCTGCAGTGATGCGTGCTCTGAAACTACAGCCAGGGTCTGGGACCGCCTGGCAGCCAGTAGAGACAAATAAACTCAGTGTTGCTGTTATCACATAGTCTGCTTCCTGTTGTGACAGATTATTATAACCAGTAGCTAGTAAATCAAATATTTTTCTTACTTACTTTAAAAAATGCATGTTATTGCAGTTATTATGTATCTTTTAACAGCAGAAAAAATGTGAAAAATGTCATTTAAAAATAAAAAAAATTGATTGTATAAGAATACTGTATGTCTAAAAAAAAGTCTGCCATACAATTCCGAGAATCACTTAGTACTATTTCAGTTTTATTGACATTCTTGTTTGGTTCACTGCAGTGACTTCTGTAAACAAACATAATCGGCTACTTCAAGTCTATGGTCTGTGTGTGGCACCATATTTAGGAACCGTGTTGAGCTCATAAAAAGATTTTCCCTTAAATAACCTTGTGCACTCTCCAACAAAGAACTCCACCCCTGAAACCCATGAAGGCTGTTTTCTCTGCTGGAACATTGTGTGCACTCTTGTGTTTTGCTGTGAGAATAAGTTAGAGGAGAGGACAACTGTTCCAGTGCACACATGATTCTTATAATGCTGTGGTGTATTGCATTTTACAGAATCAGGTTCTGGATCAAGGTATTAACACAATGTGCTACTCTATACATTCCCCAACGCCATTATGTGCTGACTGCAGGTCTAGCCTGATAGAAGTGCATAAACAGGTGGGGATACAGACGCCAAAGATAAGGTTGACGTGTAGGCCTATGGTTTATTTTACACACCTTTAATTTTCACAGCTGGGAATGAATCCTGCTTTAAGTTATGCTTGGACTTTCGTGTACTGTAAATGTGAAAAGTTATCAAATCTAAAAAGCCTGTGAACACTAGCACAGCACTATCTCAAGACGATCCCTGAATGTATGGAAGAACTGTCAAAGTCTACTGTAGAGTTGTGACTGCGGTCTCCAATGATCCAGGGTATGTAGTCAGGAGTGGGACACACCACAATAATTACACCAGCTCTTCTAAAGTGCAACCAATACAATAGTTTGTGGGGCCCTTTAAAAGAATATATTATGAGATAGTATTTATTTATTTTTATATATAAACCCATAACATGAACATTTTAAGGATCCTTTGAAATTGTTGATAAAACAATTGGGACCAAGCTAAACCTTGTAATGGATTAACTACACACTTTTTTTGAGTTTCTTAAATTACATAAATTCATTGCAATGTTTCAATTGGTTAAGTGGGTGGTTCAAAAATAAATGTGTACAATTTAAAAATATATGAATTATTAATATTTAATTTAATTTATTTAACCTTTATTTATACTCGAAAGATCAGTTGAGGGGTGACCCTCCTTTTCAATTATGTCGAGTCAATATATACATTTATGTTATATTAGTTGTAAGAGAAATTCACTGATTACATCATTATTATTCCTTTATTATTTTACTGCATGAAGTAGTACTTTATGTGACTAATCTGTTGGTCATACCTTGTCCCAAACGAGCGCCAGTCAATGCCTCTTTGGCGCTGCCGAAACCCAGCTCTCGACAAACCACGGTGGCAGATCGAATGTCCCAGTTGTCGTCACACACTGTCCCCCACTCCCCATTCTTCAACACCTCCACTCGCCCCTCGCCAATCATAGCTCCGCCTCTTAGACGCACCAAGGGTTGCTAAAGAAACATACCGCCAAAAAACAAAGTTAGTGACAATGTTACAGACAAAGAGTTTTGTAAATTAGTATTTCTTAAATGTACAGCTGTTAAAGAAATTGATTTAACTATTTTAATTTGCTTCTGTATCAGTATGTCTTAAAATGTAATTTCATGAAGTTGACTTGTGACTTTATCGTGGTCTACATTGGATAACCATTGTTTTTTTTAGCAAGCTAGAAAGAAAATAGGTGTCACCTTGGTAATAACAAAAAAAACAATACACACTAAGTGACAGGTGTTTAGCATCCCAAATCCATTCAGATTATTTCAGATGCTTGACGCAGGTTGCAGGTTAAAGCAGGAAGACAGAAATGTTGTAATCCAGTGCAGAACTCATACCAAGAAATGATTATAGGAGAGAGAATCACGTGATGATGTAAATATGTTTTTACTAGGGCTGTCAAGCGATTAAAAAAAAAATCTAATTAATTACAGGCTCTGTGATTAATTAATCTAAATTAATCGCATACTTTTATGACACTTTTATACCTTTTTATAAACAGCTGTATAGCCTGCTACTACAGTTTGTTTCTCTCTCTCTCTCTCGCTCTCCGTCTCTCGTAACTTCTGTCTCCACAACAGACAGCGCTGCACTGCCACAGATGCCTATGCCGATTCATTCCCCATCGTCTATTCATAGGCAAAAATATTGACACACACACGGGGCGGGTGTCCGTTGACGTGGGAGACGAGACAGCTAGCAAACAAAATTGTACACACGGAGGAAGATTGAGAGATACTTTTGAACCTACATTGTTGCACCCACTAAATCAATAATGCACAGACACTGCGGAGAATAAAGTAAGATGTCTTCCTACCTTCATGCTTATTTGCCCGAAGCATCCCATAAACCGTCCATAGAGCCCTTGGCCCCGCCCTTTCCCCTGCTTCTCTCTTTACTTTTATCCCTTTCACCCGTGCGGGCCGTGTATGCAAGCTACAGATTTAGCACGTAGCAGCTGCGCACCACTTTTGCACCGGGTCAAAGGGCATTATAGAAGTGCGATTAATCTGCGTTAATTTTTTTTAATCACGTTAATTTTTCTGTGATTAATTAATCGAAATTAACGCGTTAATTTGACAGCCCTAGTTTTTACATTTAAAATATGTGTGGTTCTATCACACAACAGTAATGCAGCAACATATCTGGACAGCAACACAGTTATTTATGCTGAATGAATTGTCTAATTCAGAAATAAACCCCCAGAAGTTTATCAAGAAAAGTCACAAAAATATGCCATAGTGCTCTAAATGTGCTGAAGTGTCGGGGAGTCTGTTGATATCTTTCACTCTAAAGTTATTCTTCCACAGGGGAAGAATCAGGCCTCCAGACGGGATTACTCTTAATTGCATACATGATGGAAATCTCCCTTATTAGAAACACTCAGTTTTTCCAATGCATCTGATTCTGCTCAGTATAACAAAATAAAACTGACCTTAATCGCCCTGCTTCACATTATATGCTCCCTACATTCACAAGGTATTGGCATAAACACGCACACACTGCTCCACACAGACAGATAAGAGCCAAAACCCAGGATTTTCTTGCTGTGAGTCAACATAACTAAGCACAATCATGCATTATTCAACCTACCTCCACCCTGTATGCCTTCCTGAAGCCGGTGCTGACACTGGGAGCAAAGGCCCGTCCAGGAACACAGCTGACCACGACAGGCATGCCCTTCTCACAGGTGCGGTTTCCCTTCAGCTCTATGGATCGGCCCAGCTTACAATCGGACAGGTCGGCCTCGTTGCCTGTGCAGTTGACAGAGAAACCCCAGTAGTTCTTCTTACGACGCTTGGCCAGTAATCTAAGAAAGAATATATGATATTAGATATAAAACATTATGCTTTTTCTATTAGTTTTCAATATGGTTACATCAAAGCCAGCCTTATGGGAAAGTATGCCTAGTTTGGTTTTAGGTTCATGAATGAGGAATGTCCAACATTTTCCAACCTTTCTTTCAGATATCCCGTTGGTATCAGTTCAAGCCAAAACCTGCAGACTTCATACAGGCAATCCATCACAGTGAACATATAGTTGAACTTCTTTTGTTATTTTACCTATGTTATGCTGTTGCATAGGAGTGTTTCGCTTGGTGCGTTCAAGTGCTGGTGAGAGATTCTGACACCAAACACTTAATCATAACACACTGAGCCGCGTTGAACTCTTTAGATTCAGATGTCAAAACATTGCAGGAGCAGCAACAACAGCAAAGAAGAGCTTCCAAAACAGTCTCTTTTCAAATGGGTTACCTAGCAATGGTGACATATGGATGTGTAATTTGATATTGTATATCAAATTAGTAAAGAATTTTGTTTTTTACCATGCAGGTATGACAAAAATCTAAAAACAAAAACAAATGTTTTGTCAGCATCAAGGTGATATTGCTTTTTTCATGTACAGGAGCACATCAAATATTTAACCGTTTTTATGGGAAGTGGGAATTTGAGTTATTTAGTGTGGGGCATTCAACATTGTCCATCCTATGCTGTTAAGCACAAAGGGGGTATTGTTGTGAGAATACCTTAACATTCTAATGACCCCCCATACTTGAATGGAAGTCATCAACTTAGGGTCGTTGAGGAACCCAACAACAGTGGACCATGAAGGAGGTCTTGGTCTTTGAACAAGCAGACCATGTAATGAAACCAGCATGTTTACAGCCCTTTAGTTCTTAAAGCCCGCTCAGATGCTGTAAATACAACTTAGCTCTAAGTCTGTTTGAATACAAGCACTATTTATGGTCCATGAAATTTGAAGACACACAACATTTGATGGAAGGTTTTTAATTTTGTGGGATTGTCATTGGAATGCTTCATGAATAGAGCCGCCATTTATTGCTCCAGAGAAAAGACTAAATGTGGTCTTTCACCTCCATAAAACAGTGAACCCATGAGACCACAGGATCACCCGCTTTGAAATGTCATGAGCAAAATAGATTTCTTTGCTGGTTCGTATATGTATATTGTTTAATCATAGTCATCCTCTTAGCCGTCATTTTAGCACATAGTCATAGACATCACTTCCCAGAAAGTCAGAAACCTTTAGGTGAAGTTCCAGGTGCAGACCTGACTACATTACATTTCTGATGTCTTTCTGATGTCTCTCTGGTCTTAATTTGACCGTGTTTGATTTGTAGAAACCAACCCTGACTGCATGTGCACACTGAATAAATTAGTCTAACTTACAGTATATATAAAAACATGAACTCAGGCCAATTTGTATGTTTGTTAACTTCACTGAGGACCACACCAAACAAGATATGTTAATTTTTAGCAGGTAGCCACATCTATTTATCTAAAATAAAATCATCATTTGATTTTAACACAAAATGGAAGAGGGGGTCGCATGTTAACGCTTGTGCTCAGAGGGGAACAATTCCATGCAGCCAAAAGAGCCACTGTTTGACAGTGTATTGCGAATTGCACTCTTTTCCCAGCAAGGCCCATGGTTCATCCTCTTCCTGAGGCTGTTTGGCTGCTTGTCAAGAATCTCTCGGGTGAAGTCTGTTTAATGTCATTGTACAAAATGGGTTGAGTGATGACCATTTTAAACAGACGTGGTTACATAAGATTCCCTGACATCAGTTTGCTATGGAGCAACATTCCCAATCCCAAATAGACTGAGACTGAACACTAACATCAATAAAATAAAATAAACTACCGTACCTTCCAGCCAAAGCAGTATTTTTTTTATCATCAAAGGTGTTTTTGTAATACAGGAATGTGTGGTTTAACTCAAAGGATAAAAGTTTATTTTTTAAACAGGTGTGTACTTAAAATGATTCATTACATAGGGGAGAACGGGATAATGTGAGACACTTTTTACATTTGCTTCCCTCTAAGGGAGCTAAAATGATTTATCAGTCAAATTTACACATTTCCCATTAATTCAGGATGTGAACTGAGACAGACCAGATAAATCAAGGGGGTAAACTGATCCACTTACTTTTTCCACTCTGAAACTACCATAACAACAAATGTTGTAACAGTTACAATCCTGACAGCTAGCTTGAAAACCAAATATTCTCGTCCGACATTATAACTAATGTCGGACGAGTAACAGAATCATGGGGTTTGGTCAATTAAGAAAAACCTTTTCTAAACACTTGAAAGTAACTCTGATCACCATATAATTCATATTCAATAATTAACATTCAAATGACAGATAGAACCAGTTAGATTAAAACACAGTCTGGGGGTCAGAACACAGGACCCTTAGAGCCAGCTGTCTGGGGGTCAGAGTAGGACTGCTCGATTATGGCAGAAATGATAATCACGATTATTTTGATTGATATTGTAATCATGATTATTAAAGACATTCATTCATTGTAGGGATGCACCGAAATGAAAATTCAGCCAATTCTTTTAACATTATATAAACAAAACTCCCAATTGTGTTCCTCAAACATAGCCTACAACTAAAAAGCCACACAAAATAAATAATCAGTAAAACCTTCGAATCTAAGAGTAAAATTAATATTTTACTAGGGATGTGATTGTGAACCACTCATTGATTTGTAGCCTACTTCGACTTATAAGAGGAGGTATGAATCTAGAAAAAGATCGACTTATTGCCTTCTCTTTTTTTTGCAGTGCAGGTTGAGTTGCTGTAAAAAAAAACTACACCACAGCTGACACCGTAATGTTCAGACTTCAGAATTTGCATCAGAGCGCTGATCATAAAAATTAGAGGCTTTATTTAAACAAAATCCATGCTTAGGTGCTGGTTGTAACTTTTCTTCTGTAGACTGAAACTAATGGAGGGGGTGCGGCTCACTGTATATTTGCTCTTGTCGCGCAGATAGTTTGCCGACATGGCACTATATTCAGGCTCGAGAAATGCTATCAGAAAGCGGAAGCCTTTCCCCTCAACAACGTTAACGTGCAGGAATCCCCGACTATCATTTTACCCGTAACGCCACAGAGCTTTTCTGCGCGGCGGCTCACACCGGTGAGTTCTCACAGTGAATGACACCGTTACCCACCGCCATCACAGTGTCTCACTCACACCATGTGAGTGAAACGCTGCTTCAATCGCGCAAGGCTTTTGTGTTTCGGTGTAACATCCTGGACGAGCGTTTTAACTTTATGCTGAATAAACAATTGCACTGGAATCGCTGAAAGCGACAGTGTTTGGGCGGGGCGGAGCGGAGCGCAGGTGGAGACAGAAGGGTGCGCTGCATTTACTACACATGACCCGGCGTGCCGCACAATAACCGTTTTATTACGATTATCTTGTTTTCATGATCGAGGGAAGCCAAAATTCTAACCGAAATCGAAATTCAATTAATCGCCCAGCCCTAGGTCAGAGTAAAGAACAATCAGAACCAGCTAGAACAGCCTGGGACTCAGAACACAGGACTAGACCCAGCTGTAATTTTCCATCTTTGAGTCTTTGATTAATATTTTTCTGCATTTGTTTTATTGGGATCATTCATTGAATAAAGACATATTACTTAGAGTCTATTGGTGTTGAAGGTCACTCTCCTGTCCCCCACATACATACGTGCCAAACCATGCCCTTGCTGACACCCCTTCAACCATCAACCCCCACCTCCAGCCAACATTGTCTTTTGTCTTATTCAAACTTGTCTCCTGGTTAACTCAAATATAATGGATTCATTAAAAGAGGGCACAGACACTGTCTCACTTTACCCCACAGCATTTGTCTCACTTTACCCCACTGCCACAATTTGAGAAAAAACTACCTCTCTTAGCAAATCAGGCTAATCTTCAGTTTTCATCATCTCATGGTTTCATATGTTGGTAGTTCATCAACATGTATGATAGAAGTTTTTCTACCTTAATCAATTTGCTTCGGCACAACAATCGATTAAGTTGACAGCAAGAAAATTTACTTTTACATGCAAAAAAGACATTTTTTGAAAAAAAAACATGCTTACAACATCACCATGAGGTCCTCTCTTTCATGGCCAAGGGGAAATGAGAGGGGCTTGAAAACATATACCTCACATGACCAAAAATGTGTTCCATTGCCTAGATACAGGGGGTGTCTCACATGCCCGATGGCTCACATTCCCCCATTCTCCCCTATGTAACACTAATATATTCCCCGAACCTGAACGGAACCAACTAAAAGTTAAATATTTATCTAAGAGTGCCACTCAGACTTTCATTATATTTGGTTTGCCTTATTTAAACCCTGCTGCTGAACCGCAGCACTGCTACTCACTTGTAGGGTCGGGTATTCACACGTTTCTCCGAAGGGAAGCCGTGCATGCCACAGATGACCCTGCTGTTCATCTCTGTCCACTCCTCGTTACAGATCTGTCTCCACTTGCCTCCTTCTTTCACCTCCAGAAAGCCGTCGGAGATGGGAACCCTTTTCCTGTGAGAGTAAGTGGCCCGGATCCTCACGTCCTCCACCTGCACCGACACTCCCTGAGAAACACAGCAGAGCAAAAGTCTCATCATCACTGCATTCAGTGTTGCAGATCATCTGCAGATGGCTTGACCTGTGAAAGTAGAGTTTGGAGAACTAGACAAGTTCTATGTCCTGCAGGATGAACTTTAATAACATGTTTCATTGACGTTTTATCTCGTGCCATCATCATGTCCAATACTTTGGTTTACAAACAAATACATGCAATAAAATGTCAATTGTTAGCATGCTCACATGCTAAACGAGATGATGAACATGGTAAACATTTTACCTTCTCAACACTGTAATGTCAGCATTGTCCCTCTGAGCAGGTGAGCATGCTAACATTAGCATTTAGCTAAAGGGCAAGCACTGTTGTTTTAGAGATTTGAGACACTTCTAATCCTTTTTGTAAATGAGTGAGATTGAGATGAGACAATGAAATAGAATAGGAAGGTCAACCTGCCTTGAAGAGGAGCTAACAGACTAAAGTAATTATTTTTAAATTCACTGCAAATCTAAGTCTCCATGAACTTGCAGCACTATATTACGTCAACCTAATTCTACCTTGATAATCATTGCTTTACAAGCATGGTTATATAATAAGTGAATTGTGCAAAAGTTCAAATTAATAATGAGCTGTCTAAAATACAAGAATCCACTTGATATGTTGTAAATACTCTACAGTTTATGAGTCATAGGGGTTTATTGATATTGAAAGTGTTTCAGAAAAAATCTGGCCCTTTTAGGGGCAGCACAGCTGGCCTATATGCTGGAAAATACAAGAAGTCAAGTTGAAAAATCTGTAGATGAAGTCTTTGTTTAAACTTGTTTAACATGTTGCTGAGAGGCCTCAGGAGGTCGGATGAATGTTGGGAATTTCTCCTCCATCTTTCTTACATCTTCAGAGTTGAGAGTTTATGTATAAGACCTGTAGGGAGTTGATGGAGGACATACATCAAACATGGCAGCACAGATCGATCAATGCCAAACAACAAAAACTGATTTTCACGTATGATATACGAAATATATCATTGTTATTCTTCTCACTGTCAGCAGTGTCAGGCCAAGAAGCTCAACTGAACCAGCAGAGGACAAAAGGAGGAGCACTAAAGTTTTCTCTACAGGGAAGTGTGGAAGAAGGCCAAATGTCTCTTCAAAGACATCTCATCTATAGACTTTAGGATTTCTTTGAGGAATCAAGATGTTAAAAACAGGCTGAGACAGAAGCATCAGCGACAGAGTTCAGTTTGGGAGAGAGTCTGAGGGTGGTCCACAGTCTAGTATAAAGACAGGGGGTCACCAAACCACAGTTGGTGTCATGTGTCCCGAAAACCCCGAAAACAGGAAGGAATGGTAACCTTTGACCTGCAGGGCCTTATGGGAACTGCCTTATAACTCTGTCACTGTTGAATTCTCTCATTGAGCCAAGTAGTGCAGTTTGTTCCTGGCTGGGTGTGAGGTTGCACTGCGGGTGCCAAAGAGAGCCAAAGCTCTGAGCTGCTCTGTGGAATGCAAATGCTGATCTCAGTAAGCCTGCTTCTCCCAACGCTGCAAAAACCCAACATCCAGGCATGGCTCCGAGAAATATTAAACGTTTGCCCACAGGGTGGTTTCCTGTGATGCCGTCAGCCTGAGAGAATGTTCAAGGCTTCAGGCTCTCTAAACACTGATGACCGCAATGTAGGAGGAGCCACAACTAAGTCGGACTGTTTCTTAAATGACCCCAGTCCTCCCACTGACCACAGTGGTTAGAGAGTAAAAACCACTCTTTCACGAAGAAATTCCTGCTGGCCATAGTATGACAGAGTGTTTTCCGTCGGTGACTGTCAGGATTGGAAGCTGAAGAGATGTGATCATCATCAGGGATATCATAGTCTCAATTTGACTATTTAAAATGGTTTAGAAAAGTGATATATGAATAAAGTTTCTGATTATGATTATTTAATCCTAGTGCTTTGGTTAGGTCTGCTTTGATTCTTACGCAAGATGAAAAGGATGTAGAGTTTATTAAGTACCGTTTAATAAACCACAAGCTAATCAAAACATGTAACAAGATACCGGATCAAGGAACACACATGTGACAACCATAGACATAAACGGGTACTACTTAATTACATCTGATACGGAACATGCAATAAAATGGAAAGTGTGAGTAACCAAATCAAAGCCAGGTGTGAAAACAAAAATACCAGACAGGACAGAGGACTACGAAGTGAGTTTGAAACTAGGCTCTGAGATGGGTTTGACCAGTGTTGCATTTGGCGCAGACACAGGAAACCGTCTGTCTGAACGTGTGAGAGTAAAGGACAGATACCCACAGCTGCAATCAGTCCAGTGGTTTCCCCCTCCCAAACCCAGACCACCAGACATAAACTCAGCATAATCCTGTTTGGACCAGGCCCAAATCTACACATTGGTCACTTTTGTAGAAAAAAAAACGTATGAAAATTACTGTACAGCACTTAACACATGGACCCATGCTAATTTTTTTCAAATTCTATGACTAAAGAGCAGTGAGATTTCAATTTGAAATCAATTTAGAGATCTTGACTTTACAAGAGGTGTAGTACAGCATTTGATTTAAAAAGAAAAGGTTTAACCTAAAATGCTTTTCGGGGTTTCCTAAAACATCAAACTATTTCTTTAAGTATAGGACATGTGAATGGATATCATCAGCTTGGTGTGATTCACAATTGCGGTAACCAGACGAGCCAAGATGTATGGTATAGGTATGTAACTAGTACAAGCTTTCCATTCTAAATGTAATGCTTTCACTGTTAATTGTAAAAATGTCTTAAACGGTCAATATTTCATTATTAAACCTTCTATGCCTGATGGACAACAGTAAGACCGCGTTAATATTGAATCAAAAATAATATAAATAATAGTACTCACATTAATCCTTACATATTTATCTAAATAAATGTCTTAAGGGTTAGGGTTAAAGTCACACATTCTCACACATTGAGTTAATAAAGTTAAGAATAACAGTCCCCATTTAGCTCTTCATTAATCTGTGAAGTGAGCTTTGACCATTCCTGAACTATATCCGACTGGAAAGCAGTGTTTTTCTTCTGGCGGGGTCCCCCTCACTAAATAGATGTGTGAACATGAGCCTGACTTTGGTCTAGCCAGTGTCTGACTAATGCTTCCACTACTGTGCATTTCTTCCCCTTTATTCAGCCTCCAAGCCCTGCCTCACGTTCAACTGCACGTGCCCCAAGACTCCCACCCACCAACCCACCTACCTCCGCTCCACCTTACAAACCATGTCTGGTATGAATGATAATCACACTGCAGTTTACATAAAAAGCAGAACAGTAAAGCTATTAGAAATGACTTTCACAGCTGCTCCAGCCCACTTTCTACCTCAGTGGCCCCTCAGTTTGCCTCACTGAGGGTGTGTGTGTTTGTATGTGTGTGTGTGTGTGTGTGTGCGTGCGTGTGTGTGTGTGTGTGTGTGTGTGTGTGTGTGTGTGTGTGTGTGTATGTGTGTGTGTGTGTGTGAGTAGCTGTGTGCTTTCCATCTGTAAAATCTATCACTGAGTGCACTACTCAAGGAAAAGAATCATTACTATACGTAGACCAGAGAGACCCTCACACACACACACCTCATCTTAAACTGGAGACTGGGCTTAAATTCAATGTAAAAATGTATAAATGAAATTGCTTACGTTTCATAATTAAAAAGTCTGTACCTGGTTAGCTACCCTTCACTACAGGATGACGAGTGTAGTTGGAAACGGCCATACTACACAACATAATAATTTCCAATTACCGGTAATCAAAATAATGTTTTTGCAATATTGCTAATATTAGAGAATAACTACTCCTAAATTTGTTTACTTCATGTTCAGAAATTGATTAACAATTTATAAAAAAATGACATTACTGCAGTAACTGCACCGCATTTTGGAAAAGTTAATTTATTAACATTTCTTGTTTATTAAGTCTGTATAATGAAACAACAATTTGTAGTTTCCAAGGGCTCACACGTTAGAAAATGTAGTGTCAGAACAGTTACTTCCTGGAGTTCAACCAACGTGAGGAGGACTACTGCTCCCAGAAGGAAAACGTACAGAAACCTCCATAAAACTACAATTTGCCATTTTTACACTTCAGTAAACACCCAAGGCATACTTTAGTATGTTAATTGGCAATAAAAGTCTTGGTTCTCAGGCGCTCTCCACCAATGCAACATACAAATGTATGAAGAACAACATGCAAGGGGAAAAAGAGAATCTAATACATTAAATAAGGTATGAGACATAGGTAACCACAATGTGTGAATCATGTGACGTGAGCACATGTGCAAATGGTAAATCATAAAGTTCTGTCATGAATAATAAAAGTCTCAACTTTGGGCACTCTGTAGCCCAAAGGACAACCAAGGCCACATTGGAATCCAGCTGTTGAACATATGGTGGATCTCTGTCTGCTATTCTATCGGCTATTCTAACTGCCTTCTGACACGCATCAACCTTTTCTCCCCTCAAACACTCTCCTCCTCACAAGCCTTGTGCATGCATACATCATGTTACAGGCAAATCCAACTTTGGCTCTGGTTTTCTTTTGTTGTATAGCAGCGAATGAAACGAACTGAAACTTGTAAGCAGACACCGTCACGCCTGATGGATAAGTGCAACCTTTGCCCTGTTTCTATGTGCAAAGAACAAAACCGCTGCATTCTGTTTTTACAACTGGCTTCTGATGTTTTGATGTTGATTCTACTGTAGTGCTATGTTGGAGTGAGGTAATGCGGTGGGCAAATGCAGTATCCTTTGGTGCTCATATGTGTTGTCATCCCCTCAGGGAAACCACTTGATCCTTCTTCAAAAGATGAACTCATTTAGACTTGTGATCTGTTGATGTGGGAGGTTCTGCAAGCAGTATAGCTTGTTTTCTTCTGGAAATTGATTATTTCCTTTACCTTAATTGGTCGAATTCAAGTTTACTTATAGCCTACATATGCATCTTCTTAGTGGGGAAGGTTTTTAGCAATTATCCTGTGGAAAACACATGTGCAGCGTGCAGCAAACAAACCTAGCAGAGTTGGTTGAAATGTTTCTACTGACAGATGCTATACAAAGTTTCCTGTCATCCTAGTGTGTGGCTCTGCTGAAAAATGTAGCCTCCCCACTGAGCATTAGATGCTGCAAGTTAAAATCATTAACTATATTCACGACAAGGCTTAACCCAGGAATGTGTGTTATTCTGCTGTGTTGCATAACTAGCTGACAAAGGCTGTATTGTTAAAAGACGTATGTGTTTGCCTTCAGCGGACAGATCAGTAGCATACAGCTCTTAAGATTGACCAAGCAGCAGTTAGAGAAGTCAGATGTTAAATGGTGCCACGGACAATGGCTTGGGCTGTGTAAGAAAGAAACTTTTTCAGAAAAAACTTACTATTTACTTATTACTAAATTTACTAATTCCCTAATATTAGTTCTGCTTCTAGGGTATAGCACAACTTCCAGTGCAACTTGTGCCACTGGAAACGGCTGTTTTCATTAATGACAGACTGTTTAAAGTAGACTATTATTTGTGGTCAAAGCCAAACTTGCCAGAGTGAGCTGTTCTGATCTTGTATTCACATATTCCCATACACTGTAAAGGGTTGGGTTTAAAAACTGTTGTTTGTGTCAACTTGGTGACCTGTAGATTTACTTTGAAATACAGCAGTGAAAAACAACTCCATACTTACTAGAAGAAATTGCTTGCAATCTAAATTCTGCAGCTCTTCACTAAAATCATATCAACATGAACAGACATATCACTGGCACTGACATTACATTAGAAAGCCTAAATAAATGAAAATGTGCTATTCATTTCCATTTTTTAACTATATAAAGTTTTATCATCTTGAAGGTCGGAAAGCATTCACATAGAAAAAAAACCAGATAGCTCCACCCTTTTAGCGCTGACCTCTACTTGGACTGCAGTTCACTTTCAGTTAGGGTGTTAACTTTCCAGATTGAGCACAGAATGTCAATTCATGCTATGAATAAGCAGCTTGAAGGAACAGCGCTGCCCATTGCTGACGTCAGTTAAGGCATGGTTACAAAGGTGTAGCTACACCTTTTCCCATTCCTCTCCCCTGCAACTTGAAAGGCTATGGTCTGACCAAGGAAATATTTACTGGGTGGGGGACTGAACTGCAGTAACACCCTGAATACACAAGACAAATTGGGAACAAGGGGTTGCTGCTTACATACACAACCTGTACAAATAAGAACATCTTAATAGGGTTCAGTAGTCCATGATTAAATATTTCAATTTCCTGTGTCATCTATTCCTCCTTCCCCAGGACTCAACTGGTCATCAGGATTACACACAGGGATTTCAGATGCTCTCCTAAGGCGTGTTGTCTTAACAGAAAACCAGTCAAAATCACAGCCACAGTTCTGTCTGTAGCTGAGTTTCTGGTCACACAGCCAAACCTCCCATCCGAATTCTAGTATGAACAAATCAAACAGTCTGGTATAAATGTTGTCTCAAAAAGTGTAAAAGCACTGACTGTCTTCTCAGTTGCCAAAGAAACGTTGCCTCATCTGTAAAAGTCTGACTAAAGGGGAAACCCTCCATGGCAGTGTCTTCTGGCTGAAAAATACCTCTACTCCCCTTTGCCTCCGTTTGTCCCGTCACGTACACAAGCCCACACTGACTTTCCGTCCGGTGCTAAGGAGTTCTCTGCAGCCAGACAGGACTGCCCTCCCCCCTCTCTGAGTCATCTCCCAGGCAGCAGAGTGGGGGTCTGGTGTGGGCAGGGATAGACTCATACGGGCCTTGCAAAGGCATTAGCGCAAATGGTGACGTGGACAGCTCAACATCTTATGCTGACGGTTTCATGTCATGGTCGATGTAAGGAACAGCTGTCTTGTTTTTTTTTTCAAACATGGATAGTGGAGATTTGTACATCACTAAATAGAAATGGGTTGAACACATAGCTAGTTTGCACATATTGATTCATTGTTCCAAAAGATGTACGGCGACAAACTTTCAGGTGAAACTGTTGTATAGCTAGTTTAACTGAAAAAAAATAACAGACAATTGCTTGCTAACATAAACCTAAATGAATTACACTCCACAAAACAATCCAATAGATGGCAAATTACAAAATAACTCCGCTAACACCATTTGACTACGTGACCAAATCACATTGTTTAAAGGTGAAGTGAGCGATACATTTATGTTAAGATACGTGTTAAATCGCTCTATATTCATACAGTGTTCACTTATATAGTGTGTGTGTTTCATAACTCCGATCTCTCAGTCAAACGCTCTGCATGTAATTGGCAAATAAACTTTTCTGGGATCCCAAAACTGGTATCCAATAAGATGAGAGAACGCTACAAACCGGCACGTCTTACTGCACGGTGCACGTGCAGAGCGACAGAGGGGTGAATGTTTATGCACCTACAATGAAAGAGCAGGCAAAAATCCTTCCCAATGTCTGTTCTGAATGGTTTTTATCATGTTTAAACGCACTTAGGGATCTGATATGACGCTAGATAACTCGCTGCTTGAGGACTGGAGTGCATTAATGTGGTGACATAGGGACGAGCGAGGGGACTGCTAACTGCAGTCACTGACAGGAAGTTAGCTAAAAGAACCATTTCGCTCACAGCACCTTTAAGTTAGCATATTTCCACACTCATGGTAATACTCTGACACACAGAGTATTACATCATATAGGGGAAGGTGGGGTGATTTGTGCAACTTTTTACTCAAAGTGATTTTAAAGTGAGGCCTTGACAGTTATGTCTCCAACTCAAATATGTACATATATTTCAGGATGTTGTGCATCCCTGGCAATAAAAACTTTGGATCTGGAATAAACTGTTTAAGAAATATAGCTTTCGGAAAAAAAGTTGTCTTGACGCACAAATCACCCCACTACGTGGGGTGATTTGTGCGTCATTGTGTCACAATGACAAAGTCACCATCATCATCTTTCTGGCCATCTGAACTCTCATCAGTGGTGTCGTTAAGTGGAATTGAGATGTCACTCTCTTCTGAGCTACTGTAGACAATCACTTTCTTTTGGTGACCAGCGTATACAGCCATGCCACTGGCACAACTCTCAGAAATGTACTTTGCACTAGTTGCTCCGTGCTTGTGGAACCAACTGCCACCTGACAAATGTGATTCCCCCTACATTTCTGCCTTTAAATCAAGGCTCAAAACCCATATGTACACCCTGGTGTTTCCTCCCCATTAACTATCTTACCTCTGCACTACTATCTGTGTTTATGTGGATGTATGGGCTTTACGTCTTTTATTTTGGTTATTGTTATTGTACCTTCATTGTTTACCTACTGAATGCACTATGTACAGCACTTTGGACAGTGCAAACTGTCATAAATGTGCTTTTATAAATACATTTTACTTACTTACTTACTTATAACTCACCCAGGCCCTTGCGCACAAATCACCCCATCCCCAGAATTTTGGATAATAGGCATGATGCAGCAATTTAGGGTTGACATTGTGCTAACTATATAGACTCAAAGTGTAGCATACCAAAGCACTAAACATGTGTCAAATGTTTTCAAACGTGTCTATAATTGTTCAGACACAATAATCAAAAAACCTTGATCATGGAAATTTTACTTTGAAAGGCAAAACACAGTTTTTTGAGCTTAAATGTGCTTATATCTTATTCCTTGTGTCTCCCTTCTTTACAGGATGAGTCAAATGGATGGCTCTTCTTAAATATGTGGTCACATTTCCAATTTCTTCCACGGTTTTCTAGAAACAAGGGGTTTTGCATCTTCCAAAATGCACAAATCACCCCACCTTCCCCTACATATAATGCATATTATAATGCTTGTGATGCTACAGCATCATCCTATTTTCATTATTATTAATAGCCATTGTGTTTACAGTTTGAGTAATATAAAGAGGTGTTTTAAAGCAGTAAAACATTGCTCCTATTAATATCTCCAGACAGATAGACACACATTACATTCGATCCACTGATCTTTCTGGCTCAGTCTGGAAAGTTGGAAGGATTTGAAGAAAATACTTGATAAATCTTTCTTTCATCCCAAGCCTGTCCTCTGTTCCTTTTATTATTGTGCTGAACATCTGTTGGGCCTTTGAACCATGTGTGGACACTTCTTGAGTGTTGTTATCAAGCGATCCCACCCTGGTGTTTAAATTTTTGTGAGTTTATATGTGTATGGGCACGTATCTGTTTACTGCACGTGTATTGTATATATGCAGGTTTAATGTGAGTGCATTGCTCCGTGGGAACCCACCTCATCGCTGTTGGCTTGGTTCCGGATGAACTTGAAGCCTGGAATGCGCTTCTGGGTGCACACCACTCCGACGTCTTCTGTATGTCTGCAGTCTGACACTCCCAAGCCATTGGACTCACACTGAGCCAGGCTCTTCTCTCCACCAGTGCAGTGCACATTGTCTAGCCAGATGCGGCCTGGAAGGTGAGAGGTAGAGACACAGGCAAATGCATGAATGTTAAGTTTCAGAAAAAGGTTTTCTTGGAGCAGATTCAATGATGACTTTTGAGATAGTAAACATCTCAGGTTTCTTCGGTCAGATAAAACAAGCAGCCATCTTGGACCTCGGGAAATTGTGATTTTCAGGAATTTGTCACATTTTAAAAACTTTTATAGACCAAATTATTAAATGATTTTTTGAGAAAAAAATCAAGAGATTAATCGATTATTTCTTGGATGCTATGGTTTCACACATTTTTTAAATGTTTACTCCTGAGCTTTGCAATTACAAGTCAACACCTTTTACACTCACAGTTCTGGTGACACACTCTTCCCACTGAGCTACATGTGGCTACAAGCTTCAATTGAATCAATTCCCAGTGACTCTCTCTAAAAAGGGATTAACGAGAAAGCAGGAATGGAAGATCATCAGTTATTTTACCATGACAGCTTAAGCCGTGCATGTGTCACACCCTTTTGACTTCTATTGCAGCATTTCCACTGAGGTCTAAGTCACAGAGGCCGTAAACCTACTCACATGGAGATGTGTTTGGTCTCCTACTTAACCTGACTCATTTTTTTCATCCAAAAACCCAATAAATGTTGTCTGTAGCGGATCATCTGCTGTCCAGCTGGCTGTTCTGAATCAGCCGTGGGGGGAAACCACACAACTGTCGCTATGGAAACCACCAACGGACAGCTCATCATTCTGACAGTTCCAACATGTTGCTGAGGAACATCTCGATCATACCAAGGAAGTGACTGCATGTTATACTGTCACGTAGCCGCCTCCTGGCAGACAGATGATTGCCTCTGGAACATTCTGCTAATAAGAATAGAGCAGAGCGTCCAAGAGAAAACCTGGTTTCTCTGTGTACACCATTGTATAAACAAACATTCACCAGTGCCAGTTGTGATAAATCTGGATTGCTGTGTGAAAATTGCCTTTCACACGCCTTATGGGAGTGTAATTTCACAAGCCAGTGAAAAGAGCTGCGAGCATTGTGCCCTGAATTATCTGATTAAACGTTTATTGGTCACGTAACCACCCATTCTTAACTCAAAATCATTAAGGTCATAACTGGACAGAGCACAGTGTTCCTTTCTGATATCTCCTCAGACTTCGCAAACATTTTCTTTTTTTCTAATCACAAACAACAGCTGTGTAAAGGCAACAGATGATCTGATTTGAGTGGAAACAACACTCTGCATCCAAAATGGAAATCCCTCAACTTGTTTAGTGCTTGTGTCTTCAATTGAAAACATTTGGTGCATTGCATAATTCAAGAAAATGCTCTTGATCACTTTTATAGCCATGTGTCTCCACCAAAACAAGAAAACACAGATAAGTAGTCACTCACATGCAGACAGCTAGTCTGAGCCACAAATATTCTAATTTCTCCGATAAACCAAATATCTATTTGTCAGGAAATGAGGAACTCCCCTCATCATTACTTAAAAATTATCTAGCAATTAATTGCAAAATGCTTTTCTGTACACATTTGATGTAAAAAAAATTGTCTTTCTGCCCCTTTAATTTTTCAGTAAAACTATAACTTTACAGGGTGAAAAGTGTACTTTGTAAACTTTTAGAAACACTGTTATGGCATACCCTGTCCCAATCCCAAAATGCAGGCATATGCATCACAGTTCTTGTAAATTGCTTGCAATGCAACACCATATAATCATGGGGTATATGACTTCATGAATGTGATTCTTGAAATTAATATAATGACTGCGCTGCTTTGGGAAGCACATAACTAAGCTAATTAGCTCCCTTTTGAAGTGGCTGATCCAGAGGGAAAATGTGCTACTTTAACAAGAGACCACTGAGTTAATTAACAGCTACTTCTGACATTTACCACCAGCGCCAAACAGCTACTGAACTCACAGTGTGGGAATCTCATCAGCGTTTTTACAGTGATAGAGGAATTCATACTCGACAAAGTCAGAGGAGGTGAGATTACGTCTCTGTGTGTGTGTGTCTGGTTTACACACCAAGTGTTTCCACTCCCCCCCATGCTCACAACTGATTGGCATGTTCGCCCATAATGGGGAAAGCAGTGCCTGAGAGTATTAGCAGTCAGACAGGGGAAAACATTTACCTCACTCAAGGATTTCCATGGAACACATTAAACTGTATAAAAAGATATACTGCCTTTGAATGTGGGTGGTTGGTTGGCTGATGGTTTTTTCTGGAGATCAACACCATATAACCCTCACGTCAGTGCTAAGACAGTCGAACTATATGATTCAAAGTTCTAATAAACGCCATGCTATTTTTTCTTACCCTCTCCTCTTCCATACTTGGACGAGGGAGACCAGGACACAGCGTCCACAAAGCCCAACTCTCTGCAGGCCACTTGGGCTGCCTGGATGGTGAAGTCATCATCGCACACCGTCCCCCACTCTTCATTGTAGAAGACTTCCAACCGACCCTCGTAGTGTTTCTGCTTCTCCCCGGCTAGACGTAGCTGGATAACGGGTGTGCCAGAGCTTGACTGGGCGTCGCACAGGGCCAACATGCACAGCAAGGCCGACAAGAGACAGTGGATGGCAACTGGGTGAAGCATGATGAGGGGCGTGGTAGACAAAGACAGTGATCTAATGGATGAGACAGAAGAATATGAGCATAGGTAATATTAGCCCTATTTAAGAAGGTTTTGGTTATAACGTTTGATATTCAATTTAATATAATAAAACAAAAGCCCAATCAATTAAGGATTGAGGCAAAAACTGCTGAACTCCTGCTAAAGGTAGCTAGCTTCACAGAGCTAATTAGCTCCCATGTAATTTTCCGACTCAAGTGAATTTCATATGATTTCACCCGGAAAATGTAATGTATTAAATTGTAAATGAATGCATTTGATTGATTTTAATATAAAAATCAATGGTGCTCACTAGGGCTGGGTATCGTTGAAAATTGTTCCGATATTGATACCGATACCGATACCTATACCTTGACTTCGATACCGAATAAGTTATGGACTATTAATAATTAAACTGAAGTTGATTTCGTTAAACAAACTACATAAAATTGATTAGAAATCTGAGAACTCATTGTGTTTGTAGAAACTGCATCTTCTCTGATTCAGTGAAGGTCAACTCAAGGCAGAAAGCGGTATCTGCATTTTTTTTAGGTATGAATTGAATTGCATATATTGAAAGTAATATTTTCCAATTCCAACGAGTTTAATTGGGGGCTGAGGAGGGGCAGAGACAGACAGTGATTAGTGGTGTGTGTGGTCGTTTCGTCCATAATTTGAGCGAGTGAGCACTTTCAGTTGAAAGTCTTGTGCAGTAACAGTTTGGTTTGGCGCCACTATCAAGGCTCCTGCAGCAGCGACCCCTCACAGGCCCCTAGGCAACCGCAAGTATAGCCTATGCTTGAGAATCGCTAACGGAATTTACCGCAGCTTTACAGTATATTAAGCAGGAGCAGAGAGACGAGAAGGAGAATTTGGGAAAGATCGATGTTTGGTTTACATTGCTGAGACGAGGATTCCTCTCTCTGTCTTATGGAGAGCCCTAATGGAGAGCAAATGTATGCTCCTGCAGGGTTGGTGTGGACCCGCTCATACAGTATAGCTCATCTGTGCCTGGAGGCAACTGAGCTTCAGAGGGAAAGTTGACTCCGCCTGGATATATCATAGCGAGCCATGAAAGTGTCAACGGAGGGTCCAAAAGCCCTTAGGGAGGAATGTTCTCCAGAGCGAAGGGAGGGGTGGAAGACAGTGAAAGTAAGGACACCTCCACGTCTTTGGTGTGTTTAAGGGGAGGGAGAGGGGCTCCGTGGCGGGCTCCGGCTTCCTGTGTTGACGCCATAGCAATAGCCAAACAAAAAAAAAACTAAAGACATCCCTGGAGTAAATTGTCAGAGCGTGTCACGCGATCATCTGAAACATATGGTTAATTTTCCCATGAAAGGTGGACTCAGCGATTATGGAGAAAAAGCTTGCTGTCTAAATCATTTTTTGTCAAATTCAGTGAATATCTCCTCACGATGCGCTACACTGACTGACATTGAGCGATTTTGACAACAAGCGTTCTCCAGAATCGCTGACTCCACTTTAAAGGAACAAGATCAGCGGGAGGAAGGATCCACTTTCATCTGACTTTTTAATATTCAGGGTGGCTTTTAACTGCCCATAATGTAACAATAACCCATAATGTAATACAACTTTACGCCTGTAATGTAACAACTTAATATGTTTTGGTTCACTTAAAACTTATTACATTTAGGTAGCGGGTTGAATTTTTCTCACTCCATAATGTAATAATTGAACTAAAATGCACTAAGTTGTTAAATTATGGGCAAAAAGTTATTAAGTTTATGGGCTTTGCATTTTTTGTTATATTATCAACTAGTTATTAGCCTAAATTATTATTATTTTTTATTACACTATGGGTCGTTAGCTCTTACATGATGAGAGAAGGAACTATAGCCTGTGTAAGTTTTACATGAACCCCTAGGAATTCACGGTGCACTTTTGAACAGCTGCCTCTGAGCAAATAAACATCGCATCCCCACGTCAGCACTTGTCAACTCCACAAGCCCTTCCATGAAAAATTAAATGTTAAATATTGCATGTCTGATATACAGTATGTTCTATCTAAGTTATATGGCTAAAAAAAAACAGTGGAGACGTACTCACGCATTTCTGGCTCAGAAATGTGACATATATTTATCTTTACAGCAGCCTGTTAATGGAGCTCAACACGTCAGAGGGTTTAAATCATGTCAGTGTCTTGCATAAGGCCAAAGAATAAGTTAAAGCTGCCTGTCGGTGAAGGGGAGCCAAGTATGGTCCATTCAATTGGAAAATCCCAGATTCCACATGAGGACTTTATTGCTCTCTCAATCAAAGCCAATATGCTTGAATAGCCTATTGTTTGTCTGAGAACAGCACAAATCAACCATCAAGTATATTTTAGTCTCTGGCCTGCATAGAACCAGTGAGTAACAAAAGGAAGACCTCATGGATGTTTGGAGAGTCACAGTCATGCAGCTTTGTAGGCTACATATGTCAGCACCAGAGCACAGCATAACTAGTGAGTGATTCTTATTCATTTTATAGGCCTATAGCATAATAGTTTAGGTATTAGGCCTTCGACAGTGCAGCACACTGTAGTAATAGGCATGTTCTCAATAAGCTAACTTTTGCGGATAGCGATATAGGCTACTTGGATAGAAAACAGATAGCCTATGGGCTAGAAGATAAAATGGCCTAGGCTTAATTAAATAAGTTTAAAAAGAGGAAAACTTTTTATCTTTTTTCTTTTTTACACTTTTGTATGTCTTAGGTCGTAGGCTACATAGAATAGGCCAACGATAAAAAAAATATATAGAAAACGTTAACGGCTAAGTCAATGTTTTACATATTTATGCATGTGTGAGACAACTTCCCATCACTGGTTGTAAAGTATAGGCTAGCGAGAGACTTCTGAGAGGCAAGAGGAAACACACTTACTTTGACAGACGAAGAAGAAGTTGTAGGCTGCTACAACCGCTTCCAGGACGCAGACTTTGACTTATCCAACCTATTGGAACGGATGAGATGGGAAGCAGCGGTTCTTTGTCCCTTTTAGAACTCTCTCCTGGCCGTTTTTCTCTGCTCCCCTCACAGCTGGCTGCGCGCTCCCGGCCCACTCTTCACCACCCTGAGCAGCCAATGAGAGGCCGCCTCAGCATCCTGACCCCGCCCTCTCCGGGCCAATCACCAGGGTTACAAAAACACACTTCAGGAGCTGGAAAGGACCTGAAAAAAAGGAGAGAAAAAAAGAAGTCCATGGACCTGGATCTTTGGGTAATGAAACCCTGCATTTGTGTAACTGCCGTTCACCAACTCGTAATGGCTTTACATAACCTCATAAGTGACACTTCACTGATGTCTCTTTTCAAGATGTTAATGGGTAATTGACTTCTGTGGAATTGTGTTTATTTATCAAAGCCTATGTATAAGGCTATATATAGGCCTAGGCCTAGTGTTTTTGCTGTACTTTCCATAAAGAGGGAACATCTCAAAATGCCCACAATGCTCACTGTTTATGGTTTGAAAGTTGTAAACTCAGCTCAGTGTCATAGCCTATCTTTAGCGGTAACATTCGGGATGTTGTAGGTGCTAGATCTGTGTCTTTAAAGTTAGATGCATACTAGTTTTAATATTCAAATCGAAGTGACTGCTGTGATGTGCAGGTATTGTAGTAGGCCTACTGCTGATTTAGCTGACGTCAGTTGACTCTTTGTGGTCTACTTTCAGATGGTTGTGCTGGTTCGCCTTTCACTGTAGGCCTATAAATTCCAACTCTACTGTAGGCTACCGTTTCAAGCAAACAAGCTCAGTCAAGTCCAGTGACTCCGCTCCTCTTTTTATACCATTGCTTACAGTATAGACAGGGTCAGTGATAAAATTTAGCAGATTGAGAACAAAATTGACCTTGGCAGTCAAAACGTGACCTACTCAGCCAAAGCGTAGCCATAGATGCAACTCAGCGATAAATATGACTTAGGCCTACGTATATGCAGAACAAAGTTTTCCAGATAAGTGATCCTTCCCTTCATTAGCTTTTGCCCACAATGAGGTGTTGTAGAAAAGTAAAAGCTAGTAAAAATCAAGTCTAGTAAAAGCAGTTTTCTAGCAAAAGCAGTTAGAATATGAAATATGAAATAAATCTTGCACTTACTCAATTAAATTATTTGTTGATGTGCTGATGCTTGTGTGGTTTTTAGTACTGTGTGGTAAAGTAAAACTCTATTTGATACTGCTCCAGAAAAATTTAAGAGACCAATCCAAATATTCAGTGTCTCTCGTTTCCATGTTTGAGTAGAATGAACCTTTTGGTTTTATAATATAAACTACTGACAACATTTCCACCAAATTCACAATAAGAATATTGTCATTAAGAGCATTTCCATTAAGTAATGTAGAGATGAAGACTGAAGAAAAATCCAGACAGGTCTCTTAATTTTTTCCGGAGCTGTATATAAAAAAATATATTCAGTATGTAAATAAGTAAGTAGCATAAGTAAGAAAGCAAGTAAGTAAGAAAGCAAGTAAGTAGGACCTATGTAACTAACTAACTGCCATGCCTGAATATCCTATATAGCATACCTAGGGTCCAATCAGACCAGCCCTGTGGTTGTGGGACTGTTGTTTAAGGACTCCACCATGTGGTGAGTGTGACGGAAGTTCTATTAAGGTTGGAGGTCAACTCAGGTGGAAGAATATTTCAGGAGACTTGGATGAATTATTAAGCAATATTTATTACAGACTTGGCCAAGGAGAACCGGACTGCAACTCTTGTGACTTGCACTTCAATTCTGCCAGATACATGCTTAGAGCTGTGTATTAACCTCGCGCTATCTCTAACACCTCCCCGGCTCGGGCACCAAGCGTATCAACGTTTTGGTTCAGAGCTGAACACAGTGAACAATAACATTCTGGAGTAGAAGGAGATGAGACTTTATCTCCAAACAATCTCCAAGGCTGACCTAGAGTCTGTTAGACGGACACACGTAGGCATATATGACCTATTAATCTTTCCCATTAATAGTACAACTAAAGACCCAAAATTCCCTCACAGTGAGAAGGCTGAAGAATTGCAGAGGGACAAGCCTCCTTTGAGCCCGACAGTGAATTGACATCAATTCAAATCATGACATTATAATACTAGAATACCATCAGAATTGTTCTGCTCCCATACGGCAAACTAGAAGCTCCAGTGAAAGAAAAAAGTTGAGACTCACTTAATGAAGAAGACCACTTGTTTCGTCTGAGTAAGTTTACTTATTTGTGGATAATCAGGTAAGGAATAACAGCAGTTGGCCTATTGTTCTGCCATAGTGATTTATTTTAAAGTTAACATAGAGTTAAAATTGATCAGATAAGGGAGAGTACATTGCTAACTTTTTCTTATCTTATCTTCTTATGTCAGTCGATAATGTGATTTATGGGCTGTAGCCCTTGGGGCAGGAAGGAGGTCACGCCATCACAGTGGAGTGTTGAAGCAGACCAGAGACACAACTGCAAGTTTAATGCTGGCATATGCCCTGGTAAGTGTCTTGAGCATCTAAATTGAGATTTTTCTGCATACAAATTTAAAACTATTTGTGATTCGATAGTTCCTTCCTATTTGACCGTGTAAATGAATGTAGAATATGGTTAACAAATGTGCTGGCAAAATCACAGACGTGCCACTGTTGTGTACCAAGCCACACAGTACCCTGAGCTAGACTGTTTTGTTGATACATATTTTACTGCATTGTTAGAACTGTTCAATCTGGTTGCTGGAGAAGAACTGCAGGCTCTTAACTCACAAACAAAATGCCACTAATGACATGTCTGTAACTGCATTTGCTGCATGAGCATGAGAACAGTGATGAACTTTGGCATCTGGCTGCTCCCCTGTTTATGTTTATACTCATGAACAACGAAGATGCTATGTGTTTCTGATTTGTTATTAGCTTAGCTTTATTGAGGCAAAGGAGGAAACTGACAGTCTTGCGAATCTCAACCATTTATTCGGGAATGCACAAAATATAGCAGTAAACATACAATCTGGATATATACTTCATTCTTCAAGTTTACAAATTTTAGGAACAATAATCTTTTCATAAAGTATAAAATATACACATAATGTACTGTAACAATGGATTTGCATTGAAAAGCACCTTCACACAAATGTCACACCACTACAACAGGACACAGAATCACACTGGAACCCATTATACATTTTACAACAACATGTTGCAAGTGACTGTGCCCTAAGTAAAGTAAGGCTTCCATTGAAGGATTTGCCCATCATATCTGAAACACATCTGACCAAAAATGCCCACTATGTGCTCCTTCAGGTTCAACCAGACCAGGATATGCTGAGGTTAGCAAGGGAGATATTAATACATGCTCAGCCATCCATGGACCTTAACGCTTGGCCTTAAAGAGTAAATGCAGCCCACTTGAAAGCCCATTCGTCTACTGAAGGCAAAGCATCACATCTACGAACCCATTAAAACTCACTGCAGTTGAGAATATTCTGATCATAAAATATACATATTTATTCTGTGTACGTTACACTTTGGCAACAGAATTTTGGAACGACTGCATGAAGGAACTAAGATTTTTTTTAAAAATAAATGCTCACCAGCAACATTTGAGCACACCGATAAAATATGAATACAGACCAAAAATACCCACATGGCGACGACACAATGTGCTTCAAACCTTTTCACACTCAAACGCTGAGCGAGAAAATCAAACATGGCACATGGTTTACAGTATAAGATAAAAGATTTTACAACATAAGCTTCAAACTTAACCACCACTCCCCTCCCCCCCACCCCATTGCTCTCAAATGAATTATAATATAACAGAACAGTATTTAAGATTCTATTAAGTGCTCTTCATTTATAACCATCCCAGAGATTTATCACTGATATATTGTATATGATGTCCAAACTCTGCATAACTTTATCACACCCTGTATATATCACCCTGTGAAACAATAAAGACAATCTCAAAGGCAACATAAGGAATACTTACTTACAGTTAATTTGCTGATCAAAGGAGATCAAGCAGAATCAAACCGTCTGTATCGCAAAAGAAATGGCAGCAAGGAAACTAATACACTGTGATCAGTTGAGGCACCGTGTGCCGATCCGTCCTTTACTGAATCAGTGTAGACGTACTGTGGTAAAAGCTATTTGTGCGCATCATCTTTCCCTTAGTTCCCTTATTTTGTACAGTTTTGTGTTAAATATGCTATAAAAAAAGTATGTTGATTTTTGATCACACTTCAAAGTAGTAGAATTTTAAACTGATGAACCATAAAATGATTCTTTACTTATCCTAAACCAGGGATGAACAAAGTAGGACTTCGCCTTCAAAATAAAAATAACTTTATAATTCTTCAATTTCCATGACATTAACACAATGATCCATTATTTTTTATGTTTTCATATTTTAATCAACAAAGCAAGAAAAAAAGAAAAAAAAGAAAGAGCAACTGTAACCTTTCTGTATTTCAATGTATTTAAAAACAACAACACATCAGCGGAGAGACAGAAAGGTTGACAGTTGCATGCGTTATCCTGTACAGAATTTACATTACTGTTGCAGTGAGAGTTTGATTGAAGGCCTCTTAATCGGTTCCCATTTTGGCGATCAGTTCGTCGCAGATCTTGGTGAGCTCCTCGATCTCTTGATTCTGTGAGAGAAGAAGTGTTTAGAAACGAGTTTTGAGCTAAAATCCCAGGACAGAAACATAATTCAGTTTGGGTAGAATACAAGTTAGACAGAATAATTTTTCAAGCACACCAAACAAATTTAAACTGGGCACGTCCATTAGACTGTCTTCAACTGTAACCAGCTGTGTGAATGTAACTTAGTTAATTTACTTAAATACTGTACTTAATTACAAGTTTTTCCCTTACTTCTACTTCACTTGAATATTTCCATAATGCTAGATTAGACGTAATCTACTACAGTTCAGACGTAAATACAGTATTTTACACTCCACTGCTTTCATTTGATACGTAAAGGAAGCAACATTTTACAACAAAAGAAGCCCATATGATATGATATGACAAAATACTCTTACATGCTATTGATAAAAACAATGGTATTTCTACTAAAGGATCACAGTTGTTCCTCCACTGACAGATAGGCTACTGCAGTTTGGCTGACAACCATCACAACAAAAAATAAATAAGTTAAAACTACAAAATCTCACATATCTAATTGCTTGGTTTCTTATTATTCTTGGAGCTTGATAATGGAGTAATGTGTCTACTATTCCTCTTAATTTGAACAAGATGCTGGTTTTAGTAAATGAAACACTGCCCCCTAGTGTTAAAAGCTATGCCAGTGTGTTGGCAAGAGCATTTATAAAATCAATGTTCATTGCCAGCACAGTGATTTTACAGCCTACAAACAATCTCAACACAATATTATTTGTTTACAGTAATAATTTCTTTAAACCTCATTTCATTTGACGACATCTTGACGATTTTTAAACAAGCCACGCACCTCTTACCAGACTTAAGACTTGAAGCGAAGCACAAACAGAAAACTCCATTCCACTGAACCTCAATCATTCAGAGTGTTACCCTACCTGGCACTCCCACAGTTTAACACAGCAAATCCATTTTAATCATGTTTGCAGTCAGCCTACCTTTTGAAGGACAGCTCTTTCAAGCGACTCCACCTTCATCTGCTCCATCCGCAGACCGGCGTTGAGTGCTACACCCTCGGAGTTGGCCTTGGCACGTACCTGGGCTATCTCCTCATTAGCCCTGTTAGAGAGGAAGTGAAGAAGGAGACCAGAGAACTTGTCAAATTGCCTCGCCCTTTTCAGGATTAAAAACCTGTCTAATGGTTAAATCTTGGTATCAAGAAAACATGCAATATGCTTTAAAAAGAGCAAAAGGGCTTCATCTGATGGCCAAATACATTAACATGCCGAGCGTGAATGCATGACACATTGGAATAGGCAACCATTTATCGCAGTTAAAGCAGTCTTTGCAATATGTAAACTGCGATATCAAAATTTGCGAAAACGCATTTTTTAAAAATATATTGTGCAGCCCTAGTTGGATTCCACAAACTGCAGACGTGGAAGCTTACTTGTCCAGTTTCTCCTCGGCGTGCATCTTGAGGGTTTGGTATCGCTGCTCCTCCTGCTTGATCCGGTTCAGGTAGTCCTGCGCACACTTCTTCAGTACTTCCTCATTCTGGGGGGGGGGGGGGGATAAATGTAGAGAATATATATAGTGGTTCGGCTTTTAATGTGGCAGTGGGCTGGAAAACATCTCATGAGAATCTCTACTGACCTTCTTGAAGCCCTCCAGCACACCCTTCATGTTCTCATATCTCCTGAAGAGGTCAGCGAAGGAGCGCTCCACGGAGCTGAGGTCGGCTATGGCCTGATCCCTCTCTAAAGTCATCTGCCGGACCGACTTACTACAGGACAGCGTCTTCTGCTGCTGCTGGTCCTCTGCAGTCAACAGAGGAGTCAAAATATGAGACTCACAGGAAGCAAAGGGTTGGGTGTGTACAGCTTATCTTAAAGACTGAACTCATGCAGCACTGCCAAATGCAACTTTGAATCAGTGGAATGTTTGCAATTGTTTTGGTTCTTCTGACTCCATCATACTGTGTTCGACATTAAATGTTCTCAAGGGAAGCTACAGAGTGTCTGCTGCTGTTTTTGAGCCACAGACTATAGGTAGTAGTAGGCTACAAAAGATCAGCAGATTCATATTAAATATTGGGGTTGAATGAGAAAAATACAATTTATTCAGCCTTCCTTCTGTTGTGGATGTGAACAATATTAGAAAAAAGCTGAGAGGTGAGTATTGAACCTCATTGTAATTGTTCCTTATCACATCCTATGAACTCTCCACTGACTCGACTATACACAACAGATAAAAAGCATGCACAGTTAAAATCCACCAGGGGGCAGCAGCAACTTACCAATCATCTGTGCAACTGTTTTCTCATATTCTGCAACTATTTGCCTGTCAACATAAGAAAAGAAAGAACGAAACTCAGCAACTTTGTTTCTTCTGTCAATCACTGTACATTTTTTTTTTGGGGGGGGGCATTTTTATGCTTTATTTGATAGTGCAGAGAGACAGAGGTGAAATGGGGCAGAGAGGGGAGTGACATGCAGAGAACAACCGCGGGTGGGAATCGAACCCGGGTCTGCTGCTGGGCCCGGCCCGGGAGGGGGACGCCTTACATTTCTTTAAATGTGAAACTACCAACCTCATCTCCAAAACCTCTGCTCTGCTGTCTTCATATTTCTTCTTCCAATCGTTGACCTCCATCTCTTTGGTGATGATCTAATCGGAAGAAAGGGGCATGAAGAGAAAAATGTCCGGATCTGAAGAAATGTGAATCATTGGCTGACTCATTTAGTGAAATGAGCGGCATTTCAGCCATTGGGTGTGTGTGTGTGTGTGGCAGTGACGTACCTCTTCTCTGATCATGGTGAGCACTGCGGCCTTGTCTATCTCACTCAGAGCTATGTTGTCCTGGGACAGGCCTGCAAAATCTGGAGATTTACTGCTTGTCACCTTGGTTGCTTTTTGTTTTATAGATATCTGACTCTGTGAAACGTACAGAAAACACAATGAGTGCTCGGTTTCCAGGAGCTGCTTTATTTAGTTTTTAATTTAGATCACATGATGTCATTGTTAGGAGTGTATATTTTATTTATCAAACATTTGAATGAGCTTGAGGTGTAAGTGTGCTTATCTAAGACTATTATATAGGTGAAACCTATTAGATTATTGTGGCAATAATAGCTGATGGGGCTTTAGAAAGCAACACAAACTGTTGTCCCAAAATGACAAAATAAAAAAAGTAGGACTAATTATTTATAAACTATCTTCTTCTTAACTGGGATAATAGAACAGCAGGTGCTCAACGAGCCAGTCATGTTTAAATATTAATACTACTACTTACAATCTCATCTTTCAGACTGCAGGTGTCCTTCTCCTCCAGGTGATCTGTCATCTTAGCCTCAGGACCTTTAAGGAAAAAAATAACAACACGGAATTCAATGGCAAATGACAACGATGACACATCCACACAGAACTATACATAGCCTATCTGAGCTCAATGTCCTTACCTGAACTTCAGCAATAAGAATGAATTTGTCTAGTTTTCATCAGATTGTCTTGTTTCTGTGATGAAAGGATGGTGTGATACTCCTCAGACTGGTTGAAACGACTGCATCGGTATGCAATGCAAATATGAGAAGAATTTGTTCTCAAGCGCAATATTTATAACTTATTTTTAACCAGGACAGGGCTCTGCTGAGAGTGCAGGCTCCATTTTTCTTCTTCATAAAGCTTGACACTTTATGCGGTTGCCTTTGTAGTTTCCAATCCTCAAACAGAAATTGATGCTTTTTTATACTGCTTTTGGAACTTGCACCTCTCTGGTTGTGGTAACTTAAATTGACTATCATATGTCCTTTAAAATACTAGTAAAATCTAAAAAACACTAGCTATTAGATATTAAGACTTTTGATAGAACTATTAAGTAAACTACTAATACTAATACTGTATAGTCATAAAAAACATGCATTGTTATTTGAACAGATAGGTCAGTTGATCCTTTTGCTGAAGTTGACTTAACGGGGAAATGTTGTCACTTTTAGGATGGGTGCATTTAACCAGACAATGAAGAAAGTCTTAATTGAAAAGACTTCTTTTTTTACACAGTGGGGGGGTTTGAAGGTCCAAACATACCATCCATAGCAGATATATCATTGACTGGCTGTTTTTTCATGGGTGCTTTATTGCTTTCGGGTTTCCGTCTCTCCTCGTGGCTGTCTGCTGTCTGGCCCACAATGCCAGTGGAGGCAAGCTTCTCCTCATCCGTGGCGTGGTGGACTCGCTGTGTGATTTCTGGGGTCTGAACCACCACCTCGTCCTCCCCCTGGAGACAAGGGAGGAAGATTCACATGGCAATGGGATTTAATTCACACTTAGATAGCAAAAGTGTAATATAATATTTCAAACAAAATAATAAATAAAACAAAATAAGGAACAAAATCAATCAATTGGCAGCTTTGATTAAAACTCTTCCTAGTGCATAGCAAAGTGTATGTGTACTGTAGAACAAGTGTGGATACAGTACGTTACATCAGACATGAAAGTATTAGAATCCCAGACATCTAAGGTAACCCCAGTGTTGAATATATTGCATATATTGAATATATTGAAATGAGGAAATCTCAAGAGGATGGATGAAGTGATAAAGTCCAGGGCACAGGCTAACATTTGACTTTAGAGTGCTAATAAACCGATCTGTCACCAAGCCAGCACTGCGGCGATGGAACCACTGCTGATGCTCCTGTCAGCTTGTGTCATACTGAATGTATGTCTCTATGTGTGTGTGTGTGTGTGTGTGTGTGTGTGTGTGTGTGTGTGTGTGTGTGTGTGTGTTTGTGATGAGGTGAGGCCGGCAGATGCTGCTGAATAATGGACACTGCAGTTTCACTGCAGTAAGGTGAAACATTTTGGCCGACACAAGACTCAAACAAAAAACACACACACTCACATACACACACACACACACACACACACACACACACACACACACACACACACACACACACACACACACACACACACACACACACACACACAAATACACACAGTACCTGATCGCACACGTCAAGCACCAAGGACTGGCTCTCGTCATATTTCTGAACTTTACAGGAATTCCTACAAAACAAGCACATGTTGAGAGTACAAATGTCAGAATATATAAAAGTTGCGATCCTTATACACCTTTGGAGCCGTTTGCTTAGTGTCATATTGTATAAGGTACAGCTAGATACAGTGCATGGCAAGACATAGCTAGTATAATCATACTGGCACTGCCCAGCTACTGGAGGGATCACAAATGGGACAAATGAACTTGCTGATGTAACATGGGATGGTCCTGTGAGTTGAGGTTAAACTTTGGAGGACATTTATTTCCCTCACATGCTCCTTCTCAGCAGACAATTCTGACAGTGCACGTCATGATGACAGTAAATGGGAAGTCAGCATGCATAAGAGAAAGAGAGCGTCGATAGTACTTACAACAGAAAACAAAGAAGCTTGACTTTTTCAGAGGTCCTGAGGCCAATAGAAGTGGAGGAAAGCAGAGGTTGGGGTTTTGCGTAACAGACAAGGGGAGTAAGGTTGAAGTATGAAGGGATATTGATTAATGACAATGGGTGACAGAGCAGGGGTAAGAGACAAAGAAGAGCGTGTGAGTGACTGAAGGGCGTTAAGCTCAGCATGTTAGATACACAGCAGACAGTTTTAAGTTTTTATGTAAACACGAGATGCCGACAGACCTGGAACAGCCAGTCCAAACCACTGCAGCTAAAAGTGCTTTCAAGGATCTAAAGATAACATGTTGGGGAATTGCGTCAATGGTCAGTATGCTCCGTTAAGTGTTTGGCATGTTCTCAAAGCATTCTGTGGTACGCATCCAACCACTAACCAATCCAGCCAGAGAAAGAGCAGGCTCAGTGGGAGTAAATCTGAACCCAAATGGAAATCTGAATTTTTATCATTGGTGATGTTAAAACCTTGGAGGCGGCAAATGCATGGGGCAAAATAAAAGAGCATATTCACTTCGCTGTACACTCACTGGATTGTCCTTTCTTTGCTTTTCTTGGGAATCTGTCTCACTTTCTTCTCCCCTGCCGGATGCCCCGCCTTCTGTTTGCCTGCGTCTTTGACTTTTTCCTCCGTCTGAGGGGCGCTACTGGAAGATTCCTCTGTGCTCAGGGTTTTGGAAGCTTTAAAAGGGTCCACGGAGTCATCAAAATGGTCTGGGTCAAAACTGTAGGAGCCCTTGGGGCGCACCGGAGAGTTGTCCACTGTGCTATTGCTTCCAAATGGATTGAAGTTTGGGTCGTCCCACTGATTGGCATCAAAGTTATATGTTTCCTTCTTAGGAATAGGAATATCATCAAGGTTCAGAGGTGCAGGAGAGTCTGAAATGGGAAAAGTTTCTGGGAGAGCGTCTGCAACTGGCTCTGACGCTAGTTGGGAATTTGTTTCCAACACTGTGGGTTCTGGTGCAGGTTGGCTGGAAGCCTCGGTTCCTTTGGACTTCTGCTTCTTTACTGCCAGTTTGCTGATTGTCTTTTTACCTCCTGGTTTCCTTAGAGGTGGCTTACTGACCGTGCCTTCGTCCAGACCGAACTCTAGCATCACAGACTTTGCCTCTGGTAATGGCTCCATCATCTCTGTTTCTGTTGGAGCTGCTGAGCTGGCCTGACAAACAGGCATTGGGCCACCAAATGGATTGAAGTTTGGGTCGTCCCACTGATTGGGATCAAAGTTATATGTTCCCTTCTTAGGAATAGGAATATCATCAGGGTCCAGAGGTGCAGAAGAGTCTGAAACTGGGAAAGCAGTTTCTGGGAATGGTTCCGAAACTGGTTCTGACACTGGTTGGGAATCTGTTTCCAACACCGTGGGTTCTGGTGCAGGTTGGCTAGAAGCCTCAGTTCCTTTGGGCTTCTGCTTCTTAACTGCCAGTTTGCTGATTGTCTTTTTACCACCTGATTTCCTCAGAGGCGGCTTGCTGGCTGTCCCTTCGTCCAGACCGAACTCTAGCATCACAGACTTCGCCTCTGGTAATGGCTCCATCATCTCTGCTTCTGTTGGAGCTGCTGAGCTGACATGACAAACAGGCATTGGGCCACCAAATGGATTGAAGTTCGGGTCGTCCCACTGATTGGGATCAAAGTTATATGTTCCCTTCTTAGGAATAGGAAAGTCGTCAAGGTCCAGAGGTGCAGCAGAGTCTGAAACTGGGAAAACAGTTTCTGGAAATGGTTCCGAAACTGGTTCTGAAGCTGGTTGGGAATCTGTTTCCAACACCGTGGGTTCTGGTGCATGTTGGCAGGAAGTTTCGGATTCTATGGGCTTCTGCTTCTTAACTGCCAGTTTGCTGATTGTCTTTTTACCACCTGATTTCCTCAGAGGCGGCGTGCTGGCTGTCCCTTCGTCCAGAGCGAACTCTAGCATCACAGACTTCGCCTCTGGTAATGGCTCCATCATCTCTGTTTCTGTTGGAGCTGCTGAGCTGGCCTCACAAATGGGCAATGGGCCACCAAATGGATTGCATTTCGGGTCGTCCCACTGATTGGGATCAAAGTTATATGTTCCCTTCTTAGGAATAGGAAAGTCGTCAAGGTCCAGAGGTGCAGCAGAGTCTGACACTGGGACGGCAGTTTCTGGAAGTGGGTCTGAAACTGGTTCTGACTCTGTTCGGGAATCTGTTTCCAACACTGTGGGTTCTGGTGCAGGTTGGCTTGAAGCCTCAGTTCCTTTGGGCTTCTGCTTCTTTACTGCTAGTTTGCTGATTGTCTTTTTACCACCTGGTTTCCTCAGAGGTGGCGTATTGACCGTGCCTTCGTCCAGACCGAACTCTAGCATCACAGACTTCGCCTCTGGTAATGGCTCCGTCATCTCTGTTTCTGTTGAAGCTGCTGAGCTGGCCTCACAAACAGGCAATGGGCCACCTATTGGCTCGAGTCTGAGGAGAGAGCTGGGGCCGCAAGGTGGGGGAGAGTTCTGAATTTTGGATCCGCCGGTGTTGAAGGGGTCAAAGCTGTCATCCAGTTGGTCTGGGTCAAATTTGTAAGTGGCTTTAGGAACAGGGAGTTCTTGTTCCTCAATAGTTGGAGCAGCCTCGATCATTGAGGCCTTCACCTTCAGGGATGGAGGTTTAGACTTCCTGGTTTTGGTCTTTGGAGTTGACTCATCGACCAGTGGGGTCTGGTTGAGGCCATTGCACTGTGGATCTGGTTCAGCAAATTGTTGGTGCTCAGGGGTCTCTGCTGCTGGGCTGGCCGCAGGTTCACTGCTCTGTACTGAGACTGGTTCTGAGGTTGGAATTGGAACAGGAGTCACAACTGGGACAGGATCTGCAACTAGGATGGGGACTGGGGTTTGGTACGGCTCAGGGGATGGTGCTGTGCTTTCATCCACCTGAGGTGTTTCCTTCACCGAAGATGAAGTAGGAACGGGCAAAGAGCCCAAAGCTTCTGGAATATTCTGTGTTTGTTTTGCTTCCAGGGTATGAATATTGACTTCCAGAGGGCCACCCATGGAGACTGCAGGCTCATCCTGACCCATGGTGTGGCGGAGCAAAATATCCTGATCCCCAACAGGGACAGTCACTCTCAGGTGCTCCTCCTGAGCCACATCTGCAGAAGAAATGAGAGAGGAAAAAGAATTAAACTTAAAATCAAGTTCAAAGTGCAAGATAATATGACTGCATGTACATTTCTTCTGCCTATGATAACATATCCAATCAGATCTACTAAACTCAGATGTAGGAGACATCTGATTGGTTACAACCAGCCAACTACTCCGATTGCTGCTGTTGCCATGGCGACATCTTACTATGAGGCCCATGAGATTTAAACCAAGAAGTGCAACCGAAAAACAGAGAGTATGAGAAAAAAAGAGAGGTATGGTTTATTTTGTCTTGTGTGTTGAGGAGGAAGGGGACAGTGGCTGCTGTGATGTAATTGTTGCCCCCAGGAAACTGTTTGACACATCAACATACTTCTGTATGCCTGTCATAGTCGCCATATTCATGTAATATTATGTTGCTAGGAGACAAGCACTACCTGCTGTGTTTCCACCTATTTCAATTCATAATATAATGTCGGCAAAACTGTGTCATTTTCAAAGTATTCCTGCCGGCCAACATGCCCATACAAACGCATCCTCCTCCCAGTCCACATGCATTATTCAAGACAAGTATCCTTCCTCAGTTCTGTCACTCTTGTGTTTACAAAAGCATTTCACATCAGGGATAAATCTCTCTGCTGCGGTGCCTGAAATAGTACCCAAAACCTGACCCTCCATTTAAAAATTAAATGTCTTAAATACATATATATTGCAAAATAGTATTGATAAAGAATTGTTCATGTATTACAGTAACTCAAGTCAAGGCAACCTTTAAGTATGGTTCTGATAATGTCATCAAATGAAGGTTAGGTGCCTTTTTCGCTTCAACAAGATCTTCAGCTATCAGATAAATATTTATAAAACGGTCATGGTGTATAGACTGATGCTGATATTGTAATGGAGACTTTGGGTGGGCACAGAAACACAGCCATCAGCATGTTTACATTCAAAGAAGTTTCTAGAGGCACTTCAACTCCCGCCCGCCAGGATTCAAACTTCCTCATTCACAGCTGCAGTAAAGGATGTTTGTGGTTGAAACAAAAAGCAAACTCCCTCCTCTCTCCATTCTGGTCGACCTTTACTATGCACATTTTAGGAGCATGTTGGTGGAGCCTTCAAAACTGGAAGATTGGTTTACTCCTGCCAAAGACGACAACTGCCTTTCATCAGCACACAGTACCCTTAAAAAGTTGGCTGCCTGATGGCTACAGCCTCATAACAAGGGTTGTTCAGTCACTCCCCTCATTGTGACCTCTATCAGTTACCAATACAAAACGGGGCCGACCCATGCTTTTGTTGAACCTGTTGAATTCCTGAGCAAAGGACATTCCCACACTCTCCTCTGGGCTCCTCCTCTTGGTGATTCAAATGACAATGACAGCGCTTCCGCTATCATCAAACTCAAACACCACCTAATTGCAATACTCAGTGTGCAGTACAGCTTACGTACTAAGCACAAAGGACATGCTTAGGTATAGTTTACCATAAAGAAAGTCAATACTGACCTGTAATGGTACTCATAGTTAAAAAGGGAGGTCAATTCCAAGTTAATGCTTAAATGCAGTAGGTTGGTTCTTTCCCGAAACAGACTGCATATGTATCCAATTACGCGGGCATGGTAAACTTGATATGCCCTGCATATAGTCAGACACAGCAGTGGAATTCCAAAATGGCCAAAATGTGCTATTTAAAATGATTATCTTAACATACCTAGTTGACACATTTTACTTGGAAACTTTCTTTTCGTTGATCATGACCACAAACACATGTAATGTTTGAACATATACAGCAACATCAAAGTAGTAATTTTTTCCATGCAGAGACGCTGTCTTAAAAACCTGTAATGCTAATAAGCACCTTCAGCTTCCCCTCCATGCCTCTCCTTAACTTTCCCTCTTCTCTGCGTTTGTTACTTGCTAAGCAGTGGCCTCACCTGTTTTGTCTGCTTCAGTGTTGTTGTTCTCCAGCTCTCTTGGGAAGGTCGGAGGGGCGCGGACGGGAGTTACTTCTTCAGGAGTGCCAAAATGACCCTCTGAGTCAGAGCTGTGGTAAGCCAGAGAAACACATAGAGATAGAGAGCATTAACTTTCCACCCAGGAAAAACCTTGCATGACTGAGCAGTAGTGATTGAATTAATATAATTCTATTCAAATTACTGGAGCTATCTGTGCTCTTAAGCAAAAGGCTTCATCAGCACAGGGAATAGTGAAGAAGACGGCTTGCATAAACAGAACTGCAACAACTGCATTCACACCTACAATAGGTCCAATAAATGAGTCAAATTTGTTATTTCTATTCCTTCCTAAATCTATTGAATCAGACAGATACATTTAAGTGAATCAGGAGAATGTTAGAGTACTGTTCAAGCACTTTATTTTAGAAAACTACATGTGTAAAACACACGTTTTATAAAGCAAATCTCAGAGAAAAGGGATTAACAGAGTATGATACTACAAGAATGTAAATGTTATTTTGGATATAAATCTACAGCGTGCTGAATTTAATCATTTAAATATGTATCATGAGCAAAGATACGTTGTGCCTTAACAAGTCTTTACTTTCCCAAATCATTCGATATTATATACTCCGCCGAGGTTGTTTCATAACGTGGGCAACACTCAGCAGCACTATAGAGAAAGAGGAAATAGGGCAGCCTAACTCTTTCCTGTCACATCTGCAGATCTATGCAGCATGAGGTATGAGACGGCACCTCGCAAACTTTCTATGCATCTAGATTAAAAGATGAGAACATTGCAAGTGAATGCAGTTTACAATCTACAGTAAATGGGCCCTTTCAAACACACAAAATGGTGATGTTAACATCGAAGAGCAGCAACATTCAACCTTGATCAGATCAGTTCAGGAAACAATAGCACATTGTGAGAGTAAATAGATGGCCTTGTTTAGATAATGGCTTAGATAGCAAACAAACTTTGAGGTAGTGTAGTGACAAAGCATCAGTTCAATACAATGTTTAAATGTGAAAGTGTGGGGGTTGGCACATATAAACATTGGTAAATCATTATGTTCCAATGGAACAACGCCGAAGATAACACGGTGATAAAAGTAGACACCAGGAGCATAGGCGATAAGGCCATTACGCCCTGAGCATGTGTCATGTTTGTGAGCAAGGATTAGATCATCGAACTAAAAGCCCTACAGTTACCTGGCCTCAGTGACTGTGTTATTTCTGTGAAGCCATGCACAGAAATGAGGATATACCAGTGGTGGGGCCGAGAAAAACATTCACTTCAAACACTGTAGCAGCCCAAACCAGAAAGCCAGAAACGTGTCAGCACTGCACGACAACACACCACATTTCACATTTCTGCATGTCAACGAAAAAATGATTCATGCTGATAAGGCAACGGATACAGTCTGTCCCTATTTCGTCCAACATTCATAATAGTAGAGATTCCTCAACCTGACATGTGGACAACACACACACACGCACACACACGCACACACACACACACACACACACTTTCACATGTGAAAGTGCCACCCTTCTCCAGTCCAGACAGTGTGTGAACCACCCACAGTGTCAGTAGTCGCGGGGCTCCACCACCACAACAACACTTGCCTGAAGCCTTGAGATCTCTCCTCCTCTTCGTCTCCTGGCTCTCCACGTTGCTCCCTCTCCTGGCTGGCCTCCTGCCCCTCTTGGTCCTCCTCTCCCTCTCCCCCTCGCACCGCCGTCCACGTCCATTTGGCCCATGACACGGGTGACAGCCAAGACATCCCTTCTCTTTCCACAGCAGGGTGTGCGGATGGGGGTGGGGGGGGGGGGGTTCTTCAACCCTTCTGTCGACTCACTGGTTCTCCAAAGCCTGACTGATCCTTCGCTGTGTTTTTCTTCTTCTTCAGATTTGCTCCCTGCCAACAGCTCTCACATCTTCCCACAGAGCCTCTCTCTCTTGATTCCCACGAAAGCAGGGAGACATTTCTTTACCACTCCTCTCTTTTTTTGGTATGTTCTCAGTGTTAGAGTCACAGAGACATTCGCTGCCTTCTCAATCTTCTCCTTTTCTTTACCTCCAGTCACGCTCCCTTTCCCCTCTGTGGACAGAATACCTCTGCTCTGATCAGCTGGGTTTCCAAATGCTGTTCTCACCCTCTCCCTCTCCCTCTCCTCTGCTGGCTGAAACCCACCCCTCCCCGCCTGTTTCCCCTCTACCTCGGGCCAGCCCACTTACAAAAAAACACAGCAAGGGGAGGCAGGAAGCCCACAGCCGTGAATACAGAGCAGCTTCTCTTTAGTCAAACTCAATGAGTCCCCCTGTGGTGGGAGAATGGTACGTTCCTGTCAGACCGTTCTTGCACTCTGAAGCAGAAGGAGGGAGTCTGAAAACAAACACAGGAGAAGGAGGAGGAGGAGGTGGAGCCAAACTGTTGGGGCTACACAATTTTATAGCCCAAAGAGAGAGAGGCTAGGAATGTGAGGTTGGTTCTTAAAGCCTTCTCTGCTCCCCCAGGCTGTTAAACAGTTAACTGTTTCTCCCATCCAGTGGCAGGCATGCATGACCAGGGGAACCAGTTTAGTTAGATAGCCCCAGGAGACTTACCTGGCTGGATTCAATGTGTCTGAGGTAACAGTTAAGCTGACAGGGAACAAGGGCCATCAATGCACTCATTGTCTCTCACTCAAATTCATTGTTGATCCTGACACATACAGGTACAGGTACATATTGTACAGGAAGAGAAAGGGAAATAAAGAATACAATTTCTAATGTGTCACCAGTTTACGTTTGCATCACATATTTCACTGACTTTATATAATTGTACTGTTTGGTATTCTGTTCAGTTCCATTCTCTGTACATTTAGTGACCTGATTATGCCAATCAGCAGCAGTCATCAGCTATAAAGTAAGTTTAACATCACCACTTTCACTTTAATGTTAATCTTCAAAGCAAAATTAAACCCGTAATAACTTCAAAGTGGCCCCAACTGCTGTGCTTCAGAGAAAGGTTTACATTGTATTGCCTGTCTAAAACAACAGTCACATGCATGTCTACATTAAAAGAGTGAGTGAAATCCTTCCTCCTGTCAGGACTACCAGTGATAAGAACCCCTCCTAATGCTTTTCCGATGTAGGACATGGGGAACAGAATCCACTACTTACGTCTCTGACAGCTAGAGACTTACTGTATGTAGTTGCTTTTAGTCTAATCAAAAGGGAATGTTATAAAGTGACCGCCTATTTAGTAAAAAATGCCCAAATAGTTGTTACTGTGCCTGCCCTTAAACGCTATCAAATCCAAAAGAAAGGTTCCCGCACATTATCTTACTTTAAAAAATATGAATGTATTTATTTGGTGGCAACGTTTCCGTGCTAGACTTCCATCTGTCGAACCCTTTTGTAACCAAGTTTAAAATGTAGATATATAATAGATTCCTTTTAAAAAATGTTGCTATTCTGTTCTAGCCTATATCATCTGTTAATATTTTTGAAAGTTGCAAAATTGCTAAATAGAGGAAAAAAGGTTGGATGATCTATCCTTTACTTGCAGGTGAGCCAATAAAACAGAAACAAAGTATCCATTATGATGTCAAGGGAAACAGTCTCATACATGATGAGACAAACAAACACTATATCTACTGTAGAAAGCACTCACAGTTTGAAATCAACCGACATGGATTTAATATTAAAGGTGAAGTAAGCGATTTATTTATATTAATATTAGTGTTAAATCGCTCTTTATTCATACAGTGATCACTTACATAATGTGCGCGTTTCATAAAGCCGATCTCTCAGTCCGCTGCTCTGCATGTAATCGGCAAATAAACTTATTGGAGGATCCCGAAATTTATATCCAATCACAAGAGAGAACGATACAAACTGACACCCGTCTCACTCATGGTCTCACTGCCGGTGCACGCCAGAGCGACTGCCGGGTGAATGTTTATGCGCCTACAATGGCAGAGCAGGTAAAAATCCTTCCCAATGTCTGTTTTGATGGTTTTTATCATGTTTTATCAAACTTATGGATCTGAGATGATGACTAGATAACTCGCTGCTTGAAGACCGCAGTGCATTAATGTGGTGACGTAGGTCCATGCGAGCGAGGGGACTGCTAACTGCAGTAACTGACAGGAAGTTAGCTAAAAGAACCATTCTGCTTACAGCACCTTTAAGTGCTTTCAGTACCTTGAGCGTCGACACATCTCGTATGAATGGTTAATATGACCCACATTTGTGGCAGTTTCTTTCAAAATCAGTGCTTTTTGCAACGCCTGTTTGGTATATTATATTGCTATTTCGTGAGCCTTCTCATTTAAAACAAATATGCATCTTGATATTGTTTGCTAATATTGCACTCCCTCTCCAGAAACTTCTCAAATGTTTGGCTTGGCCACGCAGCAGCTTAACTCCTCCCAAATTCCAATGGAGGAGCAGAGACACACACACACGTGCCTCAGTCAGGCTCAGAGTTTCCACATTGGACCAGAAAGGGTGGAGTTAGTCCTCTGCCCACGTATTTACTGTCTGGGTCTGGAGGTTGTGGCTAGGGTACAGAGTGAGGGGTGATCCCTGCTTAAATCCCTGCTTGAAAACACAAAGAGATTATCAGAGGAGCTCAAGGATCAATTTGTGCTTTTCTTCTAGGATTGTCTTGTCTTTCTTGTGAAAGCACCAGCATTCCATATTTTTGAAGTGACTGAGCCAGAGTTGAGACCCACAGGAGCTCAGGCTTATTAACAAAAGATTACTGTCTCCCCACACCTTGTCGGCTCTAATCGTTGTTAATCATCTTTCATCAACACTCAAGTCATACTTGACTAATGGACAAAGCTGTAACACATGAGAAACCTGCATTTTGTGGAGGTTATCTTTCACCATAAATCAATGTTTGTAACTGGAGAGAGCATAACAACTCTTGGTTTCCATGTATTCACTTTTTATTCTAGATGGCTCCCCGCACCAGTGGTGAGGGGGGGCCCGGGTACGGCCAGGGGATAAGTAGGTTACATAAGAAAGGGTAACTTCCTTTTGCCATCCTTGTTATGAAAACGTAACTATTTGTTGGCAGTTCTCTAGAAAAACTCTATACTACAGTGGAGGAAATAAGTTTTTGACCCCTTACTGATTTTGTAAGTTTGCCCACTTACAATGAAATGAACGGTTTATAATTTTAATGCTAGGTTTATTTTAACAGTGATAGACAGAATATCAAAAAGAAAATCCAGAAAAAGAAATTATTTTGCATTTCATTGAGGGAAATAAGTATTTGATCCCCTGTCAAAACATTGCTTAGTACTTGGTGGAGAAACCCTTGTTGGCAAGTACAGAGGTCAGACGTGTCTTGTAGTTGATGACCAGGTTTGCACACATCTCAGGAGGATATTTGGACCACTCCTCTTTGCAGATCCTCTCCTAATCTTTAAGGTTTCGAGGCTGTTGCTTGAGCTTCAGTTCCCTCCACAGATCTATTGGATTAAGGTCTGGAGACTGGCTAGGCCACTCCATGACCTTAATGTGCTTCTTCTTGAGCCACTCCCTTGTTGCCTTTGCTGTATTTTTAGGGTCATTGACATGCTGGAAGACCCATCGATGACCCATTTTTACGGACCTGGCTGAGAGAAAGAGGTTGTCACCTAGTATTTCATGGTACATGGCCCCATCCATAGTTCCCTCGATGCAGTGAAGTCCACCTGTCCCCTTAGAAGGGAAACACCCCTAAAGCATAATGCTTCAACCTCCATGCTTGACTGTGGGGATGGTGTTCTTGGGGTCATAGTCAGAATTCCTCTTCCTCCAAGCATGGCGAGTCACTATGATACCAAATAACTTGATTTTGTTCTAATCTGACCACATCACCTTCTCCTAAGCATTCTCTGAGTCATTCAGGTGTTCATTGGCAAACTTCAGACGGTTCTGTACATGTCCCTTCTTGAGCAGGGGGACCTTACGGGCACTACAGGATTTCAATTCATTACGGCATAGTGTGTTACCAATGCTTTTCTTGGTGACTGTGGTCCCAGCTGCCTTGGGATCATAAACAAGCTCCTCTCGTGTAGATCTGGGCTGATCCCTCACCTTTCTCATGATCATTGATACCCCACGAGGTGAGATCTTGCATGGAGCCCCAGACCGAGGGAGATTGATGGTCATTTTGTGTTTCTTTCATTTTCGAATATTCGCACCAACAGTTGTCTCCTTCTCACCCAGCTTCTCGCCAATGGTCTTATATTCTATTCCGGCCTTGTGCATGTCTACAATCTTGTCCCTGATGTTCTTAGACAGCTCTTTGGTCTTGCCCATGATGGAGATGTTGGAGTTTGATTTATTGACTATGTGGACAGCTGAATTTTATACAGGTAACAAGTTGAGACAGGTGTGTTTTATAAAGGAAACTAGTTTAGATTAGGAATACTTTTTTAAAGCACAAGGACTAATCTGTGGCAGCCAGAATTATTTATGGTTGGTAGGGGATCAAATACTTATTTCACTCAATGAAATGCAAAATAATTTATATCTTTTTTAATGTGATTTTCTGGATTTTCTTTTTGATATTCTGTCTATCACTGTTAAAATAAACCTAGCATTAAAATGATAGACTGTTCATTTCATTGTAAGTGGGCAAACTTACAAAATCGGCGAGGGATCAAATACGTATTTCCTCCACTGTATATACAGAACTGAATACAGCCATAATTTGTCACTGCTTACAAAAACAAACCAGGCGTCCTCAAAGATTTCAGCTTGAAGTCTGCTTTTCTAGTCTAAAAATGGCATCAATAAACATCAGTAGGTAGCGTGTGGCAGTTGTGTGTGTGTGTGTGTGTGTGTGTGTGTGTGTGTGAGTGTGTGTGTGTGTATGTCCCCAGATAAAAGACCACCCCATTCTTAAAGGCTGCTCCACCACAGCCATGAGAGCTCCTGCCAAGGAATCTGACGCTCCACCAAAAACCAAACACAACTCTCAAGAGCTCAGACTTCAAAAGCAGTGGGAGGAACCTAAAAAGCATTTTATTTTAAGAAGACAGTAAGTCGCTCAAGCTAGAACGAAAACAATTTGTTCAGTCTTTATCTGTTGACATAGTAACTCAAACTCTGCCTGTGTCTATGGAAAAATATGACTAATTACATATTTATGTTTAGTCTTCTGTAAGGGCTTCACATCCAGTGACTATATTTGTCTGTTGTGTAACTTCACAGCTCAAGTGTCAGAAGAAAGCAGAGGTCAAATTGACATATACACACCGTGTCGATGGAAATTATACCTAAAATACATCCTGACTCATTTTTAGAGGACAATAATGAAGCCATAAAGCTACATACAACAGACCTCCCTCTGGAGCCTGAAATAAATGTGTGCAGACGGAGTCAGACACAGAGAGGAAGGAAGTGAATCAAAATGTGACGAGAAGAATAGTTTTGTTATGTGATTGAGGAAAAGAGGGAAAGAGAGGAAGGACAAGCGGAGCAACCGCCATCTGCAGAGTAACAGGATGGATAAACAATGGAAAGGCAACGAATAGGCAACACAAACTGCATGAGAGGAGCACCTTCTCTGGTCCAGACAGTAAACATCTCTTAACCTTCACCCTCAGTTTCTGTCAAATAGCAGAATCAGTGTGTTGCAGTGACATCTATTGGTGAAATCTTACACTGACACCCAGACACAGAGCACCTAAATAGGAAACAAATCTGGCTTAACAAGTTGTTTATGTGATAGCGATAAACATAATACATTTCAAACCTTAAATTGAAAATGTCATAGAACAACCTAAATGTATGTGCCACACCTGTATACAGTGCAGAGTTTATACAACGTTGTCACTATTGCACACTTAACTGTAGGCTATAAATGTGCATGACATGTATGGTTTACGAGCTATTTGAATTAAAGTTGCAATGGCCCATTCATTTGAATCGCAGCATATAGACTTGACTTAAGTCATGATAAGTTCATTATTGCACAATGATCAACTGTACACAAGTTCTTAACGATTTGTTACTTTATGTAATAACAAGTATTAAAGCATATGGAGCCCAATTAACCTTTACTTTATTTAGGCTTTAATTCAGTAATTAACTCAAACTTCAACATGCTTTATGTTACACACATAAACTAATGAGCTTAAAAAAAGGCCTACCTGTCAGCAATTTGCCATTTGTCAATTTAATTATACCCTCATCAATTTATGAAATGGCAAAATTACAAAGAATCCAGCCCCCCGCCCCTCCCCCCCAAGACAGAGCATCTTCGTAAGAAAACTAGGCCTATCTAAAAACAGACATAGCCTTAACCTTTTAAAACAATTAGGCCTAACAAGTCAATGGTTTAAGTGTTTAATGTTGCATGAAGATCAAGCTAATTGGCATATCAGAGTACACCAGGCATGGACCTAGTCACATGAGCACTCTACAACAATAAATAAATAGAAAGGAATTCATTAACAGATTGGGCACTGTATTGTTTTCCGACACTTACCGCGAGTCGTAAAGTGTGTTGCTGTCCATTACATGAAGTTGTTAAACGGCAGGGAAGTTAAGATATTATCATGCAAAGAAAACGCAAAAAGGGCTAAAGACTAAACTAATGAACTAGAGTCTAAACTAGTTTTACTTGATATGGAAATAGTTGGTCGATGGGTGGCAGTAAAGCTCTTCGACATGTGTCAAACATTACCCAAACCCGAAGAAGAAGTAGTACTTCCGCTGTGACGTATTAGTCAGCCAGTAGTAAATGGCGGTTGCGAACAGGGTGGACAGTAAACATTACCACGGTTATAACTTTAACTGTCAAAATATCATCAACAACATGTACTCGACTGTGTCGGAAATACAGGAGAGTTACAAAATGTTTATTTTCAACTTTCAGGTCGGTTCATGTGCTGTGCTGACAGGAGATTCACTCCCGAGGAACCGACAACGCAAACGGTAAGAGGTGCACCATACGGATCTGTAATTGTTAGAACCAGCGGTTAGTTTACATAAGTGCTTATTAAATAGTTAAGCTTGGTCCAAAAAAATATAGACACGTCTGTATTTCTGTGCCAACAACAACTGTGTCAATTTACGGCCTCTGTTTAAAGATTGTACTACCTGCCCTGCTGCAGCTTAAACTTGCACGAGAGCTAACAGTAGTAAGGCTAATGTTTCGAAGCTGTGACACATTCAAAGTTAAATGGCACCTGAGCTGAGGCCATTTGTAACAGTTGTGTTTTAAGCTACTTGGCTGTTCAAATGAAAGGACTTGACCAACGCTTATGTCAACGTTCTTAGTCGAACTAATGGAGAAAGAAGACGGAGAAAAGGACACGGAGTCCGAGGAGACTGAGCTCCGTCTGAAAGTGGAGGCGTTGAAGCAGGAGCTCAGCGAGTGCAGAGCCGAGCTGGCAAAGCTCCAGAAACAGCTGAACCAGTCCCAGAGAGAGCACAAGAGCACAGAGAGCTACAACGAAGACCTGAGGAAACAGGTCAGTGCACACAACCCGTCTTGACCTCATCACACATCTCTTCGCAGCCTACTAGGAGTGTCGCAGCCCAGTTTTCATACATTAACACAAATGCACTCTCTATTATACAAAATGTAGTTTGTCATGGCACTGGAGTTGGATATTAGGGGCTCCTCCAGGAAACTGACCAGATCCTAACCCCATCTCACCTTTAACTCACTTTATTTAGTAGATTACTTCCTAATAACCGTTCTAACTTATAGCAAGCCACTGATAAAATCATTTGCTGTTTGAAATAGAAAATGCTTACTGTGAATGTTTATAAATTATGATGAAAATGTCATAAAACTCTTGATTTATTTTCCTGTTTTTTCTAATTATCATGTTATCTGAATTGTATCGTTTCAGGTTGACCAACTGAGCGCAGAGATTCATGAACGGAAGAAGAAGGATAAAGACAGAGTCGACATCGACACTCAGACAGAAGAACATGTGTGGACAGAAACTGGTGCGTAACTTTCATATACTTACGTTAATTAAATTAGTCAGACAGACAGACAGACAGACAGACAGAAAGCAAGTAAACTGTTTAAAATTGTTTCCATTTTCCTTTCCAGATTATTACAACTACTACTATGGAGACTACTCGCAGAACCCAGAGACTTCCGACACTCAGGAAGTCCTGAACACAGTAGTAGCAGTGGATGCAGCTGAAAGCAGCGAGGCGGCTGAGGATTCAACACCAAACGAAACAGCTGCTGAAGTGTCAATTCAGCCTGACAACAGTGTTGCAGTCACAACAGAGGTTAGTTTTTCCTAAAAAGTTACTTGAAGCAGACATAAATGCAAATGTTTGATGTTTATACCTCATGAACGACTAAAACTATTATTATTATTATTATTATTATTATTATTATTATTATTATTATTATTAGTATCTATTAACTGGCTGTATCAAAACTGTATGATTTGATTTAATTTTATTTGTGTATGGACATGACAATGACATTGGACGAACCAGATGCAATGTTTTCAGTGTATTAGCATAAATGCTAGTTTACAACATATCAATACTAATGCCAAATAGTGAAAGAAGGACATGTTGAAATGAATGGTAAAGTATTTTATTATACTATTTATATTATTTGAAAAGGAGTTGACATAAAGACCAATGGATGGCATTTTCTCTTTCAGGAGGGTGATGCAGGATCCATTGCCGACATGTTGAGGGCCACTGCTGAACAGGCTCTGACACAGACTGGGTTTGTCTTTGATGAGACTTCTGGGATGTACTATGACCACAGCACGGGCTTCTACTACGACTCGGTTGGTCAAACAGACACAGCAGAAATTATTATCAATATATTTGTTTTTGTTTGAGGGAGATTTTGTACCAATCTTTCGAACCTATTCATGTTTTTCTTCCCTCATCCCCAGGCTAGTCAGTTGTACTATGACGCAAACACAGGCATTTACTACTACTGTGATGCAGAGAGTGGACGATACCAGTTTCACTCCAGGATTGAGGTGCCAGCTGTACAAACTTCTGAAGAGCCTTGGCAGGATAAGAGCAGCAGTGAAAAGAAGGGCAGAAAGCTTAAGAAAGGATACAAGAAAACCTCACGCAAGGACGATAAGGTATGCAACACCTGGATCTCTTTCACTGATACATGACATAGATGCATTTTATACTTGGTGGCTGACAGCCGGCTTTTGACTTTGTAGTTCCCCATTTAAAAACAGCGATTGTCTCAGTCTTCAAATGCATTCTCTTTTAGGCTAGTTGACTAAATAATTATCCTCTGACCTAGGTGCAAGAGGTGACTAACTCATTGGCTAAAATGAAGATTTCTTCTTACTGGAATACTGCTTCCCACAGAGGTACACCTTTTCATACAAACATATGAACCTTTACATTCATGTAAGTAAATAGTTTTAGATATGGGACTTATCTCAGTACATTTCCCATCACAATAGGAATTATACCTGCAAATCGCCCATACATTTACAACACCTTCAAAATATTTGATGTGATGTTGACTCACACAGTGTTGTTGGGTTTATATCAAAATCGAAAGTAAGTAATGAAATTTGAACATAATAATGTGATGGCCAAACTAGGAAAGTAGGATCCAATTTTTTTTAAAAAGAGTCCGAATTAAAACCGTAAAGCATTCAGCCATTCCATATTGCGAAGAGTCCTCACAAAGTTCTTTGTGTTTGAACTGGTCATCAGGACTGGAGGTGTAGGTTTAAAGTGAATTGTCTTTGAAGACTGAAACCAGGTAAAAAACAGTACCAGACATGGTATGGAACATGGGATCTACAAAGCCAGCTTGCCCACTGTCAGTGAGCATCACTGCAGATGGTAATCTCACTGTTGACTGTCTAATGGCAGGAACTCATTTGTGACGAGGTAAAGATGGAAGAAGAAGAAATTGAGTGGGTCGAAAAGAGGGCAACAACCAAGAGAACCACGGAATCACGAAAGCTGAAGCGAATGTCTCGCAGCCCGGACGTGGCTCCACGTAGAAGAGACTCTTCTAAACACCGGGAGGAGAGCGACAAATCTTCATCAAAGAGGCAGAAGCTGAGAAACGGTTCACGCGATGACGATAAGGACAAGGGAAAATCCAAGAAGAAAAGCAGGAAATCCAAGTCAAAGAAGGAGAAGAAGAAGAAAAAGAGCGCGGCTCACAGCGGTGACTCAGAGGGAAACAGTGAACAGGAAGAGGGTGAGCTCACAGAGTCTGAGAGAGAGGAGTGGGAGTCCACTCCCTCTGTCTCTGCAGCTTCTAGCTCCTCCTCCTCCGCAGAGAGCCCACAGTCAGAGATGGACACTCAGAGTCAGGGAGGTGAGAGGAAAAACCAGCCCAATTCAAAGCTTATTCAGGACGTACATCTACACAATATGTCTCTTAACTTTCAGCTAGTTAGATCATCACTTTTCATTTGTTCCTAACACTGTATATTTCTGAGGTAGCTATGTTCCTGTAACAGTGCAATCTGTTTATTCTTTCTTGCAGTCAATGACATTTGGCCGCCCTGTGTGAGAGTGACTGTGGTCAGGTCCCCGGTGCTGCAGGTGGGCACTCTGTTCATCATCACAGCCGACTCTCCAGCCACCATCGGCAGGTTTGTGCTGTCTTCTCTCTTGGTCGTATGGCAGCAGGAGTTATATTTCAATCAATAACTAGTACTAAGTACCAAGCAAAAGTGAGAGTGTTGCAATTTAAGAATGGGGTTACAACAGAATGACATGCCTTTAAGTAGGAACTGAGAAAATAACCCCCCTTCTTGAAGAATTGATCTCTGTCATAACAATGTCTCTGAAAACTCAGCCTGCTATCTCTCTGTTGCAGAGAGAAAGATATGGACCATGCGATCAGAATAATAGAAATGGGAGTTAGCAAGGTATTGATCTGCCCTCTCTTTTTCTCTGCAAGGATGAACATTAATAATCAGTATTGCAGTGTTATGTCATGTTCCTAACCGTGAACTGTGTTTGATTCCAGTTCCATGCAGAGGTTTACTTTGACCAGGATCAGCAGTGTTACATGCTGGTGGACCAGGGAAGCCAGAATGGAACAGTCATTAACGGCAACAGGATCTTACAGGTAGACATTTTGTCACCCTTTGTTAATTAATAAATAAAATAAAGTTCCACTCGTCAATCAATTTATCTTTCTTCTGCAGCCCAAAATCAAGTGTGAGCCACATGCACTGATGCACGGTGATGAGGTGAAGATGGGCGAGACCGTGCTGTCCTTCCACATCCACTCAGGGACCGATACGTGCGATGGCTGCGAGCCTGGACAGGTGATGGCTCACCTCAGCAAGCACAAGAAAGAGGAGACGACAGGTGAGCTGTCAGACTTTTTAGAAGCCAGTGATATGCTGATCCAAAATCTTTTTTGTAAAATCTTATTTGGTTTTAATTTCTTTAAACCATTCCTAATAAAGAGGCTTTATGTGAGATTTCACTCACTTGTTGTGGTTGTGTACTACCATATCACAACATAAAAATAATATAACAGTAGATCATTTAACTTTGCTCTGTATTCTCCCAAAGTTCCTGCTCCCACCAAAGAGCATAAAGAAGCACTGAGAAAAAAGGAGCTGCAACAGATGAAGGCAAAATATGGGCTGAAGGTAAGTGTCAACAGAACTAGCAGCTACCAAAAATGTGCTTTTTCTCTTAAGGCAGCCAGCCAATCACCTCTGTGCTATATCTGTTAACAGAGCAGTGAATATGAGGAGGCCAAAGCCCTGAGGAACCCCAAATACCAGAACCGAGCGGAGTCTCGACGGCAGACTGTCGGCAGCGAGGGCGTTTTCCAACGAGATGATGCGCCCGCTTCTGTTCACCAGTAAGTATGAGGTCACTGACTGTTATCGCTAAAGGAGGAAAAAAAACAATGGATGAAATGGAAATCATGTATTGTGTTTTACTTGTCTTCTCAATAGGGAGATCAGTGAAGTCAATAAAGGACGGAAGATGCTGGAAAAGATGGGCTGGAAGAAAGGAGAGGGGCTTGGTAAAGAGGGAACTGGAATGAAAGACCCGGTAAGATCTGTTGACAGATTTCCTTGTTCACTGAATTGTTTTGTGAAACAACAAAATGACTTGACAATACTTTTCCTCTCTCCACAGATTCAACTACAAATCAGAAAGTCCCAGTCAGGTTTAGGGGCCGGTGGCGCGATGTCTCTAGACAGTGTGTCTGTGACCAAATCAAAGTCCCAAAAGAACTGGGAGAAGGCACGCGAGAGATTTGCTGATACGTGCCAGCCCGACGTGCTGCTGTCATTTAAATCGCAGAAGAACATGTCACCCAAAGCCTGGGTCAAATCAGAAGAGACTGACACGACAAACACACAAACAGGTTTGAATCCAGACGGCCAAAATTAGGAAAAAGAGTGTCGATTAAAGGACGCATAGAAAATAGTATTATTTTACTGAACGACGAGGACAACAGAAAGTGACAATGATGTCACTTGGGACTGTTCTGTTCATTTCAACACTGTCTTATCACCCAGAATCTGTAAAAGTCACTAGCTGCCGTTGTTCAGTGTGCCCTCCCTCCATAAGTGAACTGTGTGGAATGTTTACACTCCCAAAAGAAGAGCAGCAGTGTGCGTTTCACGGCCCAATGCGTCTGTAGTCCAACCTACAGAGGGCAGAGCTGCCTATGTGCCTACCAGAACAACAGGACATGGATCGCCTCAAGCAAATATTGACACAGTGAAGCTATATTTCTCACAATGAGATCGTACTACGATGCGACAACTGTCTGTGTGTTTAGACAGCCACCGTAACTGATCGTGTTAAAGCAGCCACAACTGCTTGGTGTTACTGTGTGCAACCCCCTCCCTCCCCCCCCAATCCCCTCCATTTTTTTATTAAAACCTTGGAACAATGAATTTCGAACATGCTTAACCATTTGGTTCTTTTTGATTCATTGCCTATGACGTGACATCAGATGTCACTGGTGTGTTTGCTCCAAAGCAATAAGACGCACACATCCACACACCAGTGTAAGGCCAGTGAGCAAACATGTGTAACAGTCCGACTGTATGCAGTCTTTATCTGGGGGTTAATTTTGAGGGTGTGTGAATATTTGCATGTGTGTGCAAATGTGCGCTTGGACAGAGGCCACTCTTTCACCGAATGGAAAAAGAATGGAAGTCTACTAGTCTTCAGTCAGCTCGGTCAAATATGGCTAGTATATGTTTAATATTGTCACTGTTACTGCATCATTATAGCTGCATACAACTTCAGAAAAATTAACTTGTAAAGTCAAAGAGTTATCAATAGTTCAGCTTTAAGCAACACACGTTTAAGACAATGAATTAGGAGTGACTGGCATTAGAGTTTTATCACGCGCTGTTAAATCAGTATCAAACAGGTGAGCAATGGGACTCACGTGACACTCTTGGTTCGACTCTTTGAGCTGGCTCGCAGGCTACTCCTCTTCTGACTTATATTTCCACCCATTTTGATCTCTTCCCTCTCGGTAGTCGATGGATAGACACAGCCAACAATGTGTTCCCCTTAGTTAACAGGCATGATCTCCCGAGACTGTGGAGTGGTGCTCTGCTGTGAGGCTTCCTCTTCTCTTTTGACAGGTGGGTCCCTCCCTTCCTCAAGCCTCCTCCCTCGACCTAACTGCTCTTATAACTGGGAGTAAACACTCTGCAGCTGATACTGTAATGTAATAAAATCGGGAGGGATCAACTTGTGTCCTCTGGGCCTCGTATTGGGCAAAAAGTCTCGACCATGAAAAAAGAAAATAAGAGGTTGAGAGTCATGAGATCGAGTGGGAAACTGGGAATTCAAGTTAAATATGTAGCTCAGGGCTTTTAAGAAATCTGGCTTGACCAGTTTCTGACACAATGCATGCCACTGTTGGTTTTTTGCTCAGGCTATTTGTGATGTCATTTCTTCAGAAGTTGTTTACTAAACGTGAAGCCAGTCCGAGGCAAAATCAGCTGATTGTGGAGTTCTATGGTAATTGTAATATTGAATCTCTTCTGTTTGCTAGCTTTTTTGAAGTGCATGTTTCCAACTGAACAGTGGAGTGTAGGTTGTGAAATCTGTGCTATGTAAGCACCACCGGCGGGTACTAATCTTGCAAGCGAGAATACAGTGTCACTTCTCTCAAGGTGAGAAAATGTTTGTTTTCTTTGTAAGTTCACAGGCGAGTTAAGACAAGTTCTCTTTGAGTTTCAGTTTGGAGCTGAAACAAAATCTTTGTTAGGCGATGGACCAGAAATAAATGTTCATCCCAAACCGTGTGATAAAGAGCAGCTGCAGAAATATAATAGATTTATTTCGTCGGCATAGTTTTTCCCACATGAAATAAACAATCAGATGTGCTGAGTTTTGAAAGTTATTAAACCACCTGGACTGTTTTTACACTGTTCCTAAAACTCACCATTGAACATTTCTGACTGTTTTCCACGCCCTTCTATCTGAGAGCTTTTCACAGGTCAAAGGTCAAGAAGGAAGGTCGTCCCCTTTTTCATCACACACACACACACACACACACACACAATCGACTTGTGAAAACAACTGTTGTGTGTTGCATTTTTTTGTTGATAAAATCAGACAAAGAAGGGTGCGTCTCAAAACTTCAGATAACGGATTAATGGTATGTTTCATGATGTGAATGGAGTGCGTACATCCTCACTCCCATTCGTGATAGTTAGGAGGAGTCAGAAGTCAAAACAATTTTGCCATAATGTTTCCATGCAAGGTTTCATTTACACTGACATATCACATGAAGTATAATATGCTGTCATTCTTAAGTAAATCATAAATTATGTTAACAAAGATAACTTACACTAAAGCAAATTAACTCGTGAAAATGTTTCATTCAGTTAATTCAATTGAATTACATTTATTTAACTCAATTGAAATACATAAAAGTAATTGGTTTGACTGCCCGAGGGATCAGAAGTAGACTTAGATCTGTTTTAAGGAGCCACACGCCATAACAGTACAGCGTTTTGGGATAATCTCTCACACCACTCTACCACCCTGTGGAAGTTGCCAGACACACATGATCTAATGATATGCCATTGAGTGGAGGCTGCCCCCAGCTGGTAGACTGTGAACACTACCAGAGCTTTCTATGTCAGAGCAGACCACAAAGTAATAGTAAGAGAGCAACTCCTTCATCATCCTCATCATTCATATTTTCCCTGGACAGGGCACAATGTCATTCATCGGCTTGCTTGCCATCATGGTCGAGGGCTTGGTCGGGACGTTTAGCCAGCATCGCCCACTGGAGTCTGTAATTTTGGACGACGTGCCTCAGAAATAAGTTTTGACGGTTTCCCTATTTAAAAGACTTGAATAGCAGTTGCGTGCGTTTGGAGCTTGTCTGGTGTATTGCGTTGCTAGGACCTGACCACATCTTGTTGTCATTTGAAAAGGGAGTCAATGTGTATTTACCACAGGGAGTCAAATAGGTTTGTAGCAGAATGAAGACCTTGGGAGATATACGGTGCACAAACTAACAGTCACAGGGGTCACTGTGAGGGATCTAGACACACAAATTATAAGACAAATACCTCCTCAGAGTATTCCACTCCACTGCAGTAGGAACATGTAGTTGTATCTGAAGTCTTTTATTCGGAAATGAACAGAACTTTTATGTTCTCCATTTAACATTGCCATTCTTATTCCAGTGGGGCATGTTTTTGAAGTCTCTCCTTGTTCCAGATGGAAGCAGGACACAAACCTCAGCCAGACTCAACACACTTTTAATTCATCTAAGCCAGACTCTGTATGTCTGTCTGTCTGCGTAACTGTAGCTCTGTGTTATCGCAATCACAGTTTGTGCCTGTGACTCCATTGAGAGGCATGAGACCAGAAGCAACACCAGTCTGAGCAACACTACTGTGTTGACTCAACTTCCCTCTGAACGTCCGGCCCCCCTCCTTCTGTCCACACCAGCGACTGAGCCTCTGTAAATCAGAGCAGGGCACACAGGCTGAATACAGTGCAACAGATTACACTGTTTTAAAATGGCTTGCGCTCCGTGGTTGGAGGGCATCAAAACAGATTCCAGCAGCAGAAAATGCACTTGTTGGGTTATTAATGTACTGTATGTGAGGAGAGGAGGGGACAGGAAGCGGGGGTTTGTTTGGAAGTGCTTCCAAAGGTCCACAGGTCAATCAGCTTGGTAAGAGAGGAAATGATCCACATTCCAGCATGAATATTGTTTTCATATTCAACAAAGCACCATCTTACAAGTCCTTTTTAGGTGAGGAAATGTGATTGCACTATTTGGAAAAATGAAAACCTGCAATATGATTTGTGTAAACTAAATAACCCGACTAAAGCTGTCATAGGGCTTCTGTCTGTTTATTTGAGAGGGGCAACAGTCCTTCCCATGTACGTCATGCCGGGTGCCGCAGTATAAAATACCACATCCAGACCAAAATTCTTGTGCTCCAAACTGAATGGAAATTCCAACACAATTACGACTTACTCCAGGCAAGGGATTCAGACCCAGTCGCTGTTGAACGACTTGCTTCCACCCTTGGCTTTTCCTGCTGGGTGTGTCTCCCAGTGACCTCATCTTCCCAGAAATCCTTTGAAACCTCAGCGGCACACTCGCTCACATGATGCAAGATGTCCACAATCACAAACCGGTCAGTGTACAGAAAGACAGTTAACTTTGCTTACAACATCAACAGCGTGGATGGTGGTGTCTGTTCATTCAACCAGAATGTGTGTGTGTGCGTGAGGACTAGCATCCTGTTTATACAGCCTGGTTCTTGCTGCCCGCTGTGAGAAATGTCAGCCTTAACCGTATTGTTCTTGCCAACGTTTTTTTCCATTGAAATCTGTGTGACTAATTCTCCCTCAAGGGGGAAAAAAGCTCATGTGAGCAAACCTTCACTAACCTGCCTGTGCCTGTGGACTGTGAGTCTTAACAAGAACAGCTTGAATGAACAGAAAGTTTTAAACTATAAGTACTGTACAACTCCGCACATCACAACCAACACAAACTGCTGGGTTGGCTGGTGGGGGGGAATTATAGATTATTGAAAAGAGGCTTTGTGTTCATGCAAAAAACACACAATAGCTCCCACGCGACAGCAGGACCTTTTAAACCCAGACACAGCACATTCAATGAGTCATCTGACACACTGTCCAAAAGTCAGCTGATCAATACCAAAGAACACAAACAGCTAACTACAGCAGACATACATAGTGTACTAAAAGCTCACTGATATGCATAAAGGGACACCTGACAGGCTGACCGGACGTCACACTTAAAGTTTCAGAAGTGTGAAAAATCCTACCTTTGCTTCTCTGAGTAGTGACAGGCTGAGTTGGAGCTGCCAGGAGTTTAGGATGTTAAAAGTCCTCAGAAAGTGAGTCTGTGCACTCAGGCTGCTGTAGGAGTTGCCGCTCTCTGAGTGAAAATACTTGTTCTCTCTCTGCGTGGCGGAGCCTAGTCCATGTGGCTGGATGGGAAATGGGAAATGAACTCTCTGGGCAGAGAGCCAACAGCAGACTGTGGTTTTAAAGACACAGCAGTTGTCAGTGCTACAGAAGGTCTGGTCACACTTCACACAGTGTGGAGGCTATAAGTAATGTTTTCAGATGCTATATTTATCATTCCCATAACACACTGCTGACTTCATTTCCACTTTATTTACTTATGCTAATACCAAGAATAATTGTCTTTCCTTAACTTAGGCCTACTTGTTTTACTTACTTTTACTTAAAGGGCTTTTAGATTTTCTGCAACGCTTATTCCAGTCCAATTCATGGGATGTTAAATAGTTTTTACTTTGACACTTTTATTTGATAACTTACAAATTCAGATGAATAATACAAAAAGTAATTAAATAACTTACTATGTTTTTTTGTACTATAACATGTATGCCATACTTTTGAATTGAGGGCTTTTTCTACACTGTGGTATTGCTACTTTTACTTCAGTAAAGGAGTACTTCTTCCACCGCTGCGCTCTTCAGTGATCTCTCTCCACTCCTCTTCGCTACTCTGGAAAAGGAAAAACTGAATAGGTGATCTGTGATGATTAACTCATTAAAACCATCCTTGAAATTCAGATTTAAATGTGCAGTATAAAAAATAAAATAAAAATGTATTAGGTTGACATCTCAAATGAGTTTTCATCAGTTTTTGTATTGAAAAATCCAAGCTTCTCAAGTTTGGTATCATGATTTGTCAATTTTGTCATGATAATGTTCACACACACAACAACAATCACACTGTATATAGTACAACCAAGAGGTTTGTACCCTGAATAAGTGAACTGGTGTCTCCCTCTAGTGTTTTTTTATTAGAAGGCAACTGCAGCAGAAGGATTGGCTACGGTTGTATACTGTTTATGCTACCACCAACTATGAGCATCATGCAGAGTACAACTGAAAATAAATAAATAAAATAATACCTATTCATTTATTCAAGGTTTTATTTTATTAGGTTTTACTTATTACTGGTACTAAAACCTGTTGAGACTAGTATACTGGCCATTAGCCAACTTTACCAGCAATAACCATCTCACTGACTCCATTCTGTGTTGGGAGAGGATACTAATTTTCTCCATCCATCCATCCATCCATCCATCCATCCATCCATCCATCCATCCATCCATCCATCCATCCATCCATCCATCCATCCATCCATCCATCCATCCATCCACCCACCCACCCACCCACCCACCCACCCACCCATCCATCCATCCATCCATCCATCCATCCATCCATCCATCCATCCATCCATCCATCCATCCATCCATCCATCCATCCATCCATCCATCCATCTATCTATCTATCTATCTATCTATCTATCTATCTATCTATCTATCTATCTATCTATCTATCTATCTATCTATCTATCTATCTATCTATATCTATCTATCTATCTAATCTATGCATAATGATATCTTGAAAAAGGAGAGTGAGACTCCTCAGAGAGTCCCCATTTGTATCATTGAGACTAATCACATATATGTATTTGCTGCCAGGAAACCCATGACTTCATCTCTCAGGCCACACGGTGCTAATGACTTTGTACCACAGACTGGTCACACACTCAGTTAATCGGGCAGCGACGCACGGAGGCAGAACACTGCAGCTGTCAATGCAACCATGCAGAGTCAACGGTCCACTACAAAGACCTGTGCTTTCTATCTCAACATGCAATGAGATCACTGTGATTTTCTCTTCAGTTAGGATCTGATCATTCATGGGCTGGACTTGATCATTATGGACCTCCTCCTATACCCCCTTTATTCACACTGTAGCCTGGCAACAAGCCACTGGTTATATGCACTTCACTTCACCACGTGTAGGTACATGATGAGGAGACATTAATGGCATGATATCAAATGTTCCGTTTGCTGGGAGGACTGTTTTTTTTTAATAGAATGATTCCAGATGTTTATTTCAGTGCAGATATATTTCACATTCGCCTAATGGATCCATACGTATTTTGAAAGATCTAGGGTTCATTGTCACAGTTTTTCGTTTTTCACTGCCAATACAGATACATGGGGAACTATAAATCTGATTCATGCGGAACTATGTAGGCTTTGACCAATATGATATTTTTTTTTTTGGGTTATTTCCCTGGAGAGATTTCTGAGAGGCTTTTTTCTTCTCTCTGAGCTCTCGTCACTGATTGGAGGAGGGGCTCTCTGAAGTATTCTGCTGCATGCTGTGAGACACTAGAAGGCTGGACTCATTGACTGGTCTTTGAGAATGTGCTGACATTGAATTGCAATTATGCATAGTAATATGCATAATTTTGTGTGAAGAATGTGTTAAAGAAAAACATTTATTGAATTTGATTTACTGTATACCTTGTTTGCACCCAAATACAGTCAAATTCAAGCACAACACACTAAGAACATGCCTGTACTGACAAAGACACACACACACACACACACACACACACACACACACACACACACACACACACACACACACACACACACACACACACACACACACACACACACACTCAAAGAACCCCGACAACCAACACAATTGTTCCTAAATGTATGCCACCTAAGTCTCATATTATAACTTTATCACAAAAACAAATGACACTTCCATTGTTAAATGTGATCTAACAAAGATGAATCACAAATATTAATCACACATTTTATCTTTATTGTTTGGAATTTAGACAAAGACCATATTCTGTAATGGATTTAGATGTTTCTTTTTAAATGTATGTAGTGCTTTTAAGACCCCAGAAATGTCACTGGTCAATTTGACCCGAACAGTAACAGAGTGTCTATAAAACAAACATAATACAAGGGTTAAACACACATTTTTCACTGATGAGGTTTCTGCAGTGATGTAAAGGTGTACTCCAGGAGAGTGTGACATCACTGTTAGGTTTGGTTAAAGGTGCAACATAGTATTCCTTTACCACACTCAACACCAAACCAAAATGAATTTGGTGCTGAGCAGGTAGGGCCTATAGTGTACAGTGGATAGGCTATTTAGAGTTTGTGTTCACCATTGAAAAAAGCTGCCTGGAAATGATCGATGAGTCAGACCAAAACAGTTAAGACTGGACAGCTAAAACATATTGCTGAATCTTCCTGTCACATTATCAGACTGTGGGCTATTCAATTGACCATTTGACACATTGTTATCATAGAAATAATGGTTACAGCTGCTTTCATATTTGAAGTCAAGTTAAGGCTTAATAAATCATTCAAAAACTACTTTCAAAAGCCTTTGCCTTTTTTCAGCTTGTTTTCTTCTTCCAATGATGATGAATCAAATCTACTAGCAGTGTAAGTCCTACACAGCCTGATGAATGCATAGATGATGAAAAAAAATCTAGATATTCCATAAAAATATATTTATTTAGTAAACATTAGGCTACACGTTCAGATTGTTACACTCTTAAACTCTGCTGGGCTCCAGCTCCGGGTTTTCCTGCCGCTGATCAGATGTGTATGGATGGCTGTGAAGAGGAGGACGTTACATCACTTGCAGTGCAGCCCCACGCCAGCAGCAGCATCCAGCTCGGCGGTAACACGGCGCACACAACCCCAGCTGGCCATACTGTGCACCACCAGCTCTCCGCGAATCGGCTGCGTCACACCAAAGGAAAAAAAGAAAAGAAAGATCATAGTCTATACCATAAGCGCTGGAGCAACGCCACCGCATCAGGAAAAATACACTGTTTCAAAACGCTACACGGCTGAGCTGGTAAGTTATTTTGGATGCGGTAGCCTAAATCCTATTTTGCTTATTTATTTTTTTCCTACGGTGCATGCATCAGTCCCCATTATGTCGAAATCCTTGCGTGTCCTCTTCTGCGCTTGTGTGGGTAACAGGCTTTTCTCGTGGCCCACAAAGCGCCTCGCACCACGCACACATCATTTTTGTTCGATCGGTTGAATTCAACACCATAATAATGATTCATGAATGGTTTGTGAAATCACACAGGAGCTGAGAAGCATAATCCGTAAATGCCTTTCGTTCAGGAGAAGCCTTTAATAAGATCATGTTTATCTATCCCATCTCCCCAGGTTGCTGTTTTTTTCGCGCAGGGAAAATGGTTAAACTGGGGAATAATTTCAGCGAGAAAAATAACGGGAAGGTGGTTTCTGAAGACGGATTTGACACCATCCCTCTCATAACACCATTAGACGCCAGTCAGCTGCAGTTCCCTCCACCTGATAAGGTAAGATTGTTTTTTGTTTGAATTTTTCCAGTGATTTGGAGGGTCCAAGTAATTGGCCCTATGTCTTTATTGCTGCATTTCTGTCATTCCAATTAGTCCGATTAGTGAAAAAAATACAATTCTAATTTATTTGAGTATCCATTCCATGTTTACAAATCCATTATGTCTATATACTGAACAAATACCTGTATACACCCTGCTTCTGTGAACTCTCATCCCCCTCCTGAAGCCGTAACCGTTAGCTTATTGGATCCTCTCTCTCTTGTGCATGTGTGTTGTGTGTGTTTCTAACCAGGTGGTGGTGAAGACAAAGGCAGACTACGATGGTGGGAGCAAGAAGGGGAAGCTTCGGTCCCCCAAAATCGCAGAGTTCTCCATAAGCATCATCGAAGGCGTATCTGAGAGACTCAAAGTGAGGATGTTTTGTTTTTCACACACATTCATCCCCCATTTTCATAATCTCTCTCACTCCTACACATGCATCATATGCTGACCGGAGAGCAGGCATCTGTCTCCCTCGCACCTCAGGGTTCATATTCCAAGTCACACTGTGTGGGACTTCCTCTGGCCAGGCCACCTTCATCTCCTGGTGTCCTGTGCGGCCCTGTCATCTTAGCCGGGCTACACGCACACTGATTCACTTAACCCCGCCCTGAGACTCTCATTAATTCAGCTGCTGCCATGGCGATGGCCTCCAAGCGGCATCATCTCTTCCCCCCTCCCCCACCCCTCCTTCAAAGCTCTCCCTTGCGTTGGCACATGTGTCTAGCTGTTCACACCACAAACAGGATGCTCCTGCAAGAGAAAAGCTTTCAAAAACACAATCCCGGCTCCATGTCTGATTTGCATACTATATGTAGGACCCAGAAGGGTCCCTTGCATACTTTTAAAATTCATAAAAACTGATATGCATGTTTCACAGGCAGTCTGCTCTCCTTCCAAGTTTGGAAATCAACAGATGAAATGGGTTTCTCTCTGCCAAGCCTCCTTTTGTGCCAGAGCTTTAATACTCAAACACCTGAGAGGCAAGAAAAAGCTCATCACTGTCTCAGAGAACACAGCGCTCACATCCTCATACTTTGAAATGCTGCAGAAAGCCCTTTCATGGCAGAGAGGCTCTTTCATAATCTCCTGTTGCTCTGCCTTGATACGTGCTCTGTGCTGTCTGCTCCGCTCCGCCACTGCAGGCTTCACACAAGGCAGATGAGAAGAATATATTTTTATTCATATTGATTCGAGCCCACTACTAAATCTGCGGCAAACACACTGTAGGCCTACAACAAACTTGGATGCACCACGGCACCGTTCTCCGAAAATACAAGACAGCTTCAGTAATATTCTCAGCATGTCAGCGCAGCATGCAACAAGAATCCACCATTATTTCCATCGGGATTTCACTGTTTCAGCTTCTCTGCCCAGTGCTTGAAGTAATCCAGTTTCTCTGCAGGATAACATATTCATCTATAGTGAGAAATAGCTGGCAAAAAAACACCCTGAGGCTCATTGGCAATACTGTAGCAATTTCTCTCACAAGTTGTCTTATCCCCCCCCCCCAACACACACACACCCCCACCTCCCAGAAACACCAGTAGCTGTTACATAACTCCCCTGAGAGGTGAGAGCTGAGCTGTACAGATGGTCGCACAAGCCATTTCCCTGTCTAGTTACTATGCAGAGCATCCTGTAGCCCTGATTGGCTGTTATTAACGGGTATATCCAACTTGGTGTGAACCTCAACTACACTCAACTTTCATGGAAACTTCTATGGACACTCCTTACCTCAATCCTGCAGCCTTGCTCTGCCATTTGACCATTGATTAGCGCACACACACACACACACACACACACACACACACACACACACACACACACACACACACACACACACACACACACACACACACACACACACACACACACACACACACACACAGGACATTAACACAGGTCTTGTGCCACTGCTGTGTATCTCCTTTAGGTGACCTTGCTGGTGATCTGTGCCCTGGCCTTCCTGGTATGTGTGGTGTTCCTGGTCGTCTACAAGGTCTACCAGTATGAGCAGCCTTGCCCCGACAGCTTTGTTTACACGGTAAACACTTATGTTCATTACTTACTTATGTTTGTGAATTTGTCTTATTATACTTTTCATGTTATTGTTACCTGAAGACCCAATGTTCTTCGGTGTTTAGCGTTTTCTTAGCAAAGTTTGGAAAAGTGATATATAATGTGGGTTCATATATGATACGTTTGTCATACTGTAGATAGCTGGCTATCTAGCCAGATAGTCATGATGCTGTTTATATTATAATGGGTAATCAATTCAATGAATCTATTTTTTTTATTTTTTTGGATACAATCATTTCTAACATTATATGGTGTAAGAAGCTGAAATAAGGAAAGATTGCTTTCAAAAACCCAATTCGCGGAGCGGGATGGGTCTAAGCACTTTGAGTGGCCTTGTGTTTGAATTGTGCTACATAAATAAACTTGCCTTGCCTTGCCTTGCCTTACCTCATTTCAGACTCTATTATTGGGCTTGTAATGTGTGCACAGTCTCCCTCTGGCTCCAAGATCAGATGCCTGCCTCTGCCATGGCTTCATTTTGAAAAAGAGATTTACTCTCCAACTCCTTTTTCAGCCCTGCTCTTTCTGTCATTATCCTCTTCACATTCCTATTCTACAAACAATCCAATATACTCACACTCACTTGAAATATGGTCGGCAGTTAGGAAAATTTTTGGATGGCATTCTGGCTCTGTACTGGCTCCTTTGCTCGCAAATGTAATCTAGGCAGAAAGGCATTCATTCCTTGATCCTAGATCTTTTCATTGACGGAATATGTTCAACTTTCCAACAGTTACAAACCAAATTTAACTTGCCGCATACTTTTTTAGGTATTTGCAGTTATGTAGCTTTGTGAAGCAAAAAACAACATCCTTCCCTAATATACCAGTTAATTGACCAATTGAATCTATATTTTGTTAAATTCACAGATAATTATTTACAACACACTTTCATGTTTAGATTGCATCTCCTCCCTAGATTCTCTGAGAGAAGCCTTGGCGATTCAGGGCTCGTAATGGACAAAAGCTGAAACAGTGGTACATTCGTTTTCTAAATCTAAAAGCTAAAATTGCTAAGACTTCACTTATCAAAATATATTCAGATATTAAACCTGCATGAACCAACCTCATAAGCCCATATGTTCTGGCACTGCCTAAGAATATCAAAGTATTGGCAAATAATCTTTCAGTCCAGACCGAAGTAATAAAAAACACAATTCCTTAGTTCAATACAGTCAGGGGTTTTTCTGATACAGCCTTCCTTGGTCTGGTATGACCAATATGGTGGTTATTGCTAGCTAATTAAAAAAAAAACGGTCTACTCTACATTATTGAATTATTACTGAGTTTGCCAACTTTATGACTTTTTCCAAAATATGTTTTGTTGAATGCTTAAACTAGCATTAAGTGTTATGCCACAACTTTTAGCAAGCATGTATGAACCTGATCCATTTTCACACATTAACAATACATTAGGTAATGAAATGAGAGAAATATAGCCATGAGCTTTGATTTACCTAATGTTCTAGCATGTTGACACTATACTTAAAAAGTAGGAATGCATGGCCGTCTTGAAGCATATCAGCAAGGACAGTTACTCCACATATCAAAGTGTTGCTGCTGACTGTCCGATGAGAAATTATGAGTTAAAGTCGCTGGTTTCTGGGTGGCTAGTGGCTACACCACATCTTGCATAATTCATTTCCTGAGAGAAAATGAAAATCTGTTAATTTGTTGAAGGCTGTGACTGTACGCTTGCAAGTGTGAAGAAACTTTGAACAACTTTTATTGCATAACTATTAAATCTCTATATTAAATCTCTCGGACAACACAAAGTAAGATGTGTGAAGATATGAAAGAGAAAATTGTGTATTGGTGGAATTGTCCGAAAGAATAATAGATAAATAAATAAATATTCTTTTTTTTTTTCATTGAAAGTGTGATATTTTTTTCTCTAGTGCTTAACAGCAACTGCCATCTTACTTCCCCCCCATGTCACAGTGAACTGTTAATCACAGTTTGTTACTCGGAATACCATTATTTTCTCACCATGTGTGCTCGTCTCATCCCTGTATTTTTAATCTCCTTCTCTCTCTCTCTTTTTGGAGCAGCAAGGTCGCTGCATGCCGGCTGGGATGTATGGCAACTTCCCCCCTCAGGGCCCAGGGGGACGCGGGCGCCTCTTCACCCTCATCAACCACTACAACATAGCCAAGCAGACCATCACTCGCTCAGTATCACCATGGATGACCATCATGTCTGAGGAGAAGGTCACCCAGCAGGAGACGGAGACTGCCCAGAAACTGGCTTAACCAGCCTGGGATCAGGAGAGGGCCTCACCTGCGGCAGGAATACATAAATAATATGGTTGTGCCATTCAAGCTTTCTGTGGGCTGAAAAAAAAATCCACTTCTCTTGCCTGAGGTGCTCTGCTGCCTTGTTGATGTAGTTTGGTCAGCTCATGTGTACTGTAGCAGGAAGTCTGTGAAAGAATTTCCTTCGGGATGATACCCTATCTTATCTTTTGAACATGTTTTCAGGGGTAGATTCATGGTTTGTTTGAATAGCAAATGTTATTTATTTACACTATGGAACAGAGTTGCAAATGTGTAGAAAATAGCCAAGATACACACACAGAAACACACACACACACACACACATAAACACTGTCTTTGTATATACACATAAGCAACATAACCCACTTTAGTACTCACATTGTGAAATGACTGTGAACCGTCTCATGTCTGCGTCGTTTGTTTAAACACACATGCACGCACGACTCGTAAAAAAAACATTTATTTGCTATGAACCTTTCTTTTTGTATACATGGAGCACTGGTAGTGCATGTCAGACCTCATGAGGTCCAGCTAGTGGTCAGTTTGTCATGAAGCGATAATGTTGGCAGTAAACTGCCACTGAGTTCATCTGTGTCAAAGTATTTATTGTCATGATATTGTGAATAAATGAGGCTCGACATTGAGGAAACCTTTTAACCAGCGATAAAAAACAACGACTTTAATCGTGTTGTTTTGACGCGGCTCTTCGCATTTAGTGCTGTTAAGAAGTTTTTAGTATTTAAAGCATCCACTATTTTTGACCAGCATTAATGATTGTCTCCATTCATTTAAACTCTTTGTGAACATCATTTGCTTTTCTTTGCCGGCTACACTAGACTTACTTGATGGTTACTTTTAAAGCATACCATTCATGCTACTGTATTGAATGTTTTGCATTGCTAGTGAAGACACTGTATTGTGCAATGCTTTGCATTGATTATTATCACCATATATGGCAGTTGGTAGCCGTCAGATACTAGACTTTGGTTGATGTAGTGGAACAATTGGACAGTAGTCGCTTGTCCTGTTGCCTTTTTCTGTATTCGTCATTTAGCCTAAATTGTCAAAAATGATGTACCTTTTTCAAACAATGTAATGAATACCATTGAAGTGCATTTGCTACGTAAAAATGTTCAATGAAAAACTGAAATAAAGTGCCCACATTTCACACCAACGTCCAAATAGAATTCGTATACGTTTAAAATTTAAATGTTTTATTTTTATTGTTATTTTTTAATCAATGTCATCAGTAATGCTGAAACACCCTCAGTGCTACATATAATGAACAGCTCCAGGTCCCCGTAGATAGATCAGAAGAAAAACTTCTATGTGGTGTAACGCTTAAACAAGAACATAGGTTAATCACAATGAAGTGATTAGAAATATCAGGCCGGGGTGAATTAAATCTCCAGTCGGTAGCTTTTCTTTAGCTGACACAAACTGAGACAAGCCGAGGATTTCCACTGCCCTTGATGTTATCTGAAAGCCTAACGGAATTTAAACCAAATTAAATGTTCTAAATCCTGACAAAAACCCTGAAGTAAAGAAAGAAGACACATCATTGAATTAAGAGCATTGCTTAGTTTTACTTGAGTGTGAGTGGTGTGTCAGTACAGTTTTGCAGCGATAGATTAAATATATTCAAAGTAATTATTCGAGTGCTCGTTACTGCCTGGAAAGCAACACATTCAAACAGCATTCGACTTTAAAGCATAATTTATACGTCACTGATGGACACAAGTTTATAACCAATTAAACAGTGAACACGAGACAGTGAATTTCAATGTATCGCCAGTCTGCACAGTATCCTCGTAATCTGGGGGTTGAGCAGAAATGGATCTTTCAGTCGGTCAGACAAGATGAGTTGAAGTAGGACACACAGCTCCACACAAAGCTTGCCTCTGTAGAAGTGTTTTTTTTTTAAATACCGAAGCCGCCCTGAAAGCATTGGACAAACGATGAATGGACTGTTTGCATCAGAGGAATGACCAAAACTGCCCATCTCCCACAAGGATCTTTCATGACTTTGAACAACAGGTCCAGCATGGTCAACTGCACATTCAGTCTCAGTGTTGTTGTCGTCATCACTTCTTTATGTGCCAGAGTCTGATGGTTTCCCTCTTGTGTATATATATATAGAGAGAGTCCATGCTGGCTACTTGTGTTAGCTGTCATACCAGTCCAGGAAGAGGAGAGAGAAAGAGCACATGACCAGAAAGAACAGGATCCACACCCGGAAGCCAGCGTTGTTTTTGATTGCCTTGTGATAGAAATAAAGAAAAATATTTTTTTACCGGTCAGATTGACTAACATCAAGCAAATGGAAAAACATGAAGGTATGAATGGCACACTCTAGAATAAGATGGTGTCGGGCCGGTTCCACCCATTTTTTTAGTGAATGTTACCTCACGTATGTCCTCGTTGCCTTCTTTGACATTTTCTGTAGCACCCACCACCAGCTGATGGATGCTGTCGATCTCAGTTTCCTGTTGTGAAAAAAAAGTGACACGGACAATGACGTCATATAAAAGCTCTTCTAAAAAATGAAGTGTCCAAGTGAATAAAAAAAAGGGAGACTCACTTGTTGCAGGACTTTCTCTGCGAAGATCTCCTGCAGCCGAGAGATCTCCACCACCTTGCCCTCGATTTGCCTGCCGCACACACAAAAGGACAAATGAAATATCCACACAAATAGCATGTGCTTAGCATCTTTAAGCCCCTCCGGATAACATTAGTATTACAGTGGCAGGTCTTGCTGTTAAGGTCATTTTCACCTCAGGACCATGGCACTGATTTTCTCTGGCTGCCACGGTAACAATTTCATCAGCAAACACATTATGTCCTTGTGTAATTAATTTAATCCACATCTGGTGTTTCACATGATTGTTGTCTTGCTCACTGGGAATTTCGATAGGGCAGTGTAATTTAGTTAGAATGTGTTACACATCCACGAGTTTCTAGGTATATAATTCTACCGTTCACTATACTGATGTGTTTACAGGGTGAAAGTACTGAGAGTGCCTGGTAATGTTCCCCGCTGTTCAGAACAGATAATACATTTAATAAGAAGGGAAAGAAACACGCGCGTACTCACCTCACTTCATCCACCAGGCTGTTCATCTCACTCACCAACCTCTGGTTCTCCTGCTCAAACTACAAAGACACAAACAATAGAAATGCATTACAAAACGAAATGTCGTTAATTGAGTGACACTTCAAAGTTAGGATGTACAGTGTTACCTCAACCGCAAACCTTAAAAGGAGGTTTATCTAGCAAAAAGGCTTATTAAATTCACTGTGTACTTGTGTGAGCATATACTTATTATTGGCAAGTTACAACATTATCAGCTGCTACATACGTTAATGAGACACACGTGAGTCAAACATATCGACATAATCCTGAATCCTTAATAATGAGGTGGCTCACCATCTGGATCTCCTCGGGAGATAGCTCGTCCTCCACTCGGGCCTCCTCCCACAGGTTGGCAGCGTTTTCTGTCGGGACCTCTGACACACTCTTCTCTACTGGAGGAAAAAAACAGACAACGTGAAAAGTCTTCATCGGGTATCGACAAAAGCCTTTTTTCGGTAATTCTTTTGAAAGGAGAAAGGTAATCATGAGTTTGATACCCTTATTATAACTCTATATTGGAGCAGACAGTGTTGAAATATTGAAGCAGTGAGAGCACTGAGTAGATGTAATAGAAACTGTAGGAGTGTGGCGATCAATCATCATCCGGAGACATTGTTTCGCCCGACACCTCGGCCCTCTCAGCGGTGCCTGATGAAAACGGCTTATTAGATGGAGAGTGAAGAGGGGCTTCTTGGAGCATTGAAATATCCTTGTATGATATGATAATAATAAGGAGTACAAGCCATATGCTGCCAGAGGCAAAACAATGAGCATGTTGATGTTTTGAAGTCATTTAATAATGTTTTAAATTTTTTTTTGGTCCCTTCAGTGAAACATTTATGTGGGATAAAGTTGATGACGCACACAGCTGTTTTTGGACAAATATAGAATGTTAAGTGACGTAGGAAGGACTGGGGACTTTGATCTTAAGAGATCAGATCAGTGAACATTTTTCACAACATCCTTACTCCTACATGGTAACGATCCCCTACACTTGCTAGCATGGCTTGCATAAACCAGCAGTATTACAAGTTAATGGTGGCGATTTAATCAAAGCAGCAGCGATGAATCATCGGGCATAATGGGGCTGTGCGCGGTGGCATAGCACTTTTCAAATTAGAGGCTGCATGATGAAAAGATCAGTGCTGTGCCTTCAGACGGCTGTAAGCAATGGAGGGGGCAAGACTTTCATAAAATGTCAAGACAGCAGTAGATAATATACAGGGAATGAATCAGGCCATTCATCTTGAATGTAGTGCAGGCTGCTCTACTGGCATTCTTGCTATCAACCCTTTAAAATTGTACTTTTTTCCGAACAAATGTGTCTGCTGGTTTAACCTGAATGTTTCCTTTTATATTTAGCATTTCTGTATTTAGACATGCACTGAATGGACAGGAAAAGATAACCGAATAATACAGAAAAACTCCAAATCAGCAAAGAACAACTTTTTCTCCGCTCTCCAGTGTCTCTAACTAACTTACCAGAACTTTCTTCCTTGACAATCCTCTCCTCCGTGGGTTCCACTGGAGCCTCTGGCATTTTCTGCACCTTAATGTGGTGCTCTGGTGCCAGTCTTGACCTGAAACCACAGAGCACAGGGTCATCTGAATCAATAAGGCAATAATAGAGCAAGCAAGCAGGCAATTAATGTGTGTGAAGGAGTTATATGAATAGAAGCTGATTTTGGAAATACTCACATCCTCTTCTTGTCCACCATCCTCTTGACTCTGATTGCTCTCTGCTCAGAGTACAGCTTACACACTCCTTAAAGATAATCAAGACACAAATGATGTTGCATGCAGTGTGTGTACATAACACACACTATACCCTGAACAAATACATGTACAAAAGGTCAGGAAATTAATGTATACAAAACAGTCCATAATAGTAGAAGGTAAATTACATGTGCTGTCTCTGAATCAAAATGGAGGTGCATGAACTCACCTCTAAGATACATTTCAATGAGGTCCAGCACTGCCCCTCTGTGCTCCTTAACCTGGGATGATGTCACATTCTTCCCCGCTACCGTGACAACAATGAAACATTCATTTGTTAAAGAGAAACTCACAGGTTCACGTCAGCACAGTTCAGGGCTTGGCTTGAAGATAGACATCAGAGTAGTTGTATGTATCTTTAATGTATGCGGCATAATGGAAGACAAAACTAGCATCACTTGAATTGCCAGTAAAAGTGAAACAGACACACACGCACACACACACACACACACGCACGCACGCACGCACGCACACACACACACACACACACACACACACACACACACACACACACACACACACACACACACACACACACACACACACACACACACACACACACACACACACACACACACACACACACACACACACACACACACACACACCTTCATTACGTAGCTGCTTGATGGCCTCAGAACAGGTCCTCATGAAGATCTGAGCATCCTGGTCAATCTGGTCTCGCTCATTGTCCGTCATGCGCGTAAGGTCAGTTGAGATGAGACTGGAAAACACACAAGAACATTACAGTCAGTTTAAATGCTTTTAGGGCACGGATCAAAAAGCTGACAATGTGATTAGTATCTTAACACAGACTCTTTAGAGACAATCTTTATTACAAGTGGCCTATTTAATACTGACCGATGCCTTCCTTTTTCCTAATATTCATGTCTACCTTTAACCACTTTTTGCCCTCCTTACATATCACATACTCAGTATTGTATGGGGCAGAGACCATCACACCATGCACTTGGCAGATGGCAGCAATACATCCAAGCTTACACAAATGGGCAACTTAGGTTCTCATCCAACCAAGCTCATGTTTTATCACTTACATCTGAGAGAAGCTGCACAGACATGGGCAGAACATGATATCGCCACAATGACAATGAAAAAAGCCTAAAATATGGGAGCTTTTTGCTGTCAGAGGATGGGCCTGTGTTTGAAATTCAATGTCTCCCTCTGGTGGACTTCTAAGGCACAACAACACTCTTTAGCTAAGAACAAGAAGGACTAGTGATATTTGTATTCTGGTGTAAAAGTGGATTTGAAAAATAACTGAACTTTTTTTATCAAAACTACTCCTCCAAAAAGGTGCCAGACCAGTATTCATGTTTAACTTGGAATTAATATATAATTAACGGGAAGCCGAAAAGATTAGTCAATTAACACATCATGACTATAAGCAAATATTTAGATCATTCATCCATCTTTGAAGTCATCTTTGAAGCCAAACATAATCTGGTTCACATCTTTAGATCTTTGGGTTTTGTGCAGTTGGTTGTACATAACATTCGATTTAGAGATGTTTTTTTTGGCTCTGTGAAAGATTGCGATGGGCATTTGTCACCATTTTCTGTCATCTTCAAACATCTCAAACATTAAAGAACAAAGACGCAGTAATAAGAAAGTTATCTAAAGTCATCTTTTATGTTAATTATGGTGAACTAGAGAAGAACAAAGAAATGTTACAACATTTTTTTTAATTCTTTTTGATTAAAGAGCAACTTTTAATCAGGCTTTAACTTTAACCTTAGCCTGAGCCATAGTTGGTCTGAAATGATGAGCAGCTAGCTAAATCTCTACACATCGAGAAGTGAGTTTAGTATAATCCATAATCATTCTGTCAAGCAGAAGTCAAAGTGTGTGAAGGAAGAAGAAAGTTGATAAGAAAATTGGAAGACAAGAACGGCTGACGGCGAGACTTGCTGCGCCGCGTACCACTTGATGGATTTTCCCACCACTAAATACCACTGCCGTCAACCCATTGACATCTCTAATGTTGAGTTAATGCGCCCTGTTGGGGCTTTATCAACAAACCCAAACAAAACACACACACACACACACCTACAGAACACAGAGGGGGCCTTGGAGGGGAGGAAGGCCTGGATTAGTCCCAGGGCGTGATTTGTTCTTCACTTGGTTGCAGCTCAATTATTCCAGACAATTAGACTGGAGCCTGCCGCTATACGGACCACCCGACTCGCTGCTGACCTTGTGCCAGCAGACAGCCCCTGCAGCGCTCACTGGAGACGGATTTGACGGTACCTTCAAGTAGCCCTGACTCCATGACCTGACTCAGAGGTTTTTTGTGAGAAATCAAAGTGTTTGGTCTCTTCTCCGACCTCGCCCCGCAGCCTTGAAGGGGCTTTTTTTCTTACCCCGCTGCTGTTGTTGATTGTGGTGGATTACTGCGTCTGTTTGGGGAGGCTTACCTTCCGGCGCTCACATAATCTTTCCTGTGTTGTAGCAGAAAGTCTTTGAGCTTGGTGATGTTTGTGATCTGCCAAGAAAAGAAAAAAAGAAGAGAGAAGAAGCGTTACTTGACTTGTTGCTCCTTATAACCATGTCAACGTGGCTTAAAAGAGAGAGGCTTCAGAAGTGTACCGGGAAAACTATTTTAACTACAGAATACAGCTTTAGAAGGAGCCAGAGAAAATGTACAATTTTGTATTTATTGGATGCGACAGGCGACCGACGTCCGTCGATCTCCGTGAATATTTGCTTTTGACAATTCATCAAGGCCGGGACATACAAAAATCAAACCTGCAATTTCCTCGTCAAAACAGCTCTCGTAAATAAAAAACCTTACATACAGAGCATTGACAGAGCTACATCTCTAATAAGCTTGAAATTCACGACCTGTTACTATTTATCACCGAGAAACACGTCCAAGTGTATGTGTGCACAGTGAAACCAAAGGAAACTTGGTTGAATTCAATATTTGCTCCTGTAATTCGGTCAAATATTAAAAAAGACCAAATTGCTTCCCTGTCCACAGAGCTCTGCTGGCAGCCTACGAGTGGGTGTGAACGCGCACACTGCGAGCTCTGTTGGATCCAGAAGACAGAACTCAGACAAGCTAAGGATTGAAAAATGACACAATGAGTAGGACTGTGACAGCGACCCCGGAGTGTGGGAGATTATTTTGATAGCACAACGACGCTGTCTTCGGCCTTCAGCTTTTTTCGCTCTAACAACCTCAATTATCAAATTGCCTTGGCTGTAAGGGGTAACCTGGCACCAGCCGTCTAATAATGTCTCTTAACATTCATTCCAAGAGTCACAGTTACCCGAAGCAGTGTTTTATTTGAGCGGACGTTTGAAAAATTACAAGTTTGTCGACGCAGAACGAAGGTGTCAAGGTAAACAGGGGCGAGCAATTTGTTAGAAACCTAGAAGTCTTTCTTTGGTTTTCAAGGTAATTCAGTGACAAATGACACGGCCGTGGGGCAACAACTCGGACGAGGGCTGTTAAGACAAGCCGACCCTTTTAATAATACAATTATTTGAGGTCAAGAGTTAATTGTTGTTCAGAGCAGTTGAGCTCAGAGAAAGGTTCAGGGGAGAAGAGAACCTTTCTTATGGCTCCATGTCTTTCAGACATTGTCAGACATTGTCAGACATTGTCAGACATTGTCCGTGTTGTGGTGCCTCAGTGACGGAGAAAAGTTTGAAGCGAGATTGAAATTGGATTTGTTTCTTTCTGAAAGTGTTAGAGATAATATTTCATTTCAAAACATTCTTACGTGTATCTTACTGAGTTGCTGTTAGTTGAAGCATATTTGTGTGAGAAGCGCACACCCAGATGGTGTTTTATATATGTATATATGTTTTGTATGTATTTTTATAATGGTTTTGTGATAATTCGGATTGGTGTTTCAATGAGAAGTGTTCTTTCTCACCTCTCATGCACTCAACGCATTTGTGTCCACGGTGAGGAATAAAATGTTGTCCAAATAATCAATTAGTCAGTAGGTCAAAAATGTATCTGCAACTACATCATTTATGAAGCAAAAATGTCAATAAACTGTCTTGCTCCCGCTTCTGAGAAGTGAATAGTTTCTTGTTTTTCTTAGTTCTCTGTGATCTTCAACTAAATATTTTTGGCTTTTTTACTGTTTGTCAGAGTAAAAAAAAAACATTTTATGACTTATCGCTTTGGGCTCTGGAAACTTCTTATGGGAACTTTCTGGCTTTTGGCTCACATTCTATGAACAATGAATCTATTAAAGAGACAATAATCTGTAGAATAATGGCTAATGAAAACAACCATTGACTGCTGCCCTAGGTCATCTTGTTAAACTCCTGGCGCGTCTTTAAAAAGGAGCCCAAATTGATCCGGGCCTTTGAGGGCTAAGGATGTTGCATGATGTTACCTTGTTACAGACCAAGGCCTCCCTCGTATGTAAACGTACTTAGCAATAAACCTAATTCTGATTCTGATGTTGATTAAGCTTGACTCCGCTGTTCCACGTACAACTAGCTCTGGTGGTAAAACGGATATTTTTAGCCACGAAAACCACTGTGAAGAAAAGTTTTTGAGTATTTTGTTTTCAAGACTATCCTTGGCCTGCCACAAAGTGGAAAACATAACCTCTTACATTGCATGACTAATTTATCTTTTGCTATTAACTATAATTTCTGCTTGCAATTAGCACTTGGCTTCAGACTTTTATTAATGTTCTAACTGAATATGCCTGGCTACAGAACTCTGTCCATGGTACTGCACTGTTTTGACCAGCAGGCAGTGCTAAATCCACAGCATTGAAGCTTTCAGTCAGACACAACCAATGCGTGGGACGTGTGTGCATGTGTGTGTGTGTGTGTGTGTGTGTGTGTGTTGTGGGGGTGCCGCGGAGTGTCAAGAGTGCTGCTCTGGGGGTTGAGCTGTCTCCTGTGTGTATACACTGGAGCTCAGATTCCCAGCCCCAACCTCAAGGGTTTGCAGGGGGTCAGAGGGATCAATTGCTCTTGTAACTTAAGACCCTAAAGAGCAAGTAATTCCTGAACAATGAGGAAGGGGGAGGCCTTGTGCATGTGGCGCAGGCTCGCAGCCTATATGTGGGTACCCACCGAGGCATATGTGGGTGGGTGTGTGCGCGCGTACACATGCAACCGCCATAGATGTGTGTGAGGCAGAGCTCGCGGCCAAGGCAGGAGGAGACAGTCTGACGGGCTACATCTAATCTCGTCATCATCAAAGACCCCCACTTTACCTCCTCACTTTCTCCTTCCCCCTCCAGCCCCGAATGAGCCCAAACAAACCATCAGGGGGGATTATTATGAGGAAGAAAAGAGAAAAGGCTTAGCTTGCAGATTTCTAAAGAGCTTTGGATGGCTCTTTGTTTGGTTAAATCCAGGTAACTTGACAGAATTTGATGATGACTGGCCCTGCTTTGGTTTAAGTCCCTGTGCGTCCTGACCGAGGGCTATCCATACTGACGCCATCATGCTATGTTGTGTTTAGGTACGTCGTGGGCCTGATACAGAGAGGGATGCTTCAGCGGAGAAGACTCTTTCCTCATGTGGATTTTATTATCATGTTTATGTCTGATTCTCTAATGGGTTTAGTTTGGTCTTCTTATGTCTATTCGCAGTTAGGACGCATCACGCATGAGTCAGCTCTATAAACAAACAAAAAAGTAACATCAAAGAAAACCTTTAAGACTATTTATGAAAAGGAGTTTTGACCCTTTTTTTTTGGACACGTGCTAAAGTCGTATTAATGTGTTTTGATTTTTACTGGATAATTCATTTAGATTCAAAGCAGTAGTAAGCTTGTATACACAGTCTCAATGCTTGTTCATTTTTGATCACGCATGAATACAAAATGTCAGCTTGAAAAAGCAAACACTGAGGCACTTATGTTGTAAAGAATATCTAGCCGGGACAAAAACATAACTGCTGTTGTGCTCTCAGACTGGGTCACACAACTATATCTTCTCCCAATTAACGACAAATTGTTAGCGGGTCTTGCAGTCTATTTAGGACCAAAATCAATGGACACTTCGGCACTGGTTGTTGAGGCAACTAAATCACGTTCCAACAATCAAGGTCATAAGAAACAGATGTATATGCCGGGCCTGTCACGGATAACTCCCCAAAAACCAGGACACCACAGTAGACAAAATAAATGAATAAACGAGGCAGTGTTGAAGGGCTTGTGTGACTTAAGTGGCAGGTCACAATAAGAGTGAAAAAGCAAACAAACATCTGTGTCAGAGTAGGGGTCCCAAAGTACAGGTAATGGGCCACCTCTGCAAGTATAGCTTTACACAATACTTTATTGATTCCTAATGAGCAGATCTATTCAGTATTAATGACATTTTTTAAGGTACACAAAAGAGTTTAATTACTTAAACAATAACAGTTAAACATGTGTTAGCTGTCAGCAACTCAACAAGTGTTTCAAGTTAAATAAAACTTACAAATACAACATATAGTAAATATTTTAGAAAAATATACAAAAAGAATCCTGCTGCAAGTTCTCCAATAAATAAAAGTCTTAATTACTAAATTATATACGCCATATTAGTGCTATTTACGCTATAATTACGGATTGCAACAACCCGTATTGTGACGTTTCAGTATGAATATGTGTGCTTGTTACACCACTAATTGATTAATCTATAATGTAATACTGTGATAATACTCCCATAATTTATTTCTGAATGAACATGTGTCATACTTGTATTTTCTGCAGTCTTTTTAATCAGGTAAATCAACATGTCCCCTCCCTTCCTTCAGCTCAGTGTTTCCATCTACATAGTATTGAGTCAGATTGACCAGCATGCTGGATGTATTAACACAATATACACAGTTATGGATTTTCCCTGAAAGCCTTCAATATTTTCAGCCTCACTTGTTTCACATGTATCAGGTCAGAAGTTCCACCTAGGTAGGATAAACAATGATGCGTGCTTTCAGTGAGCTTATTCATAAATATGGATATTGCAGTCATGAATCATGGCCGTAAGGGAAATTTCAAACCATGGAAAATTGTCAGATTGGTAACTTTTGTCATTTTCCCATGTCCGCAACTTTTTAAAATCACATATAATTCACAATGGACAGAGCAACTGACGCCCGATATAAGGTACTTCAAAAAGTAGCTCTTACAAAAGAATTGTTGTCCCAAAATCCCCCAAATTTGCAAAGACTTCTGATCTGACAATGATAAGGACAATCTATAATCGTAGTGATCCTATATCCTGTTGTGGAATATGAAATGGGCAAAAACTATGAGTTCAGATGACATGACAACATGTCTGCTTTGCATCATAGAAACTAAATTACTTATTTGTAAAGGGATTTTAAAAAAAGAAAATGAGGAAAATACTATTTCTCTTGACTCATCTCAAGAAGCAACGGTCAACCTAAGACAAACGCTGAGGAGGAAATGGGATAGTAGAACATTTCTCTAACAGCATCTGATACAGTATGATGGATTAGAATAAAGCTAATCACACTGAAGAAAAACGAGAGCGACTGCAAGTAAAGTGTGTACACCAAGAAACAACAGACATTTCAGCTGTGGGGATGACAAATCCTAACCATACTCCAATACTCACGCCTTGTTAAAAACATGGAAACGAGGCTTATATTAGGGAGCCTGAACCTTTGAGGCAGCAACCAGTAACTCAAACGATCTTTTCTGTTGACCCTTGCCATAAACAGGGCCTTTCATCTGCTGAAGACGAATGGCGACCACAACTGAGAAGTAAACAATATGTTTACTGTTATTTAAAACAACATTATCTGGTTTAGTTTCATTTAATGCATTCAATGTATATGTGAAATGACTGTATATGATTAATACCCCCTGTCTTATTGCACTTAATATTAATTTTGACCAAAATTACCCCCACTAGTCTCTAATAGTTATGTCTCTTAAGTAGAGGAGCACACATCTGTTGTAGTTTCATGGTTGAGACTCTCTGTATTTTAAAGTGTCAGGGTCAAGTATGCAGCCTGCTGTCATCTGCACTGGTGGTTGTATTTCAGCTATTGTAAATCACAATAACTACGATTGTCCAATGACAAAGTCTGACAACATTCTTCAAAACGCGTCAACAGCTGCCACTTCAGTCCTGCTCCATGTTTGAATGTTCAAATTGAGCCTCTTCTATTGGGCTCAACATTACTTTTGTTCCGCTTAAACTATTTAGTCTGCAGAGTATCTGGTGTCCGTCTCATGATGTGGAGTCTGACATACAGCTGCGTTTTACCACTTTTTCCTCTTTTATTTTCTTTTCCTTGAGTCATGCAAATACATTTTGTTGCACGCAGTGAAACAAAATCAAGATTGTGCCCGGGCCTGACAGCAGATGCCTCGAAAATTCAATTTGCCCTGGCTTTCATGGGAAAACAGTGCCGAGATTGGGCCAACTGGTAAAGAGACCATTTAGCAGCGCGTTCATCTCGGGGTGATCCCTTGAAAATCACTTCCCCATGGCTGGGGCACTGACTGGGGCTTTGACAGCTGTATGTGAGCATGTGTTCTACCTGCGTGCCAATATAGCTTGTGACTTGATGAATGTAGAAAAAAAAAGAATTAAATAAGAGACTGTTTTTTTTTGTTTTTTTTTTAAAGATTAAGCCACTTTTAACAATCCAGCAGTGTTTTGTAAATAGTTTTGAGAACTTCCATCGATTTCCATTGTTTTTTGGTCACTAAAATATGTATTAGTACATTGTAGCTACAACAGCTACTTTGTTACTTGACTGACAATAGCTTTTTATTTCAGGAAGAGGTCTGGTAAAATAATCAAGACAAAAGAGCACATTTTCACACAGTTTATTCCATAAACGGTTAACTTTAATGACAACTTATATATGTCATTGCGGTGTACCATCTGCTAGTGTGGCTGTACACCATCTGCCTGACGTGACCTCTTCAACTCAAAAGATCTTCAAATATGCTGTAGTTTCGTCTGAATGACAACACCAATAGAATCATAGAAATTATCGGACAAACCATTTCAAAGTGTGGTTTCGGTCTTTGAAATTTGCCCTTCACCAATTTGACATATCCCAGTACATTTCATATGGAAAATATTTCACTTTCATGTCCATAATCTGACATTATTAGAGCAGATACAATCCAGAGTATCCACAAAACCTAACTTGAGTGGGTTTCAAAATATATGACAAAAAACTAAACATTTTGGGACTTTGAAACTTGATTATATATATAAAAGCAGAAAATATCAAGTACTTAACCAGAGGCTTACAATTCAAACTAAATGTTTTGAGAAATATTTAAGCATGTTATATCAATGTGAAAGTTGTCATAGGGAAGAGCCCCCACCTCCTCTAACAGCTCAAGTGCTGGCTGGCTGATTGCCACACTTTTCATGGTTTTTTAAGAAAACACCGTGAGAATTTTGGAATACCAATACCAAAGGCACAGTGGGGAGCCAAGCACTATTTTCTACACACAATTTACCAATTTTAAAAGTGACCTCCTCCATTTAAAACTTGAGAAAGGCGGCATGCTGCGGAGAGAGGCGAGGTGAGCGGTGAAATGGTGATCACAGTGCCCCAAACCGACCCCCTATGAGGTAAAGTATTCTCCCTTACCAAACCCCACCCTGTAAACACTGGCCCTCTTATTAGTCAATCAAAACTTTTTTTTATTTTTTTTTGCATGGTCTTGAAAGAAGCTACATTTCCTTTCTAAGCGAGCTGAATTTTGAGTGGGAAAAAGGCTCATAGATAGGACCACTGTGTATATGTCAAACTTTGATGTTTTCTTTCTATTTTTGTGAAGCTCCAGTGGGAACTTGGGGAGTTATGCATTTCTTGGAGGGCACCCACATCTGTTGTGCATTAGGTGCCGGCCGACAACATTGTTACTGGGAACCTAATTTAATATTTTCTCTGTTTTGATCTTCCACCTTTAATCACTGGCTCTTGGGAGGATCGGCTTTCCCCAAGAAAGTGTTCGAGAGCCGAAAGAAAATGTTATTGCAGCGTGTTTATGGAATCATACATGTGAAGACGGAGACTCGCAACAAGAAAATGCAGACCCATGTCAGGCTGACACACAGAAAAATGGATAGTTGAATTGCGGGCGAAAAACCGCGACATAACTCGAGAGAGCAGTCAGGACATTCCATACTCGCAATGTCAATTTCTACAAAAAGCTGCTTCACCGAGATGGTTTTGAGATTATATCTGCAACACGAGTTAGACAGCGGTAGGGGGGAGCGCAGCAGAGAGCGGGCACCACAGGATAGGTTTGTAGGTATAGGTTTCTTTTGAATCAGCACCACTGCTTTTATTAAACCACCATTTCTAATATCAACGTTAACAGAACATAACAAAAAGCTGGTTGTGCAGAGCTGCTGCTGAGACTGGCCTTGTGTGTTTGCCTCTCAGACTGATGGTTGGAGACATCAGGTACAACTTAAAGTCCTGACTTCCCCAGGGAAACGTAAAGTGGTTGGTTCTTTCAAGGTGCCTTTGAAGAGGTCTGTGTTCACGATATGCATGTCAGGCCAAGGACTACTGGCTGGCTGCAGAAGACGTGAAGCCAAGCCTTTTTAGTTGCCAGTAACTATCTCCAACTGCCCAACCAATGACGATGTCCCTCTGTTCCTCAATGGAAGAATTCAATTTGAGATTTCTTTGTGAAGTTTCCTGAATTAATTAAACACCAATGTTGCCCTTCGTCCTAAGTATTGGGAGTCAGTGTCCCATGACAAGAGGTTTACAAGTACTTTTTTCATCAATTTATCTAAGCTAAAGGCTATGTGAAATTTCCTTCAACTAGATCCAGATAAGGTCTTAAGTCTTTAAAGATCTCCTATTATACTACTTTTCTGGTCTTAATTTCTTGTTAAAAACTGCTATAGAGCAACCTGACACGAATCACATCACAAAAAACTATGTAGATTTTCGGGAAACGCTTCCTCTCATCTGGGCGATTCAGCATGCTCTGTCAACACTGCGCTTCGGCCATCTCCGCCCCCTCCCCCTCCCTCCTGCAAACCCCACTCCGTTGTGATTGGTTACCTTCCTTCCGGAACACTTTCAGCAGCGCGCGGGCAGATTTGAGAGCAGGAAGGTGGGGGCATGGCCGGAGCGCGCCACCACGTTGCAGCATTACCATACATGGAAAAATCCGGAATCGTGACGACACGATGGCAGGAAATTTGAACAAGTGAATTCTCGACCGGCTGCCCTAGTGTTTAGCGCTCTGCACAGCCACCCCAGACGGTCAGCAGGGAATACGTCTAAATGCATGTACGTGATTATTTTATACGCTAGGTTAAACATGACTATAAATCATTATAACAACGTTTATAGGTCATAAAAGTCGAAAAAGTATAATAGGTCCTTTAAACAGAGGGACTGAATCCACATTTCCTTGCTGACAATGTAACAACATATAGTAAAACATTTGTCTACGACTGAACGCCTGCTTTTATGGGTTTAGGTTATTATAAGACAACAACGTGCAATTTTTTATTCAATCTAAATAAAGGTATGAGAAAGCTTCATTGTACAAGTTTTTTTTTTCAGCATTGGGCACCTTTTCAAAGCCCAGAATCCAGGTTTGTAAGTGTTGGGAGAGGAGTGACACTCAGACTTGACAGTTGGCAAAAAATATTTGGGGGCTCAAAACTGTAGAGTCTGGCCAGTTAGCCTTATGTGATTTAAAAAAAAAAAAAAAAAAAAAAAAAAAAAAAAAAACTTAGCTTCTGTCTTCCACTAAGTAAAGTAGAGCAGTAATTTATTCTGAACTGGCCACACTCGGCAGATTTTGAAAATTCAGACCAGTCAAAGTAAAAAATTGTGGCAATTCTATGAGTGCTATGTTACCTCAGTAATATTTATATGTCTGTGAATAGTAGATGACATTTTGGAAAACAGTGTTCTTTATAAAAAGCTTGACTTAAGTGAAGGTGTTGTAATGTTTCTGCATGCTCAAGTCTATATTTCATAATGTGTACTTGAAAAAAATAACGAAGTAATAATTGCTGGCCATGCTATACTCATATATTTTGGAGTGTATTGGTCAACGAGGCGTGTAACAGAGCAGAATAGGAGGGCCAGAGACAGACAATTGAATTTGAACATCAATGCCTCCTCCATATTTTGAGAGTGGGTTCAGAGAGGGGCTATCCAGCAGTACAGTACGCAAAATGTGCTTGACAATCACTTAGGAGCTAAACCTGTTTCAAAGATGTATTTAAATATATGTGCCAAAAGGGCACATCGATACATTATTATCATGTCCATTTGCTAACTTAAATGTACAGCTTGACACCATAACAGCGGGCACCCTGAAATAAAGAATTACTTTTGAGTAGGTTCTGTGGAAAGCTACTGTTTTAAATACATGGAACAAGATTTGGTCCTTTCAGTATGTATCGCTATTATGCAATAAAATGAGAATAAGTATGAGACTGTGATCATTAGAACAGCACAAATAGAATACAGCTGAAACATGTATGGTCACTATCTACTATCTACAACTATCCCTTTATTATCTCTTGGTGTAATAAACAATGTCATAAAATCAATGAGAATGACTTATTCAGGTAATACAGAATTATTATTTGTTTAAGCTTCAATATGGTGGTTTGATCGAAGTATTTGGATACGCCCGATATTTAGTCTTGCAGAGTTATTTCGAGTCTAACAATCAATCAATTTATTTGCCAGTTTAACATCATATAAATGAAAAAAGTTTGAGATAAAGGACTTTTATCGCACACTCGTCTCCTACTGACACCAATTTAATTCATGTAGCATTCAACAAAGTTGTTCCAAGCTGCTGAGAGAGGCCTTGCTTGGTGTGAACAGCTTCTACAAACTGCACGAAACTCCAATAGAGTTTCAGTCTGGCAACATAAAGCACAACACCGAACTCCCTATCTTGCTGTACACATTTCTTAAGCGTACCGAATGCCTCTGCAATGCACCAGGAGCAAAGATTTGCCCCCACAGTGCAGTGTTTAGCTGTCATGACAAGTCAGACTGCTAGCCCCCGGTTAGCTAAAGTTAGCTTGAAGAAACACTCACCACTTCTTTCGCCTTCGGTGAGAAGCCACTCTTGGGTCTGCTCCTCTTGAAAATTTCATCTTTGGTAGAGTCAAACCCTATTCCTATTGCCTTGTTGCGGGTTTTCACTGTCTTGACGCTGGCTTTGAAAAGTAAAGTTATATCCACAGCCATGTCCGTGCAGCTGCAGCACAGGCACCACTGTAAACAAGCTGACACGTCACCACGTGAGTACGTCATCGTCGCGCGACGCTGTGGATTTTCCCTGAGACGGAGAACAAAAACCTTACGTTTCTCCTTAAAGTATTTACACTTATTTACTCTATAGCGTGCTGTACCGCATAGTATTTACATCCTGCAAGCGTCTGACCTAGTATCAAGATATTCTTCACCTTGATTGAGTTGCAGGTAGCGAACATTTAACAATTCCAAGAAATCTCTTAAATATAATTACTTAAGTTTAAGGAGACTTAAGTGAGAGGCTTTACCTTTCAATGAGATCAGATCACCATGTTTAATAATATACTTAAATGTAATCATGTTAAGTTGTATGCACTGTATGCTTGTGTTAAAAGGATGTAATAGTGAACAAATGCACATAGATGGTCTATCATCTAATCAATCCTGGTCTCTTTTTCAGAAGAAAACTGACCCTACAACTGACTGAGGGGATGTCCATCCGGAAGCGAAGACCTAACTGGACAGACCAGGAGTGTCTCCTGCTAGCTCAATTGACTCAGGAGAGGAAAGACAGAATCAGGGGCAAAAGCAGCACTGGAGTAACCGTACAGGATAAAAGACTAGCCTGGGATGAAATAACCCAAGCCATCAATAATGCCTTCCCAGAGATGGAGCGGACAACTTCTGACTGTAACAAAAAGTGGGAAAATCTGCTGGCAAAGGCGAAGGACGAGATCAAACGACGCAAAACGCATGCGGGTACAGGTGAGGAAAACAATTGGCAGTTTGTGATCAATAAATCATGTTATAATAAGTATCATTATCTACAATATAGCCAAAGACAGGTGAAAATAAGCCAAGGCCTCAAGGGGTAAATATGTGCAGATGGCTGCAGAAAAATGCACTCAGAGTTACAAAACCTACAGGATTAAAGGGGCAAATCAACATAATCACTATTTGTAATTTATAGTGTAGTTTTAATTAAGTGTGAATGCATGATGATGGATTTTCATTCACAGATGGCCTGTCCTGTGAAAAGTTAACCGCAGTGACTCAAGTAGTGATCTCCGTGATGAACCTCCCTGCCATGCTGCAACAGGATAATGAAGACTCAGTGTTGGTGGACACTGAACAAAACAGGTAACACGTTGTTTATTTGTTGAAAATACATGTTTTGCCTTGAACATGTCGAAATAGAACTTAATTGTAAACTATTTTTTTTTATGGAAAATTTGTTTCTGTTATTGGAGTCTGTTTTTTTTTGTTGCAACTTCTTGTCATGCAAATTCGTTGACAGCTTTTTATTTTTATTTTAGCTGTATTGATGCTGGACATGAGTGTGAAATGGATGCAAGTTTGACAAACACCAAACCACTGACAGAGCTCAGGCTTCCCTTACATCCAGATCCATCCACCTCTCCAGCAGCAGAACAAATAAGGACTGCTTTTTCTCACGTCCCTAAATCGCTGGCAGTGCAGTTCAGCAGTCCTCGTCCTGCCGACTTCACTGTTCTAATGGAACACGATAGCCCCTGCTCCTCGCCCTCAGTACGCTGCCCAAGGGCGCAAGAGCGGATGGATTTGGAAATGTGTGTGCTGAGAAGACAAGATGCGGTCCTCAAGTTGCAGGAGGAATATTACACGCTGAAGATTCAGCTAATGAAGAAGCAAATGGAAGGGCAGCTTCAGAAAGACTGAAGTAGTTGTTGTGAACCACTTGTTGCGCCCTTTTGCGACTTATGCCTGCTTGTGGACGGTGACCATTCAAGTCAAGGAAAATATAAGCTGTGTTATAATTTGTCAAATGAAATCTGAATCCCTGAGGCACATTTATATTTGTGATATGGGGCTATATAGATCAAACTGATTTGATTTGATTTTGTTATTTTTTTTGTATAGTCAAACTAGTAAAAGGGAAAAACCCTGCAGATTTTATTTGATTGGATTCCATATTTCGCCATGGAGGAATATTGATTTCACGCGTTGGATTTTTCACCTGCTAGTATTGATCATAATCTGGGTTTAGACATACTATTTTTTATCATACTGAAAATGTGTTGTTGTAGTATAATATGTTGTGTTTCTCATAACTTAAGTAAAATACATATTTATGTTTATGTTACCTTCCATGTTGGTGTCATCATTTTTTGAAATCTCCCTTCCCCCCCGTGTTTTTCTCCTTAATATGGAATGACCAACAGACTTTTTTATAGATGACATTTTGACATGATCATAATAAGAACATTACAGGTGTTACCCTAACCAATTACATTGACAATGACACACACCATACTATTAAGTGTCCACCGTGTAGGTCGTGCCAGTGAGCCATCATGCACAGTACCAAGGCCCCTGAACTGGGAAACCTAAATGGATTGCATCCATAAAACACATTATTGGTTATACAGGTGTTTTTTTTCTGGTATGACTTAAAGAAGTATTCGCAGAGTGTGGACATTCTTGTGTTTGCTTTGATACACATCAAGCCACCACTCCTCCTCTTTCCACTGGCCAGCCAGGTCACTGAGTATGGTGAGATAACATGATCCCTCACTGGTACTGTTGTTGGGAACCAAACTTGGTTTCATAAACAAGTCACTATATGGTCTTTTGTTTGCTTTGAATAAAGTCTAAACAAGGATTCTATATAAAGTATACTGATGATAACAATAATGTTCATATGGGTCCTGTTAAGTATTGTTAGTCTCCTGCGATTCTGTTTGGTTTGCCTTTGAGAACACACCAAATTCAATTCCTGTTGGAGTGTACCCCTGAGTGTGAACAGCTGAGGATGTACTGTGTGGACCAAGTGATATGTGAGGTTCTGTCCGATGCCTTTTCAAAAGCCTTGTTTACTGAGACCGTGTCACACCTGTGATGGGCTGTGATGCTGCGAGGCAGTATGCTCTCCACTGTCTGTCTGCAGGGCACCCAGTTTGCAGTACTGTGTGGATGTTTGAATGAGGAAATGTGTTCGTATATATGTGTTCATGGTCATGGCTCGCAAGCAGTTTGCTTTGCACAAGGCATCCATGTTATATTTGACAAATGGCTGCATTGTACAGTAATAGTGAAAGCCGTACTAGATAATTTGTTTCCAACATCACCCCTATCAAGGCTGACATTTCGGTCTTTCAAATCATGTATCCAGTGCCCTTTTGTTTTTGTGGGAATAGTGTATACTGTGTATAACAAAGAACAAATGACACATTTAGAAAAACACCTGACACCTTAACATGTTCTATTGGCAAATGCAATGTGATACAACTGTGGAATTACCACTATTACATTTCCAAATCCTTCAAATCAAATGTGTTCTTTGTAGGAAGTATGATTCAGTTTAGTTTATCTGACAATCCAACTGATGTGTATAGTTTTACATCGTGAGATATGTAGGTTACTTGCTGATTCATGCCATTTATTCCTAAGTGCGAATTTGGAAGCTGTAAAATGTTTGACATATACCAATAAACATATGTATGAAAATTGAACATGGCCATGCCAGTGTAAGTAAAGCTACAATAATGTCCTGTCTAGACAAATGTAGTAATTTGTGCGTAATATTTCTCATAAACCCGTTTATTTGTAAGTGACTGGGCTTGGCACCCAGATGTAAGCAGTGGGGCCCAGAATGTTGAATAAAAGGCTGTTATTTGCTGTGTGGTTTGCTCATTTCCTTTGTTAGTGTTGTGCCAGACTGTGTTACAACTCAGTGCTTTGACTGTCTCTCCCCTTTTTCTGCCGCCTCAGCATTAACTCCTCGTCATATTTTTTTTTATACATTCACTCTCTCAGATTTGACTATGGAAAGAGTGCAGCTTTTCAAGGACCAATCTTATGGGCACAAAAAAGGCATGACGGCCTTTAATGTGTTGATATGAGGAGTCTAACCGAGCATTAAAGTTTCCTAACTTTTATCCGGCCACGGGATAAAACACACTAATTGAGCTTGCTGCGAGCATGTACAGTACTGTACTGGGCTAGAATGGGGACAAGAGATGATAGGCTGCTACTTGGAACAACTGATTTGATTTAAATGTTTTTCATAGAGTCAGAGAGTGTGTGCCTTCATATGCTGAAAAGTAATCTATTCTCAGACCCCGCATATTCTCCAACAAGGTGGTTTCCATCTTTTTTTCGTCTGATGAAACCCTGCCTTCATATATGAGCTCAAGTTCAGCTGCATCGCTGGATGTTATCTATTTATAACACTACTAATTTGATTTAACTGGATAGTGTAAATATAGTTTTTCCTTTAACCAACATACTACTATTAATCCATTTGTGTTATCTAACTGAAACTACTTAAACTACCTGAAACAATTTTAATTTACCATTACCTTAAACAATTTATTCATCAATTCGATAACTGTATTCAACACTTGATTCCATACTTTTAACTACTTCAACTGTTTATCCATTAGATTTTTTAGTTTGAAGATATATATTTTCACCTCTATAAGTGCAGAAATTAAAAATGGGGCAAGAGAGGGGGGAATGAAATGCAACAAATGTCACCAGCTTGAACCCAACCGTAATTGTGATTACATGGCATGTGCTGTGACAACTCTGCTATCATGTCGCTGCATTTTATCCTATTGAAACCATCCATCCATTGCAAAGTTGAATAATTGATTTATGTAATACTTAAAGGTGCAGTGTGTAATATGACATCATCAAGAAAGTTCTACAAAGTTCTAGAATGCAACGCTCCCTGGGTAACCCCACCCCTCTCTTATAATAACAGAAGCTACAGTGGCCTTCAAGGACAAGAACAATTCTAAATTTTAAACAATGCACCTGATGACATTCCAACTATGACACTTCCAAGATGCAGCACTAGGCCTTGGTCCAAAATATGCAGAAATATGGACATATATGAGACCCTTTCTAAGGGAAAAAATAATAATTCAAAACATTTTTTTCAGCTATTATGCACTAAATTAAATGTACTTATGGATATTATAATTACTTTCTACAAAATCTGCTAGGAAATAAAACCCCAAATTCTACACATTTGTTTACATTTGCAGAGCCTGTAGTTAGTTTTCAAAACATATTTTCTCTACATTTATTTTTCCGAGTATTATAAATCAAATTAATATTATTTTGAGGCACCTGGAACCAAACGTAATGCTAAAATATGGCCAGCTGCTTTAGACAATAACAGTGAAACAGTAACTTTTCAGGAAGCTGTCTAACCTCACACAGTCTTCCGGTGAACCAACTTTCTTGTGAGGAAAGTTTTGTGTAATTCAGTCATAAGAATATACCATAAAAAAATGTTTCACTTCTCTGACACACCCAAAGTTAAGTAGTGTACCTTTAACTATCTCAACTTCTCTTGCTTTCATGCCGTTTCAATTGCAACACATTGTGTTTCTGTGTTACAACTTGCTCAGGGTCAATGGGATGCTAACTGGTTACTGTGAATTACTACAGATTGTAATCCTTTCCAATTGTTCTCATCACAGTATAACACCAACACAGATTTAAAATAAGAGCAAACTTTACATATCCTCTCTGATGACTTGAGAGGTACCCCCTAGTTACTGGTACCTGTGGAAATCTTCAAAGTCATTTTCTGTTGACTTGTACTTTACTCATAATTGTTATTCTGTTGTCAAGTCTTGTTTATCTCTGCCCTTTGACCTTTGCACTTTAGTTTTTGCTTGGGGATCTACAGGCGCATTGCATTTATTGAATTCTTTTCATCCTCTAAATAAGAGTATAAGCTTAATATTAATGTAAACATACCAACATGCTCAGGGGGTGGACCACTGCTGATGTCCCAAAATTGAACTATGGTTCAGCAGAATAGCATTCTTTACAGGCATTCCTAGATGCTATCTGCCCCTTGGATGAAGCGTCAGTGACGGTATCCATTCCTCCCGTCCCTGACAGATGAGCCATGTTTTGGAGTGTCCTCTGGGCAGTCCACTTAACTGCCTGAAAAGAAACCCCTTAATCTCCACTTTCTCTTTGTTTGGACCATTATCAGACCTGTCAATCCTGGCTGCTTTATCTTCACAGAACTCATCTACTGGCTGTTTGACGTTGGTTTAATTCTATCAAAGGCCCTTATCTGTGCTTCGCCTGAGGATGCATCCTTCCTCTGACTTTCTAGAATGGTCCCAACTCTGATAAGAATATCTCTAATTTGGGCAAAATAACACTTTTATGTGTGAGGGATTTTTTTTTGTATGTGGATTGCTGGTTTATTTGCCTTTTGTTCTTGTGTTGTATTTTGTTAGCTTGAGTTCTTCGCTGTGCCATATTTTATGTTTGTATTATTTATTAGCTGGGTGTAGTCAGAAACCTGAGCTAAAGACAAATTGATATCCCATTAACCACCGTTGATCCAGATTGGAGATAGTCCCCTTTGATGGCCGTTAACGCTCTGTCTTTTGGCAGTAGTCACTTAAAACAGTCTGAAGGAATGCCATGCAGCTTGATCTCATGAGGAGCAATTACATGGGAGGGAGCTGTTGCCTTTGAGGTGGAAACTTACCTGCCACACCCTGCAGGCTTACAAATAAGCCTCTGGACACGTCCCAAACATTGAGAATGGTCCCTTAGTGTGAATGCGCCCTTATTCTTCGGGTCCTTCCTCTTCATATAACATATGGTCCGACCATAGATAGTAAATAGAGTCCGACAGGATTTGACAGGTATAGAGGGAGGGCGTCGGCCGTGATGGTGAATTAACTCATCTAACTATAGCTTTGTTTGGCATTATGTCAACGAGACATGGAAGAAGCCTTTTCACAAACCAGAAGATATTTGGAGTTGGTGCCAGGATAGATGTTTGACTCAGCCATTAATCATCTCAGTTTCTTTCTTTGCCTGATGCAATGTTAATTAAAAAGCAACACATATCTGTTATTCCCATTGTCGTCAAACAAATGGAATTTAATTTATGGACATCCTTCATAATTATTTTAATGTAGGCTGGATAATAATTTATAACCATATGACTGTGCGCCTGTGTGTTAGACTGTGAGAAAAGGTTCTTGTGTGCATATACAGTATCTCTGTACTCTGTGCATGGGTTTGCATGTCTTAGAACATCTATATGTCAATTTTTTTTTAGCAACATAACAACCAGGACCCAGTTTTTGCATATGAATCATAAGCATTGCATGCAAGGTCATGTGCATGAAAGTTTAATGGAAAAGTAATCATGGAAAAGACATGCAGCTTAGCCGCCTGGACCAACAAAGAACTACCCATAGGTTAAGTACAGATGTTGCAATCACAAATTGGATTTTCCATAATGCAGTCGCTGTTACAAACGCTTAACTTTATTTAGATTAAAAAGGGCATTGCCCATTACCAACAGGCTTCAGGCACAATGTCTCTGCTCCAGGGATTAACCGCAATTTATGCTTTTATATTGTTGGCGTGGTGACAGCCTAGAACAGGAAACTTTCTAAAAAGACTCAGTTACAAGGACATTACCCACTTATTCTATTTCGTCTTATCCCGTCACCACAAGCACAAACAAAATGGTTATTAATAAAAGTACTTTTTGGACATTGAGAGATTGGACCATAGCACTCAATGCTATCATTGTGTCTGGTTTGGAACAAAACCGACCCTTGGTTCTTTGTTACCGACAGTTTGGAGGTGGTTTTACAGAGACCGTGGACATTTGAGTTTCAAATATGATTTAATCACGCCATGGCCACACTAAGACAGTCCCCATTTAAGCATTCTGGATATGCTTGACTTGATCATTTTCCACAAAGGTCTTCAGAAATGGACAGCAATTGCTCCACCAATGAAAGGGGATCCTCTTTGTAATTAAAGCCAGTAGAAAATTGGATAATTTTTTGCCTGGACAGCTTTCACATTCCTGCCTAATATGTCATTGGAAGCTTTTGAAGTTGCTGTCTTGGCAGTCCCAAATTATACCTTTCATCAGCCAATCATAAGAAAATGGCAACCTGACATTCTCAATAGCAACTTACTTTAGAGCTAGAGTCCATGTAATCAAGGGGGAGAGCATGATAGCCATTGACAAATCGACTATGAATACTAGAATTACAATTTCTCTATTGTAAGTCATGGAATGTTTTATTTTAAAGATCAAAGTGACATGTCGACTTGATCCACCAAAAGTCGAATACATGTTATTATCTCTTTAGTTCTTATAGGTTCAAATGATTACTTTTCGGTGAACCCTGAGTAATGCTATTTACGTTAATCATGTAAACTGTCAGTTGTATGTATCACTCTAATACTTTTTTATAACCATTACTATACTTCAATTAGGTCAGATCTTACGTAATTTCGAATCTTTTTTTGACCAATTAGTTCAAGATATGTTACTGCAACATCACCGATTCAACTCTGGCAGGGAACCCTTGCCACTTTTTCCAATATGTCTTCTCTCTCTGTCTCTTTTGTAATAGTTGACCTGAAATTCAACCGTTTGATTTTTTTTGAACACACGCTTAACATTAAATATGAGCAATAATTATATGCTTTCATAGTGTAGCTCAACCCAAAAATTGTATTTATTTCCCCGTCCACCAAGGAGAAAAACACCTTGGCTGGACTGAAAATCGCATCCTTTTACTGTGGAAATATGTAATCCTTTAAAAACTATAAACAGGCTGAGTGTAATAGTAAGTCTGCAAGTCAGAATGAATCATGTTTCTCCATCACCCTTGTAATGGACAGTTACGTTGCTTCGCCCTCTGAGCTCAAGTTGAACGCATTTGTTGGGGATTTGCGGAATAGTTTCTTGCGACTGCTGCACGGTCTCCCAATTAAGACTCCACAGAGCTGACACAGACGGGCACATTCACACTGACACAATGGTCTTTGAGGGGAAGAAAAAAAAATCTTCATGGAAGCATTTACAGAGCAGGTCACGGATCTACCCATTGCCTCATCCGCACTGGACAGCTGTAACGTTGAAAATGTGATGTTGCGTTTCGAAATTACTCTGAGAATTATGGGCGTTAGCAAAAGTCAGAGGGTTCACTGAGAAAATCTATTTTATAGTGAAAACATGAGACTGTGGTATAGGTAACAAACAGTATGCTGCAATTTCCTGCTCCCTTAGTAGAATGGTCATTTTGTTTATAGAATTGGTGACCCAAAAAATACAAAAGAAAAAACTCTTCCCGAACGACAATTGGTCAGTTGAGGTCAATAAAACTTGTGTTGTTCTGCTGGGAGACTGTTGGCTGACCGGAGTTACCATAAAACAATGGCGGCTATTATGCATCCCCAGGCACGTCTACTGTACAGGCACACACGTCTGCCGCATTACAAACCAACCTCCTCAGAGACACTGGAATGAAACATGAACTAATTTGTGTCTTTGGTGGTTTCTTCCATTCTTAACCTCAGGCTCTGGCCAAGGCCAGGACGTCGCAAAACGGCTTCACGTACTTATAAATAGGCAGAGAGAAAAGGGGAAAGAGTGAAATGAGCCCAACAGATGACTGAAACCATATGGAACTGGTGGAGAGCCACTCATCTTGTGACAACATAGCACGCAGCTATAACCCCCCCCCACCCAATCCCTCCAAGTTCCATTCTGTCTCATGTCACTGCCTTTCAGGAAAGACTGCAATTGGAGAAGGCCAATCGGTGGCTGGGGCCAAGAACAAAGTGATCGTGATTTTCAAAAAGTGCACGCAGGATCTGAGGAGGAAATGGTTTTGCCGCCAAACACTCAATTACATGTAATTACAATAATTCAACCTTGGTGGATGGTTTAGTCCTTTCTATTACGAGGATCGCTCTTTCATGTCTTGCGGTGGGCAACCTTGTTTCTCAAGGTTTGACTGGTTGAGCTTCTACACGCAATAAATACAACTTGCCTGTCATAACCTTTATCAATGGCAAACATATCAGCCAGAGAAGGCGAGTAGTATACCAAAGATTTCCAATACCTGCTAGAACAAATAAAAGTAATCAGTGCAAAGAGATGAGTGCTCGATCAATTAGCTGGTTAATCAGTTATGTAAAAGAGTGATCTACTTTACATTGGGCTCTGTAAATAATGCCCATAAAGCAACTCAATATTGTTTGTCATTACACCTCCAACTATGTTGTAAATGCCCACTTCTTTACAATCTCACTCCTCCAGTTTTTAAGTCTCGCAACCAAGCTATAACCTGTGTTAACCCATGTGTCATTAGGGTACCCATGTGTCATTTGGGTATTTTTTTTTTTTGGAAAGCTCACTCCAGAGCCACAGAAGACATTATAAAATACAACTATTTACATAGTGCAGTACTCCTCATGAAGCTCCTTTAAAATATTGTATTGCATTTGCCATTGTCTTTGCAAGCTGACCATGGCAACAATGTGCATGCACAAGTTTCTGGATCGATAAGATTTTCTGAAGGCCTTACACCACAATAATAAAAGTCATTTGTATAAAAATATACATTACAAATAAGTTGCAAACAACATCTGATTCTGGATCACTTTCAGATTGAACTCTAAAACACAAAAGGGTCGGTTGAAAAAGCTCTGACTCAAATGATGTTCATTTTGATTTGGGTGTTTTTTCATCCCACAGACGACGATTGTGCATTTCCACTGAAGCATCTTCAGGAGAGGACAAAGACCTCCTCACTGTTGAAGTGTCTGAACTCTGTGGCTCTCTGTGCCACTGCTACACAAGTTTTAAAAAATTCCCCCGTCTCACTGTAAATTTAACCTTCTGTTCCAAAAACACACTCAAATATCAGCCCACTCAGGGTTTACAGCGCTGAACGTCCAGGTCCTATACACGCCCCAAATGGAAGACTGGGAACTCTGTGTGATTGATTGTCACTTTCAATTTTGCATAAGGTTTTCTGTGTTTCTCCGCTGAAATATAGGCCTCTTAACAAGGCCGAGTCACAGACGTGGGCAGAGCGGAGGCTTTGAAATGCGGCAACCCCTGAACCAGAAAATAATCAAGGGGACTTAGGCATGGCACTGCGGCCGGAAATTCACTGTGAATACTGGTTTCAACCATGACCATTTTGAGAGCCCAACTTTTTTTTGGCTTTCGCATTGATTTCGAGTCCTCCAACCCTCCCTCCTTCCTCCTCCTGTCTCCTTCTCGGCTGTATGTCACACACTCAATTTGGGCTCCCTCTGACCTAAAAAGTTGATGAGTAGCGTCTCTGTTTTTTCAGGGCAGCTCTTGTCAGCAAAAAGTTTAACTGATGCATGCCTTTGTGTCCAATACTGACACACACACACATTGTGCACACGCGCGTGGTCACACACTCAATCATACAGTGTACGTCCTTTTCAGACCTGCGGCTTGCCTCCGTTCTCCACAACACATCACAGGGATGGCTACTTTTCTGCCCGTCCAGCAAAAAAAAACTTTGCTCACAATCCCCTCCTCCCCCCCTTTTATTCCTCCTTGTCTTCTTCCACTGCCGAGGAAGAAATTGCGGTTGAGATTTTAGGCCAAGTCTCCCCACAGCTTGTCCTGATTACTAAGTAGACAAGTACCCATGGTTAGGTGGAACCAGGTCCCTCTGGTCCTCGTTTCCCCTCCTTCATATTTCGGAGCGACGCTCTCTGAGGTTTCTGCGAAGGACAAGGGACCCCATTGGATTTTGGACGGTCCACATCATAATTGTGCACAAAGTCATCGATGAAGTGGGTCACGACCTCATTCAGCATGCGGGAATACACACGGTATAATTTAGTTTTGAATAAACAAAGTTTGACTGCATGTCAGTGTCTGGCATGTCCTTAGAATCTCAATGTTCTCATCAGCCCTCGGAGAGCCAACCAACCATGCTTTTTTTTATCTGTAGTTTCCACTCCTCCTTTCCTTTTTTCCCTCCCCGTCTCCTCCTCTGATCACTGTTTTCCCTCTGAATTGTATCAGCAGCTTATGGCCTTCCAGCCAATTAGTAAAGGCAAACACAACAACAATCAGTCTCTTGGCTTAATGCACTCCACCTCTTCAGCAGTAAATACCAACTGATTCCTCAAAGTATTGTCATTCAGAAGGGCCCCGCTGGCTCTGGTCTTTGTCGAGGACAGAGGGGCCCCCTTTGAAATGGCAGGCCGTACAGAAAAAACTACTTGTTTGAGGGGGAGACAAAAGGCTGAAGGGAGTATCACAATGGCTGATGGGGCCTGATAAAGATAGCTTACAGTTAAATGGCCATTTCGCCAGCCGAGCGGGTTGTTGTTTTATTGGGCAACAAGGACGCTGCGACTGCCCCAGTGTCCTGAGTTTAAAGAAGGGCTGCGACCTTTTGATCGCAAATGCTGAAAAACTGTTGACTTGAATCACTATAGGTTTATTTTGAATTAGATGAGACATAGCCTCCGCTCAGAATGGGGAACGTTTAGCTTTTACAATTAGGAATAGGATTTAAATAAGAACAACAATTGGATGTAAAGACTAGAGCTAATGAGGACGCAAGATGGCAGCAAGACCAAAGAGAATGTGGGGGTAAGCATTGTGGATTTCAAAAACATATCAATAAATTATCATTGGCAAATAATTTTGTTTTCATGTTATCATGCCAATGTAAAGCCCAAGTTTATTATCACCACCTTTGAAAAATTTAATAAAAACCATTAAGTGTATAATTTGCATCTGTATTTTCAATGCTGGTGTTGTAGCCAGAAAATACATACCTCTTCTTTGTGTGAAAACAAAGCCAAAATATCAAAAGCTTTGATTTACTCTATTTGTATATTCAAAGCTTCGGCGGACCCGAGGAGTAAATTGACTTTATAGCCTGCTGGCAAAGTCAGGGGTAAAGGATGAGAGAGCTTCATCCCTATAACAAAGAAAAGGTAATCAAGAGACAGTACCAAAAGAGCATGACAAAAGGGGCACGCAGTAAAAAAGCAAAGTGCTTTGTATGTAAATCATTCCAGTTTCCCCGGTGTCATGTGAAAGTATGCAAGACAGTGCAAAGAATTCCAGGCATTCTGCTTGTAAGGAAGGGAAGGCCCCGACGCCAGACCGAGCGGCGGGGCCATTGTCAATTTGTCCGTCAGAAACACAGGGAGAGAGGGAGGGATGGGCAGACAGACAGAGGACAAAAAAAAATATGAAAGGAAGGAGAGTATGATGTAAGGAGAGAGAGAAAAGACGGAGAGAGAGAGAGAGAGAGAGAGAGAGAGAGAGAGAGAGAGAGAGAGAGAGAGAGAGAGAGAGAGAGAGAGAGAGGAGGTTTTTCGATACAAACCATCAGGGGGAGACAGGTGCCTGGAGGCTAGGCTGGAGACAGAGGGGTGGGGAGGGTGCCATAGCCCGGGAAGATGGATGAAGCAGCCCCCCTGCTGAGTGTCCGTCTCAGGGTCTCGTCTCGGACTCCTCTGCGCTCCCGCCAGCACAGTGGGAGAGGCCTAAGAGTATATACTGCTAACTCCTCAACGCACATCCTTTTCTTTTTCTCTATCAACATTTTACTCTATACTTCGGTCTGCATATTAACAGGTTGACGCACAAATCCTTGCACTTATTCTCACCCTTTGCCACAACAACAATCCACAATCCTCCCTACTCTCCTCTCTCTCTATCTCTCTCTCTCCCACCCTCCCTTTCTCTCTCCCTCTCTCTCGCTCATTAGGGGCCATTTTCACATCAAAGGCCCTCCATTATCTGCCATCTCTGAGGGCAATTAGGAATGGGGTGACTTTGAGCGGCAGGCATGGCCACGGCATTAGAACTACTCATCCTCTGCCATGTGGGGGCCTTTGTGGGGGCCGCCGACCGACATTGATGGAGAGGACACTGGGCCCTCATGAAAACCCCTGCCCCCCCCACCCCCCACCCTTCCACAAAAACCCCATGACACCTACCTCCTTTTGACTGGTAAACTGTGGAGTAAAATGGTGTGTAATTAAGTGGCAGTCAAAGCAGGTCCTGTTTGGCTGTGTGACGGGGCTTGGCAGGGGAGATGTGGGGTCGAGGCGGCGGGTTCGGGGATGAATGAGAATGGCGAGGACACAATGGCGAGGCTATGGAGCGCGGAGGGGGGAAAACCCACTTTGGATGAAATAAAGTCAATGTTTGCTCACCTACAGCTACTCTGTGCTGAAAGAGGGAGGGAGAGTTGTAAAAAAGTGGGCCCAGCTATTTACGCCAATGAACCTAATACGCAAACACACATGACTAACACATTTATCCATTTCTTTGAAACCAAAAAAACAACAACAATTCCTTGAATACGCAGTGCACCCCAAGGGCAGAGCTCTATCAGAGAGTTACTGCCCTCCAAAATCAAAGCGCTGTCCATGTTCACGACTTCCATTTGGTAATTTACGGCATCTCTTTATATGAGTGTGAAACAGAGGAACAGTGAGTGAAGCTGTCACCAAGTAGATGTCTCTCATTATATATTCCCCCTTTCCTTTTCCGAAACAACGTCTTGCCGCTGCACACTGGTGGAAGTACACACGCACAGGGCCCCTCGGTGCGTGCGCTGAGTGGTATATGAGCTCTTCTTAAGGATGGCGGTTACTGTGTTAGTGCTGCCAAAGTAATGAAAAGAGCCAACAGTAAACTACAAAGTGAAGACAGCTGCACTGGTAGACACAGCATTGTTAAGTGGAGATGTATATATGAATGTATGTATCAATGGCTGAGAATTATGAGACATCTGAGGAGAAAACCAGGAATATACAAAAGCGTTTAAGGGCATGAACCCCATACGATCACTTTTCCTGCCAAGGGCGCTCAAATCTTAACTGAGATTCTTGGTCAATTCTTGGGTTGCAGGGTCTACAAAGCACATACTCCCTTTCATATCTGCACCTCGGAGGAATGCGGTGACTGTGCTGCGGTGGAAGGGAGCTGATTTAGCCCTTCTTTGATGCTCCCACTAGTTAGCCATCTCCCACTGGGCACTGACATCCTGTCAGCATGAGACCTCTTCTCATCCCCCGGGTTAGTCACTACATGACCACAAGATGTTTGTGTGTGTGTGTGTGTGTGTGTGTGAGAGAGAGAGACACTCACACACACACACACACACACACACACACACACACACACACACACACACACACACACACACACACACACACACACACACACAAAAAGAGCAAGTTTCTATAGTGGAGGAAGGAGGAACAGTGAAAAAAAGCTTCAAGAAAAGGTCATACATTTCCTAAATCCAGTTACCAAGCTATAAAATTAAATTGGTTTACAGAAAGCCAAAGTGAAACAGAACTTCTGTGTTCTGTTCCAAAACAAGATAATTCCTCATTCCAAAATCACATTTACATTTGTAATCATACAAATTAGTAAAAATCCAGGCCTGGAGCATAAACTTTTCCAGCAGTGTGTCATGTGGTTCACTCCATATGTCTCCAAAAAATAAAGTAAGAAAAAAGTTGAATCAAATCTTACTTTATTGAATATTTCTGTTTTTGGTGGCCTTTAACAAACAAACATTTTCCCATAAGTCTTACTAGTTTACCAGCCCGGCAGAAGCGTTGAGTCCAAGGGTAGGAAGAGCGACCGTGGCTCGAGACGTGTAGATGTTTTAGACAGCTGAGGTTACAGCTGGAAAACTGCAAGAAGCACTTACGAAGAGAGAGTTGGTGTCATGGATATGAAAGAAAGTTGCAATGACACAAGTACATGTGCTGCTATTTTACAGCATTTTCATGGGAGCGATAATTTCTTGTATGCTTACAAATTAATTTTTTTCAAAACTATGAAAACATTTGACCTTTTAAGTACTGTAGCAGATCAGGGCATCTGCACCCTATCTACTTGGGTGTTATTTTATTTTTATAGTTCTGTCCGTCATTCCTATCTGTGATTATCCAATTGTACTCATCAAATTAATCGCTGAGGTCTAGAAAATGCCAGACAGGGCCAGAAACATGAAAATAAGTCGATCAGACAGCTTGTAAACAAAGCCTCAGGTTAGCCAAACTTATTTGGAGAAGAAAAGGAAAACAATCAGTTATAAACAGCCATTAGGGCATACAGCTAGCTCAACTCTGACCCATACCACACTTGTTGTCATGCCCGAACTAGCCATTGTGAGTGCTGGGAGAATTCCTGGTGTCTGGCCAGTAGAAATGCAAAATGAAATGGCTAAATTTAATCAAACTGTAGACCGTCAGCCACTCGCCTGCTATTAGGCTGATGGCTGGATTTGTTCCTGTCATCACGCACGATCAGTCGCACGCACATACCTGACAACACAACCTTTAGTCAGAGCGTGTAGTGCACGTGGACGGGTGGAAAAAACATGGACAGTGCAGGTGGAAGAGGGAATGAGAGAATGAGGAAAAGTGGAGCTGAGATGGCATTAAAAGGAGAAAAAAATGGATAATGCAACTTAATGCCATTAAGGGACAAGTGTTAAAGAATAGAAATATGAAGCCTGCTAAGCATTTCACACAACATCACATCTACCCTTCCGGAGTTGATTTTATGTTTTAAAAAGGTAATAAATGGCATCAACAGTTAAACATGCCATGTACGCATGTAAATACTATTAAAGAGTTAGAGCTCTGAGCTGTGGGATGCCAGGTGTAAAACAAAACATAAAAATGCACACACATCATATAAATATAAAATATCCTGTTTGTCATAGTGTTTGCTTCATTCCTTTACTTGGTGTATTCCCAAATACAGGGATTTTGTTGTAGCCTAATAACACAATGGATGGATTAATGGATTGAGATGCAGAGGCTATTGTGAAAAGAAAACCATGTATTAAAGTAATTCCTTTGAACAAGGGTCGCATCCATTGTTGTTATTTTAAACATCGTGGCCTCTTCATTCCAACTTTCCGGTCTTCACAGTTCTTTTCAGGTAATCAGAAAACTGAGCGCCTCGGCTTTCAGGTAAATACCTAACTTGTAATATCCTGAAGGCTGGGTGGAATTAGTTGCAATTACTTCTTTGGGTAATTATGAATCAGCTCAGCTATCCAATAAGGCCATTCACACAACCCTCAAGGGGTCCTCAGCGCTGTCATTTAAAATGCGGTGGGGGAATTAATCTGAAGCAAATCCAGGTCTCACGCCACCTTAATTGTACGGTGCAGGAGCCTGTGGGTGGTTGAGGTTTCAAATAGCTTTAATTGACGCTGGGAACAAACAGGTAACAGAATCGGTTTGGAGAGAACTGCCAGCGGGGTTAACGTTGCAAACTGCTGAAAGAGTGTCAGTGTCAGTGTCAGAACTTTGCTCACCCAAGCAAGCTGGAAAGTATAAGCTTGGGGAAAATGTGGAAACTAATCCAAAGCTTGTGATTCAACTAGTGTGCTTTTAAACCAATTCAACTTTTACTATGAGCATATTATGAACACTTTGTCCTGCTTTTTCTCCCCTTTTCCCTTCCTTGTTGCCCCATACACACACACACACACACACACACACACACACACACACACACACACACACACACACACACACACACACACACACACACACACAATCTATCTCCTGTGTGTTTTAATGCCTTGAGACACCTCCCTTTCCCCCATCTAACTCCTTTGCAAGCACAAACTCCTTATTTACCCCCCACCACTCCACACACCAAACTGTGAATCCTAATGAGTAATAATCCCCATTCTCGCCCCGGCTAGAAAGGGAGAGTCAAGCAGCGTCACTGACCCTGGGTTTTCGACAGCACGTTCCAAAGGATTAAGCAAACACTGGTAATTGCCCCCGGGTTCAGGTTCTGTTTTGACTGTTTGTCGTCCGCGCGCCGCCTGATGTGTATTTGATCTACAGTGGGGATGGCAACAGCGCTCCTCTTTCACTCCTCACATCTCAGCTCCATGTGGAGAGACAACAAACCACACACGCACACGCACACACACACACACACACACACACACACACACACACACACACACACACACACACACACACACACACACACACACACACACACACAACACACACACACACACACACACACACACACACACACACACACACACACACACACACACACACACACATTCTGGTAAAATAAAAAAGTGAATTATCAGCCACTTACAGCATGACGTGTTCATGCAGTTTGCCGAGCCTTATCCTGAAAGTAGCTAAAAAGCCTGACCCTAACCCTAGCAAACAAACAAACGGTGCATGTGCTCGCATGTAATGAGCACATAAACGCACTCAATCAAAGTCAAATATTTACTGGTATACACTGAAACAACAAAATATATTTCTAATAAAGTGCAATTCCGTTTCATTATCTCATCCTGGAGTGATTTTGGAGTCCTCAGTGGAAAAAAGACATAAAATTTCATGCTTCCATGGTGGATAACATGGTCATTAAAAAACAAACAATTCCTTGCTCGGTTTTATTGGGGCAAACAAATCATGTCCAGACGACCACAATGAGCACCACCAACTAGTCACACTGCTCCGCTTGGATAAGTCACATGGTGTTAGTCGGAAGTCCAAAAGAGTCAAGGGTGGATTGAATATGTGTTAAAGGGGCAGACACTGATGATGTATTTGATCAAACAATGAATAAAAATGCTTAAAACATTTTCAATACATTGAAAAAACAATTTGTTGAGGGTTATGAAAAGGCTCTGTTAGTTTGCCAACAGGAGAATATTAAACATAATCATCAATCATTCTTAGGCCTTTTTTCTCTAACCAACCAACCCAAATATTGAGCAACATGACATGCCGACAAATGATTGCACAGATGAATGAGTCAGGAGCTCCTTTGCAGTCAGTCATGACAACCTCTCAGCCGGTTACAGCTGACCTTGTCAACAGGTTTGGGATCAAACCAGTCAAGGAGCGTGGCGTTTCTTTCTTTCTTTTCGGTAGCCAGTCCTGACCCTAGATCAAACCAGAGGTGAGGTTAATGCCTGCTGAAACCATCAGTCTGCTTTTCATTTTCAAACTGGCTGGATCATCATCTCACTCCCCTGTGAAGATCTCTGTCAAGGGAGAGAGAGAGAAAAAAGAAAAGAATCAGTCAATTTTTGCAAGTGATTCTGACATGTCAATTATTGAGGATTTACTGTTATTAGGATGATTGCTCCGATGAATCCACCCAGTAAGCTGCCGGGATTAAAGGAGCACTTTGACATTTTCTTCTGGGATGTATGACAAGGGAAACCTGCAAATATTTCTGTCACTCCATCTCTGTAAAAGAGTGTATTATTAGGTACGCATATTTGTGGTCATTTTTGTGTTTGTTTTTTTTATAAAATAAAAAGCCTTGAGGCAATGTGATAATTTTGAAGTCTTTCCTAAATGTGAAAAATAGAACAACTTTTTGGTGGTATATAAAACAAGATATAGTCATTCAAAGTCCTTCAATATTCACGGAATTGATTTCAGTATAATATGTTGTACTTGTTTGTTTGTTTAAAGTTTGGCTGATTGGATCAATTAGTTCATAATATTAAAGCAGCTTTATTGATTTGACGGGTTGGGGCTCCCAAATGAGGCATAATGACACCCTCTGGCCAAAGCTAATACTAATAAAACTGGCTGACAACGCTACAGGAATGTTGCCGCGATTAATGAAACCTACCGGCCTCTCCTCTGTCTGGTGCCAAGCCACATGTGGAACCTCTAAAAGCTTGTGTTTGGAGTGAATTACCCCCTCAAACCAGTCACACCAGGACATCAGGATGCAGCGCTGACTGAAGTTTAAAGGCCCAATGTTAGGGCCCAATCCCCTGACAGCATCAGTGTATACACGCAAGCTCAAGGCGATGGCTTGTGTACCGCTTAAGCACAAATACACAGACAGGAACTTGGTTTACTGACAGTTAAATGATAGAGTAAACACTGAGTTAAGGAAGAGATGGTTTTGGAAAGGTTGATGATGGACTCGGGGTTAGCAGTTCTCACTCAAATCTCCTCTGGAGCAGCAACATTTGGACGTGTAGCAAATGGCATTTTGTGCAGAATATCATGCACTGAGTTCAGCATGGCTAACTATTAAAGGTGGAGTCAGCGATTCTGGAGAATGTGTGTTGTCAAGATCAGTGAATATCTCCTTGAGATGCGCTACCTGTCCGCACTGTGTGTGTGCGGAAAAACAAATCCAGTGTTAATTCACAGCATAGGCCCTTTAAACCGGCATGGTGCTAGCTACAGTGGGCCCCCTTTATTTAAGTACCCTTTGTTTACGTACCAGTTTACAGAGCCTAGGCTGTGTATTCACACCATATGTTTTTTCAGCGCACACACATTATGGACAGGGAGCAGATGGTGAGGTGATATTCACTGATTTTGACGAAAAGTGATTTTGACAACAGACATTCTCTAGAATTGCTGACAGAATGTGACAGAGAAACAGAGAACCAAGTGTAAGATGAGGAATTTGAGGGGCCATGGTGTGGTAGACGCAACACATAGTGGCAGACACGGGAACAGGGAGACGACAGGCAGCAAGGGGAGGAAGCCAGGGGAGAAGAAGAAGGACGAGGGGGGATCCTCCTGTAATTGCTGGAGCGACATGGGGGCGACTCAGGGCCTTGGGGCTGATATTAAAGTGACCTGGGAGACTCCAGACACAACAGGCATCTAAACAGCCCTGGCTCCACTGTGGAATGAGGCTCCCATACCCGCTGCACAAACATGGCTGTCCTGCTGTCTACTGACCAACGCTTTCAACTCCGCTGACGTGTCACACAGCATCGCAACCATTTTGAATAGAAAAATCGGACGCTACGCTCTTTCTTTCATGAATGTCATTTAGAAAATACTTTTTGAAATCCTCTTCACAGAGTCTAGACTAGTTCAGGCGGTACGACCGCAGCAGCAGAAAAACATTAGGTTCTTGATTGAACTAACAACATGTAATTGTAAAGGAAAGTGCATGCTGGCCTGGTTGTTGTGATGAGCAACCAATAATTACAAGGTACCATAATGAATCACAATATGCCTTAATGGCAAGTCATTAAGCAGTATTCTAATTGAGCATGATTTCCAAGTTTTATGTAAACAAGGAAGACCACACCTGATTTCATAATTAATGGGAGGCAGAGCTGTTTTTTTTGGACTCCTAACAATGTCACAACACATCTGTAAAACAGTGTATGGTGAATCAGTGATAGCTTTGAACATAGCATGGGAGTGTGGAGAGTTCTCAGATAACTGTGTGAAGGGGAACAGAGATGAGCATATATGCAGCAACATGGACATCCTGTAAACATGCCAAACCCCAAGACATTCAGAAAGTGTGTGTAAACATTGTGATCTTTGTGGTCTTTAGTCTTTAGTTTGGCTCGCCTTGCCACAACACATGCACACACTGATCAGACAAAATGACTGGTGTGCCCCGTCATCAAGCTTAAACTGGGACTCGCCCTCAGTGCTGCGGTTTGGAGGATCAGGGATTTCCCGCAGTGTTGAGTTGCAGAGGTGGGCCACCTCACCTGGAAACAAAACCTATCCCCACAAACCCCATAAAACATTATCTGTTTACTTTTGTGAAATTAAACCTTTATGGTCAGAGGAAAAGAGCAGAAATGTTATAAGTAAAGAAAGATACCTCCTGTAGATGTCATAATATTATATCAATACAATATCTTTACTAATGCACTCATGTGTAAGTAGTGCTGTTACATACTTTAATCTATAACAGTGCAACATATTTTCTATGCTCATTGTAAGTTTTGTATATATAATTTGAATCTACTGTATAAAGTAACTAACACAGTCAAATTTAAGCATGGAAGAAAATACCATATTTTCTTCTGAATTGTAGTGTAGTACGAATATAAAAATATAAAAGTGAATCGCATACAAGCACCTTTTTGTTCTTAAATTTGGTTGTGAACTTGAGGAAATTCCCTCATTATTATCCGGAGGAGACATTTTATATGAAGTATTGTGTGCTATCCACTTCACAATGTGAACCATTAAAACTAAAACCAACAAAATAAACCTGTGTGTGTGTGTGTGTGTGTGTGTGTGTGTGTGTGTGTGTGTGTGTGTGTGTGTGTGTGTGTGTGTATGTGTGTGTGTGTGTGTGTGTGTGTGTGTGTGTGTGTGTGTATGTGTGTGTGTGTGTGTGTCTATAACTGTGTACCAGTAAGGGTCACCTTTGGCCTAAGTTATGCTTTTACAAAAGTGCAGTTCATGGTTTTGTGCAGTGATGATGAACAAGCCTCAGTGTATTCCCTGTGCCTGAATGTGTGTGTGTGTGTGTGTGTGTGTGTGTGTGTGTGTTTACTGCTGTGAGGTCCAGCGGTGGCTGACTGATGCCTACCTTGCTCTAACACCGTAGTTAACACAGTTGCTCTGGCTCCACTGTGGGTGGAGTCGCCAGACAACATAACTGGGCCCTGCAGCCCACTGTAATTAGCCTTATTGAAGCTGTCACTCAATGATTCGCCCCGATCCGGTCCCAGAGCGGCCCCTGTGCTCACATCAAGGAGAAGGTGCTAGGGGCGAGGCCCTGGAGCTGCTGGCCATGCAACGCTAACAGCAGCTATCTGTTACTGCTTTAATAATACTCCTGACAGTCCCTTCTGTTTTCAGCCATCTCACTAGCTTTATTCTCATCCCTTCTCTTGGAGCCCGGAGTGTTTTGACAAACTGATTGTTCATTGGCGTGACAATGATTATCTAGTGAGCCACACATTGGCAAGAAGGAGGAGAATGAAGAATATGAAAGTCAAAGAGAGGAACATTTTGATCTCAGGCAGGACCTCAATGTGGAGTGAAATTGGACTTGGGGGACAAATGTTTTTGTGTCTGCTATAGGGGGAAATGTTGGATAAAGGAGTGTGGGTCAACATGAAATAGAACATGCTGTGTCTAACAGTCTCTTCTTAAACTCACATGTTGCTTTCCTGACAGTTACTGCCACTCTGACATCTGCTTATGCACCATGCACCAACACAAACGCACATGCTGCTACTGGATTTTCACTTACTTGTTCATACATTCAGGTTGAGTTGCTGTTTTCACACGAGTGCTGTGGCCCAAAACTGCAGAGTTTAAACTGTGCAAAAATATCCTGAGGGGGATATGGATGGTGCGCTGGTGCTTTATTTTCATTGTAACCCCCTGATATCCACCAGACATAACAAACTGTGTGTGCAACATAGTCAGTGCAAACATATGCTGTTTACACTGCAACAAATGTTCAGGAACATTAAGAAAAGGCTGCAGAACCATGGGTCACATTTAGTCAATTTTCAGTAGCAATCTGGTGGCTTTCATGAAATTTACATCTTGCATGCACATCCAACCGCATTGTAAAAGAAAAAAATAAATATGTATATTTTTTAAATTTGGGGCTCCAGAGGGAACTGAGTGAAGTCTGATGAATTGCCCTAAGTGATGTCACTTGATGTCACAAAAGAGGCGAACTGTAGCCTGCTGCTCGTCTCTTCTTGAACCAGAACCGGAATCACTGGCAATGAGTGAGTTGCATTGTGGGTTATCTAAGCCACTAGGTTTGGAAGAGAAATAAAAATTACGTGTGAATGAAGAAGACAACACTGTTCCTGCTGCATCAATTTTACACTTTTAATACAGTAAACAAATTAGAATAATTCAAGATTTATATTATTTCATCCTCTCCGGGAACCATCACCTTATCGTGGTGGAGAGGTTTGTGTGCCCCTGTGAACCTGAGAGCTGTGTTGTCCGGAGCCTAGTGCTCCTGGTAGGGTCTCCCATGGCAAAGTGGTCTCAAGTGAGGGGCCCGACTAAGAATGGTTCACAAAGACCCCATGGAAGATCAAGCAAGAGGAAGTGTGACCCTGCCCGGAGGAAGCCCGGGGCCCCCGTCTGGAGCCAGGCCCAGAAAGGGGGCCCGCCTGCGAGCGTCTGGTGGCCGGGTCTGCCACGGGGCCCGGCCGGGCACAGCCCGAAGAAGCTACGTGGCACAAACTCCCTCTACAACTGATGGGCCCACCACTCGTCAGAGGAACCGCTGGGGTCGGGTGCGCTGCCTTATGGGTGGCAGTGAAGGGCGGGGACCACGACGGACCAGACCCGGGCGGCAGAGGCTGGCTTTGGGGACGTGGAACGTCACCTCGCTGTGGGGGAAGGAGCTGGAACTGGTGCGGGAGGTGGAGCGCTACCAATTAGATCTGGTGGGGCTGACCTCCACGCACAGTCTTGGTTCTGGAACCGTACTTCTGGACAGGGGTTGGACTCTATTTTTCTCTGGAGTTGCCCAAGGTGTGAGGCGCCGGGCCGGTGTGGGGATACTCACGAGCCCCCGGCTGGGCGCTACTACGTTGGAGTTTACCCCGGTGGACGAGAGGGTCGCCTCCCTACGCCTCCGGGTTGTGGGGGGGAAGACTCTGACTGTTGTCTGTGCGTATGCACCGAACAGCAGTTCGGAGTATCCGGCCTTCTTGGAGACCCTGAACGGAGTCCTGCATGGGGCTCCGGTAGGGGACTCCATAGTTCTGCTGGGAGACTTTAACGCGCACGTGGGCAATGATGGAGACACCTGGAGAGGCGTGATTGGGAGGAACGGCCTCCCCGATCTGAACCCGAGCGGTCGTTTGTTGTTAGACTTCTGTGCTGGTCATGGTTTGTCTATAACGAACACCATGTTCGAACATAAGGATGCTCATAAGTGTACATGGTACCAGAGCACCCTAGGCCGAAGGTCGATGATCGATTTCGTGATCGTATCATCTGATCTGAGGCCGCATGTTTTGGACACTCGGGTGAAGAGAGGGGCAGAGCTGTCAACTGATCACCATCTGGTTGTGAGTTGGGTCAAAGGGTGGGGGAAGACTCTGGACAGACCTGGTAAGCCCAAACGGGTAGTGCGGGTGAACTGGGAACGTCTGGCGGAGGCCCCTGTTCAAGAGATCTTTAATTCGCACCTCCAGCAGAGCTTTTCTAGCATCCCTGTGGAGGTTGGGGGCATTGAACCCGAGTGGTCGATGTTCAAAACTTCCATTGCTGAAGCCGCGGCAGGCAGCTGTGGTCTCAAGGTCTTAGGTGCCTCAAGGGGCGGTAACCCTCGAACGCCGTGGTGGACCTCGGTGGTCAGGGAAGCCGTCCGACTGAAGAAGGAGTGCTTCCGGGATATGTTATCACGGGGGACTCCTGAGGCAGTTGCAAGGTACCGACAGGCCCGAAGGGCTGCAGCCTCTGCCGTGACAGAGGCAAAGCAGCGGGTGTGGGAGAAGTTCGGAGAAACCATGGAGAAGGACTTTCGGTCGGCACCAAAGTGTTTCTGGAAGACCGTCCGGCACCTCAGGAGGGGGAAGCGGGGAACCATCCAAGCTGTGTACAGTAAGGATGGGACGCTGTTGACCTCAACTGAGGAGGTGGTCGGTCGGTGGAAGGAGCACTTTGAGGAACTCCTGAATCCGATTAACCCGCCCTCTATGTTGGAGGCAGAGCTGGAGGCTGATGGGGGATCATCGTCAATTTCCCTGGTGGAAGTCACTGAGGTAGTCAAACAACTCCACAGTGGCAAAGCCCCGGGGGTTGATGAGATCCGTCCAGAAATGCTGAAAGCAATGGGTGTGGAGGGGCTGTCTTGGATGACACGCCTCTTCAACATTGCGTGGAAGTCGGGTACAGTGCCGAAGGAGTGGCAGACCGGGGTGGTGGTTCCTATTTTCAAAAAGGGGGACCAGAGAGTGTGTGCCAATTACCGAGGTATCACACTTCTCAGCCTCCCCGGCAAAGTCTACTCCAAGGTGCTGGAAAGGAGGGTTCGGCCGATAGTCGAACCTCAGATTGAAGAGGAACAATGCGGATTCCGTCCTGGCCGTGGAACAACGGACCAGCTCTTCACTCTCGCAAGGATCCTAGAGGGAGCTTGGGAGTTTGCTCATCCAGTCTACATGTGTTTTGTAGATCTGGAGAAGGCTTATGACCGGGTTCCCCGGGAGATACTGTGGGGGGTGCTGCGGGAGTATGGGGTGAGGGTGTCTCTTCTCAGGGCCATCCAATCTCTGTACGCTCAAAGCGAGAGCTGTGTACGGGTTCTCGGTAGTAAGTCGGACTCGTTTCCGGTGGGGGTTGGCCTCCGCCAGGGCTGCGCTTTATCACCAATCCTGTTTGTGATATTTATGGACAGGATATCAAGGCGTAGTCGTGGTGGGGAGGGGTTGCAGTTTGGTGGTCTGAAGATCTCATCTCTGCTGTTTGCGGATGATGTGGTTCTGATGGCATCATCGGCCTGTGACCTTCAGCTCTCATTGGATCGGTTTGCAGCCGAGTGTGAAGCGGTTGGGATGAGGATCAGCACCTCTAAATCTGAGGCCATGGTGCTCAGCAGGAAACCGATGGATTGTCTGCTACAGGTAGGGAATGAGTCCTTACCCCAAGTGAAGGAGTTCAAGTACCTCGGGGTCTTGTTTTCGAGTGAGGGAACAATGGAACGTGAGATTGGCCGGAGAATCGGAGCAGCAGGGGCGGTTTTGCATACGCTTTACCGCACTGTTGTGACGAAAAGAGAGCTGAGTCGTAAGGCAAAGTTTTCGATCTACCGTTCGATCTTTGTTCCTACCCTCACCTATGGTCATGAAGGCTGGGTAATGACCGAAAGAACGAGATCGCGGGTACAAGCGGCCGAAATGGGTTTTCTCAGGAGAGTGGCTGGCGTCTCCCTTAGAGATAGGGTGAGAAGCTCAGTCATTCGTGAGGAACTCGGGGCAGAGCCGCTACTCCTTTGCGTTGAAAGGAGCCAGTTGAGGTGGTTCGGGCATCTGGTAAGGATGCCCCCAGGGCGCCTCCCTAGAGAGGTGTTCCAGGAGCGTCCAGCTGGAAGGAGGCCTCGGGGAAGACCCAGGACTAGGTGGAGAGATTATATCTCCACACTGGCCTGGGAACGCCTCGGGATCCCCCAGTCAGAGCTGGTTGATGTGGCCCGGGAAAGAGAAGTTTGGGGTTCCCTGCTCAAGCTGCTGCCCCCGCGACCCGATTTCGGATAAGCGGTTGAAGATGTATGTATGTATATGTATGTATTATTTCATTCTGTTAGGGAAATAATAAAAAAATAAATCTGTACATAATAAATATACCCTCATATCAATCTGCGGTTGATTCAGTTTCTTTTTAACAACTTGTATCCATTTTTGATTTTTTTTTTAGAAGATGTACATGTATTACAGAAACATTACCTAAATGTAAAGACACTTGAACCCCTCCAAATTTTACATTATGGTCCAAGGATGGCGAAGGTTTTGCCAGCTTGTGGTGTGTTTGAGCAGGCCCAGACATACAAACAAATGTGTGTTACTGTAAACAGCCTGTTTAGATTCTCTTCAGTGATTTCTATTCCTGCTTGACTGGAGTCGTGAGAGTGGTGTGGTTCTTGGTCTTGGAGTTGTGCATGGTGCTTTGACCCTGATTGGATATCTAACTGCAAGTTTAGTTAAAATACAGAAATCTTTTTTTTTAATCTAGAATAATATGACTAATAATATGCTATTCATGTAAGCTGGCAGCATATTCAACTTTCACGCGGGGTACAAAAATTTAAAGATGAATTTTATGATATGTACAGTATATTTTACATTTTGATAGCCTGGCATTCCCAGACCTGCCACTAGGCGCTGGCAAATTAAATTTGCTGCGCCTGTTGGTCTGGAAACTCTCCGTTGAAGCTTTTTCAAAAAGACCAGACATCTGGGCTCACGTTTCAATTGGTCCTATCTAATATGGGCGCGCCAGAGCCCTTTGTATGGTACTCTGGAGAGGACGTAACCGGATGACGACAGTGACGTGCATGCGACGTCGAAGCCGTGATAGTAAACATCAAAGATGGCTGTGGATATGTTGTGCGAGTTTGAGACTGCTTTGGCCTCGACCCTTTACGATTTGGAAGATGGCACTCAAATATTTCATTAGCAAGTAAGTGGAATGTTCTGTTTTGCCGACCGACCACGGCAAACGTTTAATTTAACAGTTTAACAGCTGTTCGCTAAACGAACGGGGCTTACGTCACCTTGTGCATCGCTCTGGTTGTAGTGCTATCCAACTGCGTGCAGTGGCATTTGAAATGCACGAGTAGGAGCCGCCCCTTGAGTTGGAAATTACTATTGATCGTGGCCAGACCCTCTATCGTTCAAGATATCAGGGTCTGGATTTCCAGGCTAACATTTTGATTTAATAAGATAAATCAACTGTATACTTACCTCCGTGCAAGCAGTGGGCAACTCTACATTTACTGTATTATTGTGGCTGAAAAGAACTATTGTTTCCTACAGTGCTGTATAAACAGAAATCTTCTGTTTATGGAGACTTAAATTTATTCTAATATCTAAATTAGCAACATCTCAGGGCCGGTAAACAAACGTGCAACAAGACACAATGACATGTTGTATTATTGTGCATGAATGATTGCAGAGTCATTCCCAGCCAACTCTCCTGTGTTGGCCACTTAGTGTTAAGCAAAGTGCTGGCATGCTGCTAGAGGCAGTAAAAGAGCTTTGTTACAGAAGCCGGAGGTATTTTGCGGGTTTAATTACATTTCATCTACTCTGGGCATTTTGACGGTAAAAACCAGCGTCGGAATTTTCATTCCCTTTGTACACCATTGTAATGAACACAAACCCATAATTGTTTCTCACCCATATGCACTAACTGGGCTTTTTAATTTTCCATCTCTCGCTGAGTGACTGTGCCAAGTTTTTCTTCAGGTAATGCTGAAACTCTGAGTCACAGGGTGCATGCTATGAGAGCCATGCCAGCTTTGAATGGAGCTAAATATACACTATGTTCATAAACCCTTCCTGGGATTTGCCATACAAGCTGACTCTATACCCAAGGTGCCCCCTTTTCCCCCCCAAAGAGGGCACAACAGAATTACATGTGCTGCTTTGTGTAATAAGAATTGCTATTTAATTATGTCTTCCTTAACAGCATCATTGTGCTTTGTTCGAGGAGAAGCAATCACTCAAAGGTAATTAAAGGCTAAACTCCAACTCTGAAACAGCCACATCCATCACAGCTGCACTTTAATGATGAAAATACTGTGTTGGTCGCTCTGATAATTATTGCTTTAGTATTGTCACAAAAGAAACACTGAGCAATGATTTGGACTGAATGGGGGAAAATCAGCCTTGGCTGGCAGCGGGGCAGGACAAAGGTTTTAGAAAAAAACTAAAAAAGCATCATGAGAGGCGAAAGTGGCCTGCTGGCACGAAAGGAGCTTTATTACCTTGTTTCTCAATGAGTCACTCCCTGACGTCTCATGATGATTAACCACATGTATCACTGCGCACACAAAAAGAAACAAAACTTACCCCAGGATGTATCTTAGGCTCTTACAAACAAAATGTTAATTTAAACAATCAGTCTTTTCTCAGGGCCATTGTTTGTCACTTTTGTACTTGGGTTGAGGTTAACACAAAGCTAAATCACAGTTCTCCATTGAATGTGACAAATGGGATCTCGGCACAAAGGAAAGAAAGTCGTTAAGGTATCCGTGCCAAAGGCGATGGGAACTCATACGTGCTGTAGTTTTGATGAGGCATGAATGCAGAATGTTGAGCAACCACTCCTGCAAGTTATTACCGCCTTTGCCAGCTCTTTAAACGCTCAGCATAAACCATCGCTGCATTTGCGCTGTGGCTGTTCCCATCAACAGCTTAAAAGGTTACCCATGCATGTAAAGTTTGTGCAGAGATTACATAGATCCCAATCTGTGGGCAGCGTGCACATGTGTCACAGTCATAAGGCTTTTGCAGAGAGGGCCTGCATTCCTCAGAGTGAACACTGGGGAGAGCCCGTCTGCTCGGCGTCAGCCCCTGGCTCTTCTGGGGCACCTCCCCACTCCGAGCTGCAGCCGCTCTGCTCCACATTGTGGTTTTCATTTGTTTGTTTTGACAAGATTATTAACGTGCAGAATCACACCTTTAAAAAGTGGGAGACTATTTGCAGACAAACACAGGCGTCATCACAGGGAAATTAGCTGTTGTCAGGTGTTGACAGATGATCAAAATCTGTTACACCTCATCGTGAACCCTCATGTGTGGAAAGATTAATCACTTTAAAAAATTAATTGATTAGACAAATATGGTGCCTGCAGTTATTGCTCCTCTTCAGACTCTTAACTGTATTGACAGCCTTGCGTTTTTTTCTCTTACATGTAAGCACTGATCCCAGTCCATACTGAGACTGTACAGAGAAAGAGCGTCTAACTGTCTGCCGCATAATGAGCATCCCTTTCCTTATTTTACATGTGTGATTGGTCTGGTTGGGTGGTCCTGCCATCAAATTCTCTTATTTAGGTGTACAAACCATAGACTGTATGGTACAAACGTGAGAAACGTTGGGAAATCTAATCAAGACAGCAAAAATAGCGACGTGCTTATGTACATAAACACATGTGCTTTATGTACTAGACGTTCCCCAAACAAATTTCAAGTCTACTTAAATCATGTATGGTTACTGAGGCCCCGCGGGGGAACATCATCATGGGCTGGATACGCAGTGGACGCCATGATGGATTCACAATTTGTCTGTTTTTGACGAATGGAAATGGATTATATGTCAAAGAGCGTGCAGGAAAAAGAATGCACGCTTAAAAAAGACAGAATCCCTTGATCACGCACAAGCAGGACAATACATGTGCAGCATGTAGACCTGCACAAAAAGCACTGGGGCACAAGCATGACAGTGGAAACACACACACGCTCAAATCCACAGCAACTGTTTAGTTTCTGAGTCATCGGCCATGTGAACAGTCAGTGTGACAGATTGCTGAGAGACAGGGTGGTGCAAATAAAACACTAATGACAATATAATGGCTCATTAGCTTATGATGTGGGAAGCTTTGTGTGTATGCAGACTACATGTCAGTGTGTGTGTGTGTGTGTGTGTGTGTGCGCGCGCTTGTGTTTGGAAGAAATGTCTGTAGTATGAGTATGTTCCCAGGCTAACCTGACAAGGTGAGACTCACTGGCACCAGCCTCTCAGTGCAGCCCCGGGGGGAGCCGTACAGTGCTGCAGCCTGCGATCTGAGGTATGCACGCATGCACACACAGACATACACACAGACACACACACACACACACACACACACACACACACACACACACACACACACACACACACACACACACACACACACACAATCACACACGTGCACACACACACACAAGAGAAAGCTTAGGCTTTTCAGGTTGTTCTTTCTGCATCTCTCTTGTTTTAGCACGGCTCCCTTTCAAAGAGGCAACATGCCAGTTGCACTCTGATAGAACATGCTGTAAAAACGTGTTTCCCAATCTGGGCATAACCTATTATTGACTCATAATACTTATGTAAAACCCTGTGAGAAAGTTGCACTCTCACTACATGTATTTCTATTCCCATCACCACACTGTGCTCCACTAAAGACTCCGGTGGAAAGGTAACCTTCTGCTCGCCGTAGCGATGGCTGAGTTTCGGGGTCAGGTCTCTTCATGTGTTTGACATTATTAGCAGAGCTACCATGTAATCCAGACTCAATCCGCGGGCCAATGAGACTTTATTGGGGGTAAAGGGTGATGGTTATGGAAGCTATTAGACAATAATGGAATAAACTCCCTTCCTTTAACTCATTCAGTCCCTGGAGGATTGTCCTTTTCCACTCCACTTCCTTATCGCCCCTTCTTTTTTCTTTTTTTTAAAGATTGAATTTATGACGTATACCTTAAAAGGTTTGGGGGAGATACCATTTAAAAAAACAACTAATCTTTGAGCCTTATAATCCCTGTTTTGAATTATGAATATGAAGTACGGTAATCCCACCGAGCGCTTTCCCAGGGTTAGAGCGGGGGGAAGTGAGTTGAGGAGATACTATCAGTAACTAAGCGATGAGAATGTTCGATATGAACCTTTTCATTATTATTTGTATGGTGAAAATGATGAACCGTTTTCCCCAGATTGCATTTAACCATAATTACTCCATGTTTGTGTGCTAATTGAAGTTGCTTTGTGACTCACTGCTAAAACAAGGAATTAAAAGTGATACGTCTCTCAGTCAACCGTGGCTTGTATGAATGACTCTTGCAAAGAACAAAAGCACAACACATTCCTGCAGAGTGTGAAGTCACATCAGAAACGCTTGAAAGAGACGATTATGAGGAGTTCTCTCTCTCTCGCTCTCTTTCTTTATATACCAGTGTTATTATCCGTCATTAGCGTCTATTACACACTAAGTTGTTGCACTGATCATCGTCTTTGAAGGGGCCATAATTACAGGGGAGGTTGCCAAAAAAGGTTTTGAAATGTCTGAGACAATATGGTCTGACGAAGACAAATTCGCTGCAGGTTGCCTCCACTCACTGGTGCCTGACACTTATTTTTCTTTTCTTTTTTTTTAAGGAAAGAAAAAAAAGTAAGGAGAATGGTGCTTCAAAATATTCCAGACAGCTGCGTCCGTTGCACAGTTTATCCGTCACAACTTAGCTGCTTCTTTATTCGGCTTCAAAGAGAGGCCAATTGTGGAAAATGTTCAACCGTGGTAGAAAAAGAAAAACCTTAAGCGAAAACCTGGAAAATTTAAATTCCTACGTTTATATAAGAGCTGTCCTCTCATTTGAAAATAACATGCCAGTCTCAGAGGACCTGTCCTTTTTTTCCCTTACCATGAATTCATCCTCATAGCAGAAGAACAGGGGCTAAGAAGAAGGAGTCCACAGTCTAACCTGGGAGCCTGCGGTGGGGCGCTTTAGCTCTGTGAGAACGCGGCGCGGAGGCTAAGCCCCCTGTTCCACTGGAACGTGTTTTCCTTTCTCCGTGTTTGGACACACAGCAGACAAGTGGAGGTTAGGACAACACTCCGCTAGGAGCCAAAAGACTTATCCGACAAGTAATTAGGAGCGGGGTCAAGTTGAGAGAACTAAGCCCCGTAATTCCCCCTCCAATGCCACGGGTGAGGTAAGGCCCGACTGGAGATCCCTTATGCTCCTGAGCAACTGAGAGAGAGAGAGATGGATAAGTATAAAAGTAACAGATACATTTTAAAGCGAAGTGGACAGGACATGAAATACATAGTTAATTAGGTCAGTTTTCCTATACAACATTTTTACTGATAAAAAAACATACCTTGAAAGTAAACTCAGCTCAGTCCAGTCAGTAAGTATTACAAACATTTCTTGTTGTCAGTCATATATTAATAAATATTTTCAATTTAAAAACTTAAAAAATATTTCTACCAATTCAACACATTTTGATCACCATACAACAACGACGCTACAAAGCACTGTGACTGGAAACAGAGTAGAACGGTTAAAGATCTCAGAGATAAGATCAGACAGTGAAATAATAAATAACATTAATAACTCCCAAGCTGTTTTTCAACCCCTAAACATTTTGTTATAAAGTGACAAGTTCTTTGACCGGTGGAAACAAAACTGAGATTCCCTTCTTGAAAGAAATTGTAGTTGACCACGTGAACTCTATTATTTAGAAGTCTGCTTCATAAAGGACGCTTTTGTTTACATTTTTTCTTTTTGGTGTTTAAAAAAAAATCTAATACTATAATAATAATGGATAAACTACAGGAGCCATTTTCCTGCATTATCAGTACTTTGACCTCAGAGACTTTAAATTCTTTAGCCTACATTTGGCAGACAATGCTTCTTTGAATGCATTATTGCACTTAAATTACACTCATTTTTAAGTACTTCATCCACCACTGTCTAAATGTATCAGACATCTTAAAATTATAAATTACTTTCAGATTAAGATTTTTCTGCACATCTCAATAAAACAACCCAATAAAAATTGACAGTTAAAAGTGTATAGTTACATATAAATATTTTAATGTATCCTCTTTAACTACTGTCGATGTTTGATAAACTATTTGGAATCAAAATTGTATAGATGAAGATGCTCTGATGTGAAGTGATAAGATATTATGAGATCCACCTCTTCAGTAATGCAGACTGTGTGAAAGAGACACACTCACTCATGCCACGGATTGTATTCCTGCTTTAAAGTGCATATGAAATTGCCCCAGTGATAGAAAAAATATACTATTTACATTTTTTTTTGGGGGGGAGGGGCGAACTCTGCTTTTGAAGGTGTCACTGCAGAATGCCTGGTCTGTCCTTGAGCCCCGGCGTATTCGTGTGAGCCCTGGCGAGAAAACCCCCATGATGTTTTCATAGCCACAGTGGGCCTGTGCTATTGACCTTTACCTTAGCTTTCATGTGGCCCAATTCAAAAGCAAACCTCGGAACCCACAACATGTTCATAAATCAGTTGCTCGGGACAGAGGACGGGAGTAATCAGACAGTTTTTAAGCCGTATAAAGAACAAGATATGCCAACAATGAAAACAAAGGAGACATTCCTCTGGATGTTTTGTAATTTAAATCAGCTGCTCTAAGAACAGTTATTAAGGTGCCAGTATTTTTCTCTTCTCTCTCTGCACGGCGACTGCAGACTCCTCTCGGTAAATAACCATTTTGGATGAATGCTGCATTGACATATCATTTTCACAAGTGCTCTCATCTTCAGAGTTATCTGTTTAGCTCCAACTGGCTGCACTACAAAAGCACTCTTTTTCCACTTTGACAAATGAAGGCCATGAAAAACTGACAGAACAGCTTTATGTCAGTAGATATGAAGATAATTTGGGTTTCTGTTTATGTATTATATTAATAACCAGAAGATTTTTGCAATTGAAAAGTTAGGGAAAAGTATGGAACAGGTCCTTTTAAATCTCTCCAGAATAAAGAGCCTACCTTTTGATTGAGGAGCTAACCTTAAAGGGGACATTTAAAGAAGTACCGCGTATCAGACTTTGTATACGTACCATGTGTTGTAAGGAGGAGGACCGAGCTACATGTTAGCGAGCACTGGCCTCCGTATTTGGACATGCCTGCGTGTTGTTTGTTGTCTTCACTTCGCGGCGGCGGCGGTGGATGTTATGGACGGACGGATCAGCCATCTCAGCCATGGATTAGACCGGACTGGGAGGCACTGCGGGGAAGTAGGGTCTTCATTAGAAAAATGGGGAAATAGACCTCTGTTTCATAAAGAGCCATTAGCGTTCAGTGATGAGACTAATGTGTGTGTTTAAAGTAAATTAGAAGGGGGGAGAGGCCATGCTTTAGGGGAGCTGGTGATGAAAGGCTTGCATTAATGTAAATGGTGGAGGGACTGCTGTTTTCTATTTGAACTAACCGCTTCCCCTCCGCTCGATACACCAAACCGCATACACACGCACTGCACGCACTCCCTCTCACACACACACACACACGCACGCGCACGCGCACACACACACACACACACACACACACACACACACACACACACACACACACACACTACCTGCTTAGATATACTGTACACTGTACTGACACACACTCTCTCTTTCTCTCTTGCTCACAAACACACACAGCAGTCGTCCCTCTCAGCAGCCTACACATGTAAGTCATATACTAACCAGAGTAGGCCTGGCGCCCGGGGAGAGCAGCCTGGAATTGCCCCTAAGAAACCAAATCCACTTTATCAAACTGCCAGATGTCACTACCAATCCTCTTCCACTGGACGCTGCCTTCACCAGGCAGCAGCGTGAAGGAGACACGGAGCCTTCTGGAGCCGGCGCGGGGACACGGGCTCAGAACAAAAATAAAGACAGAGATATATATGTAGCCATGCACATTTTACACACATGGCCATTACCTGTGACCTCTATCTTAACCAAGCACTTTTGTATCATTCCACAGTAACAGAAATCTTAAACCTTAAAGGATAATAATTTCATTTTACATTAGTGCATAGGCCTACACATAGTTATGAACATTACACACACACACACACACACACACACACACACACACACACACACACACACACACACACACACACACACACACACATAATATATGCACCTAGGCAGTTGTGTTGGATTTTACCCCAAATTTGTTGAATTATTTTTGTTGTTGTTGCTGTTTTACCCTAAATGTGAATCTTTTTCCTTATTCTAAATATATATTTTCTACATTAAAAATAGATAAATTAATACAATTTATGTAAGTATAGTATATATCTTGACTGGAAAGAGAAGGACATTATTAAACATTTTTAAACATTTCCCCTTCCCGGAGCAAAAAGATAATAAGGACTGAATCTCAAAAGTGGCATGTCAATTTAGCCGCTCCCTTCCACTGGATCGGTCCCATGCATTGTCGGGATGTTGCTGTTGCAAATAAGGCGTGCTGAGAAAATGAACTTTTCCAAAATGGAAAAATGATTCTTCATTACAACAGGGGTCACGGTTACCGGAGATGCCAAGCTAAGCAAACACTTTTCAAAGTCCAACAGCTCCCTCGACGGCTGGAGTGCCCGCTCAGATTGAACAGGAAGTGAGCGGTAATTTGCCATGAGTTCTGTCCAGCCTCAGAACTCCCAGACATTGTGTCGCTCCAATTAGAGAGCAGTCGCGTGGTTACGGAGACACACAGGGCCAACGGGTCACAAAAGTTGAAATGGATTCCTACCGTCCCCAGACAGTTGTTGATTGAGGTCCTGGTAATCTGCAATGCTGAAATCCCTCTTTCCCCATTGTAATTTTTTGGTCATGAGTGTGTGCGCATGTGTTTTACATAAATGAGCCTGCCTCATGAATCCGAAACAAAAATCAACTGCAAACGGGACGGCCAGAGAGAACGGTAAATATCTTTTGAAAACAAAATACTGTATTACGGGCTCTTTGAGGAATGGAAATGGGAAATGGGGACATGCAACGTGAACGGTATGGTTTGAATCAAGTCTGCCATGATTATGTAACTAATTACATTTCAGGCTTTTCCATTTTCCAAATGGATGTTGTCTTCAGCGGGAGAGAGACATTTTAACGCATTTCCATGCCATAATTAATTAGTTCCACTTAATAGCTTGGAAAAGGCCCCTGATTGTACTAACAACATTCTATCTTTTCTTCATCGGAGCCAGGCAAAATCAGTTATTGATTGGAAAAATCATAGTGGTCTGCTTTGTTTTTGTTTTGGGGGCAAAATCCACTTCAAAGTTCCATTTGTATTACAAAACGCATAATTTGTAATTGGACAGACCGATTATTTCATACATATTTTTCTTAATTTGATTTGAACTGTTACCAGAGTCTAAAAATTATTCATCTGACTCTATTATGGTGTTCTTTTTCATAATTGAGCTCTCTTACTGGATCCACACAGGAATGAGATAAAGCATAGAATTTCTTCCCATCTGTTTTCAACAAATAGACAACATGAAAAATAGACTTGAGAACAAGTAAGTAAGTAATTTCTTGCCAGGTATGTTACAGATGTGCAAAAAGAAAATAAAACCCATTGTATTAAATTGTGCTTTGTATATGCATAATGAAAAAGTTTGACATTTGGGGAAAAATATAATTGCGTTCTTGCAGAGAAGTGACAGAATAGTGATACCACTCTGTAGAGTTAATGTGAACCACAGCCAGCAGCTGATTAGCTTAGCGTAGTATAAACACAGATCAGAAACGGTGTTTGGTTTGTTGTGCCCCAATCGGAGCCTTTAAGGCAGCGCTGGTTAAGGTTAGGGTTAGGGTTAAGGTGGGGTACAAAACACCATCGAGCATCAGAAACAGCCAGACTGGCTCTTTCAAAGGTAACAAAATCTGACAAACGTGTCAAGGAATTGTGTTTGTGTGTGTGTGTGTGTGTGTGTGTGTGTGTGTGTGTGTGTTGTGTGTGTGTGTGTGTGTGTGTGTGTGTGTGTGTGTGTGTGTGTGTGTGTGTGTAAGGGAAGGTGTTAGGCGGTTGTGTAGGTTTGTGTGTGTACGTTTTAGGAGTCTGTCTGCAAACTGGAGGGATGAAAAGATCCGAGAGCTTCTGGTGGTTCAGTTCTGGCTGATGATACCATCCCATTGCACCCTTTTGCGTCATATCCTGCCTCCTGCATCCTTCTATCAACGCCTGAACTACCCGCACGTCACACACGCACAATCTCATTAAGTTTGCGGCATGTGTGACCAGGCAGCTCAGCTCATTCTCGGGATCAGATTATCTGGATATTGTCAATTGTCCGGAGTTTATGTGTCAAAAGGGCTATCCACTACACTCTTTCTAGTATCTATGTTAAGCTAAACTAAGCTTACCGGCTAATGATTTAGCCTCCCCCTACGCATGTATAAGTTGCATCAAATCATCTGAAAATGATGTCTTGAATTTGCTCGTCAATCTATTCCTATAAGATCAACTTTGCCTGTGCATGGATCAGCATGGGCCATTAACCCATGTACTTGGCCTTGTACTTTCAAAAACACAAACACAGACACACAGTCCTCTAGTCTATCCAGACACCAACAGTGAACTTCTTTTTTTGTTGCAATTTTCCCATCATACACAGGAAGTGGTTTCTCAGCCATCACCGTTCCCAAGTTGCCATGGGTAACATGGAGTTTCCTTACCACCTCTATCACCGTCTTCATCTTTATCCCCCTTGCTCGCCATTGTTTGTTTGTTTCCCTGATGTTTTTATTTAAAGCATCAAAAGACACCCCGCCGCTCCCTCCCTCGCGACATCCCCCCGGAGCCCAAGAGCAGTCAGGATGATTTGTAAACTTCAAACGACTAAGAGCCCCAGCCTGGTCTCCTCTGCTCATTTAGGTAATTCAATAAGCCAGGGGGGACAAGCGCAGCGGCGCACTGCTTCCCCCTCCTGCCCTCTGCGCCCTCACTCTTCCGACTGAATCCTCTGTGGGCCATCTGCAACAAATGTCAGTCTGCAGTGGAAGCTGCTTCCGCTAAGGAAAGATCCACTTTACAGCAAAGGTTCTTCTGATAATTGAACATTTTGAGTGTTTTTTTTCCTATGGGATGTCTCTCTGCTGAACTGAATGACTAAATCCAAATGTATTTAATAGAAAATGAGACTTTTGGACATTATGTTCTGAAATACTGATTACTATCGCTTGAATTGTGTCTTTAAAAAATGTGTCTTTTTTCACTTTCCTTCATTCCCTATACACAAAAGGTGCTGTGAAACATCTGATGTTTTCATTTTCCCTCTCAACACTGACCTATTCATTCGAATGAGGCCTCCATGATCATCTCTGATATCATTGTCTGTGTTGTATCTGATAAGCGTAAAAAGGGACAGTGGTCCGACAGAGGCTCTCTGGGGAACTCCTCCCTGCAGCTGTCACATCTTTACCTCTTCATGGTAAAAGCTTTATCAGTGATGCCGATGTATGCAAGCGACAATTCACCCAGACACCAGCCTGTCAATGTCTGGCCCCTTCAGTGGACATGGTGAGGCTGATAGGGTGGAAGAGGTGGGGTACGAGGAAAGGGAGCCATTAACAACATCCGCCTTCCTCTAAGCCCGTCGAGACGGAGGTGGCGGCAGGTCTGCGTAGGCATCGCCACAGTGGCCCAGACCCATAAACGCTGGAAGAGCATAAATCTAGGTCTTTATCAAAACCACACAGAGACATTGGTGGCCACTCCCCACTGTGGCTGCCTTTTACCCACCAAATCTGCATCTGATAAACTCCCCCACTCCCTCCCCTCCCCATGCCACTGCTCCACATCAGACACAGCTAATAATGCCACAGAACAGAACCTGCTAGGAGAGTCAAACGCTGCTTACACTGGTACCACTGCGCAAGGAACATTATTTGGCATTTCATGACATGTTGCAACTCATGTCAAAACATAAATCAGTGACTCCTTATACCATAAATCAGCTTATTTTATTGTAAATGGCAAGTAAAGACAACACCGAGAAAGCTGGTGTCTTCTTTCCTGGTAAAACAGGGGCAGTTTGTGCGTTGATCATCTAAGTTCTTCTCTGATTGATGAACTGTTTTGACAAAAGACAAAAATGCAAATTTGACGGGACATTCTCAGTTCTTGAAATCAAATCAAATCAAATCAGTTTTATTTGTATAGCCCAAAATCACAAATACATTTGTCTCAGTGAAATACATCCTGTTCCCCCGGCCTACAGCTTTCTCACTCTCCCTTCCCGAGCTCACCCCAAAATGAGGCAGTAAATGGTCCATTTTATCTCTTTTCTGTCAACCATGACTGCTGGAACACCAGATAGTAATCTGGAAGAAAAAAAAGAGTAAAAACAATTTAATTGCCCTCTCAAACTTTTTTTTTAACAGTCATCCAAAAACCTTTCAAAGCTTACTATGATTGGGATGAAATTGCAGAGCCTCTTCCGCAGGAAGGAAAAACTGACTAATCACCTTGTCATTAATGCTGAAGCTCATCAGGGCCCTTGTCGCCTTGCTGCCTGCTTGGCACTGCCCACATGGCCACGCTGACTGCTGCTGTCGAAGCGAGGCTGGCGGATGATTTGCTCCCAAGCGAAAAACAGCTCGCAGAGAATATTTGGATTGTGCTGTTCAAATATTTGGAGTGCCCTGACACGGCTGCCGCCATCCAAAGCTGGCAAGGCAGAGACTGCCTGTAATTGATTTAATTATCAGTAATTACCCAACTGTTTTTGTGTACCCTCTGTAGTCCTGGGTTGGGGAGGAGCACGGAGGGAGTGGTGGGGGGGTCTGAGTTAATGATGTGTTTTAATTCTGTGGTTCAATCTGGTAAAAGCTCAGGCACACAGACACATGTAGATGTCATTTTGTGGAGACTGATATACAGGCGGACGGCACGCTGAGGGTGGCAGTCTGACAGGGAGGAAATGAGAGAAAGGAGAATTAATATGCTGAGCTGTGGAGAAATGAAATACAAGGTGCTAGTTCGGGGTTCATTGAGGTTCAACCCTGCCACCTTTTCTTGTAGGTCAACAACTCTCTCTAAACATCAAACAATGAGGCGGAACACGAGGATATATAACCCGTAAAAAGGCAGCGATTCAGCATTTTGATAGCTCATGAATTACATCAAATGCAACGTGTGTGTGTTGCACGTGAGCTCCTGCATAATATGTGTCTGAGTGTGAGGGTGGGGAGGGGGTGCTGTTAAAAGTCTTGAGTTCTAGCCTGTAAATGTCATGTTTGGTCGAAGATTTCCGTTTTTGCCTTCTAATTGGTGTCGGGGGATTTTGGTTTTTAAAAGGGGAAGGTTAAGAAAAAAAGCAAAGCGAGGGAAGCAGGGGAGGAGGGGGTAAAATAAGCCCACAGAACTGCACTGAACCCAAACTGGGTTTTAATGGTTCCTACTCCAGGAGAGCATAGCTCGGGTCATTAAGACGGGAAAATGGGGTCGCGCTAGAAAAATAATCCCCCGCTTTTATTTGACAGCACAAGAAAAATATTGTGTCAACACATTAAAGAGGTTACTGGCCATAAACTACATTCACTGTACAGAAGGTGGGGAGGGGGAGGCGTCGCTGAATTGACAACACCAATGTAGAAATAAAACGTTTTTGAAGTTGCTGCAGGTCTCTCAGCAGAAGGTGCGATTCTCAACACCTGCATCTTCAACTCCTCATCGGGCCTTTTTTGATTTAACAGAGGTTCCTCTTCTAGTAGAGCATCAAAACAAACGGTGAGCCGTTGTCATGGTCGATGGGTATAAATCTTTTCTGTTTCACATACTCTATGGTCAACCTCCAGCCCCCACCCCCTCGGTCTCCGTCTCGACAGTGAGTGGGTTACTATACTGTTTACAATATTTCCAATTCCCTCTCAAGTGTTTGGCTTGGCAGGTTGTCCGGCCTTTTCCCTTGCAATTATAGGCTTGCAGGGTTTCTCAAATGGGGCTTTTGAAGAAATAACACTTTTCTCCCCGAACTCAAGGGAAAAAACGGAGACATTTGGCCAGCAGCTCATACAGTCAATCACACAGGCCGAGCTCAAGCTCTGTCTGACGCACTTGGCTACTAAAATATCCTCATACCTTGTGTGTGTGGAGGCACACAGATGCAAACACACACTTTTCAGTACTCAGAGCCAGTCAAAAACTCCCTGTCACTAATGTGCTTTGATGGAATATAAAGATTTCATACAAAAACTGCTAATTGCTTCAAATTAGCAAGTGAGCATAAAACATTTAGGAATAGGCGAGCACATTAGAATACGAGGTGGTAATAGAGTACTATATGTTTAAATAATGACACCTTCAGTATAAGCTGAGCATATGACATTTACGTGGGACAGCCAACTGTTGTGTTGTTCAATGACGTGTAGAGGGGTGTCATGTCTATTCGGAGGTCAATGTCCACTTGTAGATGGAACAAGAGTGTACAGATATGCCAGCTAGGCCGCACAGCAGGGCTCTGAGTTAAACACTTAGATCAGCACTCAAAATGATCATGCTGCTAACATGCTAATGTTAAGCAGGTATGTTACAATGGTATAAAGGTACGTTAACAATCTTGGTTTAATTTGTTAGAATGCTAACATTAGCAACTTCTGGTTGAGGTTAAATTAAATGTTTTGAACGTATTTAGTCCTAAACCAAAGTCTTGTACAAATAGTTGAAAGTACAACTCATCCCCATGAGGAACCAATATGTGCCGTTTCTTGGAAATTCGTCCAGTAGCTGATATTTCATTGGTGGACCAGGCAACAGACTAATACAAGAAATCCCCCACACCAGGCTTATAGCATGACTATAAAAAACTAAAATAGTATCAAATATATTTCCCATAGTCTGTTGCCATTTTGATTCCCTTGTACATGACAGAGTGTAGGGTACAGATGACAGAAAAGGGAACGTGGGAGGAGGAGATGAGGGCTCAGAGATAGATGTTGATGTTTATTTGCCCATAATTGGTTGAGATCAATGTCTTAAAGGTTTTGCTGCATCTCACAGGACAAAACAAAATGAGATATCAGGAGAAAGGAATAATATAGAAGAAATACAGAGAATGTTCTTGTGTGAGAGGGACAAGTGCAGAAGAGAGCGCAACATAAAACATTTTGAGGACATAAGTCATTGTCCCATTCTGATAATTACAATAAACGTAATTGCACAATGGGTCTGTTGAGCTTTCTCTGTGAAGATTATGATGCTCAGTTCAGATGAAAGGCTCAATAACATCAACATAGTTGGCCTTGCATTGTCAGAGGGCGGAGAGAGGGGCTGGGGTGGGGACAGGAGGGAGGAGGGGGGGGTCTTGAGTTCCTTACCCTGAGGCTAAGAATCTCCCCTCCCCTCTTCTCTTCCACCTCCCCTCGCACCTTCCACCCACACAAGGGAGTTAAAAATCCCATTTACCCTGACTGGAGCCAGGAGTTGGCTTGAAAAGGCCGGGGACAAAAAGCGATTTTCCACGGAACAAAACCATTACAATGGTCCCCGCTTTGATCTGGGCCTCCTCCCCCGCCCCCCCCGAGCCCTCCACTCCTACCAGTGCCAATTGAACTTTGTCACCATGCAACTGTCATCCGCCGAGGGAAAGCCCTTCCACTCTGAATGAAGCGGTCCACAGCAATTTACTCCAGACAGCACTTTGAAGTGTCAGGGAGAAGTCCAGCTCCGAGACTGCACTTCTTTTTCTTTTTTTGTTTGTTGGAAAAACTCACCCTCTCTCCCCTCTCCTTCCCTCATTCTATTTCTTTCTCTTGCCAATTTCAAATGGCCAGCAGGACAGTGTGGACGGTCCAGCGGGGCAGCAGAAGAAGAGACGAAACATTGAAGGTCCAGCATATTTGCTTTCTCTCTCTCTCTCTCTCTCTCTCTCGTCTCTCTCTCTCTCTCTCTCTCTCTCTCTCTCTCTCTCACTCTCTCTTTCTCTCTCTTTTTCCCCTCCCTCCCTCTCGTCTAAGTAACAGAGGCATGCAGCGCTGGCATGTGGATAATCAGCCATGGGGCCCCACAACATCAAAAGCTTGGAGAGCCCCTAAGAATACAAATGTGAGGCCTAATGGTACACTTCATTAATGTCCTCCCCATCAAAGGCCACTTTACTGACTTGGGAGATTGACTAATTTACACATTGTGGGAAATTGCTCCCAGCCATGCGTAAAACTGCCAAGCATTTATGTAGAGAGTCAGAGAGAGAGGTGTGTGTATGTGTGTGTGTGTGTGTGTGTGTGTGTGTGTGTGGGGGGGGTGGGGAGGGTAAGTGGAAGGGACAGCCTCTGTTCTCTTCTCCAGTGCTTTCTTTAACTGTTGGAAGTGGCTGAAGGCCAAGCCACATTATCACACATACGAACTCCGGGGAGTGCATGCCTTTGTGTTTCATAAGGATTATTACTTTAGGCATTTCAGTGCCCTATCACTTTCCCAACCCCTTCTTCTCTTTCCCATCTTCTCCTCTTTTTCTTCCCGGGAGGGAGACACTTTTCTCCCCACCCAGGTTTCTTTTTAAAGGATTCATTCAACACTTCAGGAAACATATATGCACATTTGCCATTTTTTCCTCTGAAATTGAGATGAGAATATCTATATTATTCTTACGTTTTTTGTGTTAAATTAATTTGAAGCCAGCCCACAGGATTAACTCTGGGCTGTTTAGATTAGTGTTGTGGCCACAGTTGGAAATATGGGTCATGTGGGGCCCAGAATATGCATGGGACAATATGAAAAATTCATGTCAAGGTTATAATAATTGCGATACACAATAGTATCCCGTCAATCATGAGAATATTCTTAAAAAACGTAACATGACTCCTAAAACATACTGGAATTACTTTCATGTAGTTAAGAAACAAATATTTGTATTGCATATTAGATAAGACACATCTTTTTTAGCAAGAAAAATGTAATGTTCTTAAAATTGTATTTTTTTTTGCGTGGAGGGAAACAGTGGGCAAGCTGTGCCCTCAGCAATGGTGACAGGATTAAGATTAAGGAATGAATGGAAAGATGCAGGATCCTCCTTAAGGCAATTCAAAATAAATCATTATACTGTAGGACTGTATGTAAGTAAGCCGGACAGCTCCTTCAAATCAATCATGTTAGGATATTCATGAATATCTGGATTAACACATGATGGAAATTCACCACAATCAACATTAAGTGTTTGCAATTCGCAATAACAT